>CM052542.1:64752973-64771673 GCA_028533065.1 Trachops cirrhosus | reverse complement strand
GTCCCTATCTTGGTTGTGCGAGGAGGCACAGTGCGTCTACCTATGCCTCCATCTTGGCCGGAAGTCTCATTTATTTCTTATATTCCCACTCTCCTGGGGGGAACGACGGGGAGGGAAGAAGATGTTTTGTTAACATAAGAACTATTCCCCAAAACACACATCTGTTTTATCTACTCCATGTATGGTGTGTTCACTCAATCTACACTGCCTAAGGACTAACAAAAAAGGGCAAAGAAGATATATCAATATCTCCTTTTCTCTGGATTTGAAACATTTCTTTTTATTTACTAATTTACAAGAGACTAAATATCAATTATTTAATTGATATTTCTAGCTTCTGAAATCTGGGAATATGGTGCCCAATATTATACCCCAAGAAAATCCCACTGCAACAAAATTTGGGGGTCCTAGTTATTAATTATACTTTTTACCTACATAGGTAAATTATTTCTTTCTTGAACATTTTTATTCCAAAAACAATTATATCCTATAAAATTTAGAATATGGTTTTAATCCTCTGACATATTTCCAATGTTCTCTTCTCATCAATTTCAACATACATAGTTAAAATATTAACACATATGTTTTATTCCCAAAGCAACAATAAAAAATTTCAATTCTGTGCTAGGAGCCAAGCATTGTTAGGTTTTGGACATATATTATTTTGTTTAATTTTACAACTTATTAGGTAAGTATTCTATTTAAAGAGAAGAACTGAAGGTCAGAAAAATTAAGTAACTAAACTAAGGATGCTCAGTCATAAAGTATCATGGTTAGGATTCAAACCCGGACATGCCAGAGTCAATACTCTATCCACTGTGAGATGCTTCCTTTCATTAATACTATATAATATTTCTTCTATCAAAAGCATTTTTCACTCCACAGTTTTCAAAATTTTAACTTCAAATACTTAATTATTATTCCATCTGGTAGAAAGAACCAAACTTACTTTACTATGCTTCTATTCTTACACATACAAGTTAAACCAAATTTCTTGTTTCATTTTTGCAGTTTTCCTTGTTTGTTTTGATGTCTTGTCTTCTCTAGCCTCCTGCTTTCCCAAGATTTATTTACCTCCTTGCACAGCTGGCTAAACATGTCCTCCCACAGTTTCTGAGTTTATGGCTACCATCAGGAGAGCAACCAGAACAACCCTAGGACCTCTGTCCAAATCTGCAATTGGAAAAGGACGAATAGTCCCAGATTGGGGCAGGTGCCTGATCTAACTTCTGCAACCACACGGACTGGTGTGGGAGAAGGTATCTCCTCAGAAAAGCAGGTGCTGACTCAATAAACGATATGTGTTCACCTCAGGAAACAATCATGAGGAAGTAGGGAATGGCCTTTACTTGTGAAATCCAAGTACACCTTTTTTACCGTCAAGTTGACAAGAACTTTCTGTGTAGTTTTCTAGCCTTCTATAGGCTCTCTCATTCTAAATCCAACTGACTATAAAGTTCAAGCCATTTCATCTTCAATATACCAACTTTCGTGTTGTTGCTAAAATAAAAGTACAGTAAATATTTTTCATCTAGTTATTTTTACTTTTGAATTCATTTTGAGTAAACTGTTCAAATTTCTTTAAATTAAACTGCTCAAACTGTATAAATTAAAGAGTATAAAACATTTTTATACATTTAATGCAACTGCTGAAAGTAATACCCAAAATAGAAATTTACATTGTCAACAGCAGTGTATCATTTTCACAAAAACTGTAACAGCATTAGGTGTTTAAAATAAAAAATCCCTTTAAATTCATTTAATGATTTTAACACGTTATCCCCTTTTGTAATGCACATTTCTTTGACTACTAACATGACTATATATTTTTCCTTATTTATGTAAACTTTTCAAAAGAATCTTATTAGATGAGTGAAATTACTCTAATTTATTAAGTTATTTTGATATTATCTATTATTAGAATTCTTACAGGAAGAAAACCACTAAAACTTCTCTCCACACTGAAATCTGTCATAATGCAGTTTTCAGGTTCACTTGCTGATTCTATAGCAACTCCAAGTTACATGTGTGCTACTTTCTGGGTGTTACAAAGAGCAAATGGCCAAGGAGCAATCCTTGGTAATTCTAAGGACAGTAAAAGCAGTCAGTGAGGAAAGAACCACTAGAGTACTAAAATGATATACAGGGTGGGGCACATATTGGACAGGACCCTCACGTCCCTGACAAGTTTCTATCCCTATGTACCACTGATCTTCGGAAGGAAGGAAAGAAGAATGGAAGCAAAAGAGGGAGGGAGGGAGGAAAAGGAGGAGATAAATAAAAGTCAGAGAAACCTGTATTTAACTCACAGGAACCTTGAAAACGTAGAAGAGTTGAAAGACTCATAGCTAACAGAGGGGGAACAGAAGCAGTTTAATGTGTTTCAGTCCCACCATAGACAGATTCAGGTTTACAAACTGATAAAGGGAAATTCTGTATGTGGGGTAGTAAGATCTGCCTGATATCACTATGTTAAAGACATCCTATCCTCCTATTGCTTTTCTCACTGATCCATCAATTGCAGCAGATTCAAAAATATAATACAACATGCAGTAACCTATCATAAAGTTGCACTTGGGATTCTAATACAAAGCCCAATAGCTAAATACTTGAGAAAAGTACCCAACCTTTAGGGAAAGAGAATTTACATCGCCTTTCTATAATAGGAAATATAAAACACAGGTCTCAGTGCGGGCCTATTAACTTGGTAAAAAGAAAACCAAAACCGTTGCTTTAGTATGCAGCTAAAATACTCAGATTTTTAGTATTCATACTTCTTAAAAATAAAGCACTTCCCATGAAAGAGATTCTTAGAAAAACACCTTTATTTAGCAGATTCGAAGGGCATACAGCAATTACAATTTGTAAAAACAGAAAGCATTGTAAGAAACATACCTATAACAAGCCAAGGCACACCTGTACTCATTTTTACTTGTACCCAATATAGCCTCATTTTCCCATAACATTAAAAAATAGTGATTTTAAATCACTTATAAATGAGTATTTCTAGTACTGTAAGCCTGTTTAATATATCCTAATTCCCCCATTCATCTGACAAATACTATGTTCTCAGTACCTATCAGTTCTCTACGTTACTTTGCATTAATATAAGCAAGTAATGGTTAAGATGAAGCCCAAAGTATTTCTTCTCTAAGTTCTTAGAAGGGCCATAAAATGCTTATAGGTGTGCATCAGTGACACATCTGTCTTCTAGTCTACCTCTACGCCAGAGGAGTGAAATTTTTCTTCTGTGCTCTTTAATATAGATCAGCGATTTTCAGTCAGTGTGATGCAACAATTTTTTAAAATATGCAATACCTGACTATATTCAGTCAGGGACACTGACCTCTTTTCCCTTAGATTGTCAAATGAAAAAATGACAACAGCCAACACGATAGCCATTTGGTGTAAATGAATCAATGAATCAAAGTTATACTTTTTGGGGGGTCATGTCAGCAAAATATGTTATTTTGTGGTGTGCAGCAAAATTTTAGTAATTAGTTTATGTTTGCCATGAGATGAAAAAGGTTGAAAATCACTGATATAGATTATGACTCCCTGAAGACTATGAAGGCAATACTGATTTTTTAGTCTCTCCCCAAAAGTGATTGAGATATCTTAATATACTGCTGAAGAAATAATAATCAAAAAGGACTAGTCAAAAAATATCAAATGCAAAAATATTAAATGCATAAATCATGTTCAAGAGAAACCACAGCACCTACCCGTTTGAATGTCCTTCCAGAGAACCCAGGATTTAGAACTGTCTTCAAATATGATGAAGCAGCTCTGTTTCAATATGTTTATCTGAAATAGAGGAATACTTATGATTTCTTTTAAAATTAAAAACATGAAGTTAAATTTAAATGCAAAATTACTAGAAGTTTACTATAAAACTGTAAAAAGTATTTTATATTAAGGTAACTTGCCTTTTTGATAGTTCCAAGATAAAACAAGCCATCTGACCATCTAGCTAGGACATCCTGACCCTCTTCAAATTTACATGCTGGCTTTTTGACTTTATGTCCATCCTGTAAAGACAGCTTGGTCAAGGATGTTGGGGTCTTTTGGTTTCGGCGTAAAGGAGACCGCTTGTGGACCAGTGAATTACCTGCCCCTGTAGAGTCTCTGGTTAGAAAATGAAAGATAAGCATATGTAAGATTAATTTACTTGCAGAGCTTATTTTATACCAATGATTTCATATATTAAAATTTCTGACTTATAAAAACCTTACATTGAGAGACAATATAATCAATACCTCAAATCACAAACACTTTCCAGAAACAAAGAAGTTTAAAACAAAATGATAGTTCTCAATATTCATTCAGAGCCCATCGAGGCAAGGCCATGATTCAACACCACCACCAAGATAATAATGGCAGCTATCATCAAAACAATAGCTCTAAGTGGACAGGCCATGGTCACCAGCAAAGGATGCTCTGAATCTCAAAACTGGGTTTAGACAAACTAAAAAGTTACATGGCACAATTTCATAAGCACTTGATAAAGATCAAAAATGATTACGCCACATGTAGTTAAACACACTAACCGGTGATTTGGGGGAAGCTGGGTATATTCAATTCATTGAAAGGGTAGTCATGACCTCTCTACAGGGAATCACTACCAAATTGATTTTTTTTTTTTTTTGCAGTTTCAGTGAACTTTATTGTAATAACCAAAACGAGCACATAGATGAATAAATGACACCTCCCCTGGCTAAGCTCATGGTAGTCTGTGGAAGACTGACAATTAATCAATAATTACAATATGATGAGAAGAACACAGCAATAGGTTTGAGAGCGGTTCTATGAGATCACATCACAAAAACTCTGCCTAGGAAAATGACATGTTGATAATGAAGCCTTGACCAAGTTGGAATATTTGATCTTGAACTTCAAAAAGTAGAGACTGAGGGTTATTTTTCTCTCACTACAGAAGTAGCACACTGTAGAAAATGTATAAAATAAAGATATGCCAGAAGAACAAACCAAAAGCTAGTTACTGCCATTTTGCATAATACAGAGAAAAGTGCTGTTAATACTATAAGGTATTTCTTTCTGCCCCTTTCTGTGTATAGGAATAAACACAAATTATATATGCATGTATTTTTATCCAATTCAAAGACTATATACAGTTTGTTATACACAGTCAGGTCCTTTTTTGCACATCTAAGATTATTTCCACAGTATCAAATCCTAGAAGAATTTACTACAGATTGAAAATTATTTTTTCAAATTTTATTACTGTTCAAATACAATTTTCTGCCTTTTCCCCCCACCCCAGCCACCCCCATCTCCCTCCCGATTCCAACCCCCTTGGTTTTGTCCATGTGTCCTTTATAGTTGTTCCTGAAAACCCTGTACCCTTTCCCTCTCATTATCCCCTCCCCTCTCCCCTCTGGTTACTCTCCCTTTGTTCTTAATTTCAATGTCTGTGGTTATAGTTTGCTTGTTTGTTTTATTGAATAGGTTCCACTTAAAGGTGAGATCATATGATATTTGTCTTTCACCACCTGGCTTATTTCACTTAGCATAATGGTCTCCAGTTTCATCCATGCTGTCGCAAAGGGAAGGAGCTCCTTCTTTCTTTCTGCTGCATAGAATTCCATTTGCACAGTAAATGTACCATAGTTTTTTGATCCACTCATTTACTGATGGGCACTCAGGCTGCTTCCAGCACTTGGCTATTGTAAATTGTGCTGCTATGAACATTGGGGTGATTCTGAATTGATTCTTATATATAAACAGGAACGTATCACAGTCTCTCAAACAGATACACAGGGAGTTTAAAATAAAAATTGGGAACCATCAACTTCATAAAATCACAATCAGATGAGAAATACATATATATAAGATCATTTTACTTTTCAAAATAAAAGAGCCAAAAGTTACATATTCTAAAATAATATAACATGTATTATTTATTCCATAAACAACATAGCATGCCACCATCAATTTTTGAAGCTGAGTTTGTTTTGTTTCACTTTCCCAGTTTAGATTGTTTTTTACTGATTAAACATACAACAATATGTAAACTAGATATGTAATAATTCAAAAATAGCATAATAGGAAAGTAAAAATAAAGTTAAGTGTGGAAGGAAAAAATGTTTTAATACTTAGGAATTGGGAATACCTAATTTCAATACTTAAGAATACACAAATTCTGGGAAATTCTATCATAAGGTAAATATGGATAAACCTTGAGAACACTATGCAAAGCAAAATACACCATATAAAAAGGGCAAATATTCCACTTATAGGATGTAACGAGTAGCAAAATTCATACACAGGGAGTATAATGGTAGTTGCCAGAGGCTGAAAGAAGAGTTGCATGTGGATGGGTATACAGTGTTTCAGTTTGAAATATAATACATTTTAAAGATACCTGTTTTGTCCCCAAATTTCCCCAATTTGTTGAAAAACACTAATCTACACATCCAAGAAGTTCAACAAACTCCAAGTAGCATAAATGCAAAGATCTCTATATCCAGGAATATAATAATAAAAATGCTGAAAGGCAAAGAGAAAATCTTGAAAGCAGTGAGAAAATTACTCATCACCTACATGGAAACCCAGTAAAATAGCTTCTCATCAGAAACAATGAAGGCCAGAAGGCAGTGAGATAACATATTCAAAGTGCTGAAAGGAAAAATTCTGTCAATCAAAAATCTTATACCCAGCAAACTGTCTTTCAAAAATGAAGGTTAATAAAAGATACTCCCAGATAAATAAAAACAAAGAATCTGCTACTAGCACAGCACCTTACAAGAAATGCTACATGAAATTCTTAGGGTTGAAAACAAGTAAACCAAGATGAAAATTCAAAAAAACACACACATACAAGAGAAAAAAGAACTGGTAAAAGTAATTATAAAATACAGTATAAATATGCCTATTTCCTCTAATGTAAGTATATGGAACAATACACATATAATTTTATTGTTAGGCCTATAACATAGAAATGTAACATATTTGACACAAAGAAGGTGGTAGAAACTAAATTGTATTCAAGAAATGACTCCAATCCTGACCAGTGTGGCTCAGTTAGTTGAGCATTGTCCGATAAAGCAAAAAAGTCCCCAGTTCAATTCCTGGTCAGGGCACATGCCTGGATTGTTGGTCCCTGGTTGGAGTGCATATGAGAGGCAACTGACTGATGTTTCTCTCCCTCTTTTTCTCTCTCCTTTCCCCATTCTTAAATAGTAGATAAAAGAGTAAATATAAGTGAAGTAAGTATGTCATTTCAAGGAAATATTGGCCATATACCCAAGTTACTCATTGTTTCAAGTAAAAATGATGTTCCTTGAAAACCTGCTAGTTCAGCTGGCAACTTGAACTATGGCCTAAATACCTTATGTACACTTTTAATTTTATCACACATGTTAAAAACCTAAACTCTATGTTAGGAGTCAGTGAAAGTAATTTTTACTGTTTCATCAAGAATGTCCTTAAATGAAATAGGATTTTCTGTGTGCATGCATTTGCGCATGTGTGTGTTTTCTGTGAATGCTCAACAATGAAGAGTACTAGTTACACTTCCATGCCACTGACTCATTTCATGCTAAGGCACACAGGAGTTTGATAACACATTGTTTTTACACCATCTGTACAAATGCCAAAACAGTGGTAAAGGCAAGTAACATCTTAGTATTATCATGAACATAGTTTTGACCTTGTAGATCCCCTGAAAGACTCTGAGAACCAATGCTGTAAATAAAAAATATATCTAGTCATATATTATTCACATAGCTGTGAGGAAAAGGCACTTTAGTACTATGATTAGAGGGGTTAAAAGATTTAAAAGTCTAACAAGGTAAGTGCTAGAGATAAGTAAAAATGTCTGATGAATCACTACAATCAATTTTATCATCAGGAATGCTCAACGCCAGGCTGAGAACCTTCTTTCTCCAGACACTGAAAACAATTAATGCCTTCGAATCATGGTATTAAAATTACAACTTTCTAAAAACCTATAAATCCAGTGGTTGAGGGATTTTTGCTTCCTTTAAGTTAAAGAAATGAACCAAAACCTGAACATAATTATGGTTGAGAAATGGCCTCAATAGAATGTCAGGGTGACTACTAAGACCTAGAGTCTACCAATTCTACAGTGGAAGATGTGCAGAAATTAAAATGCAAACATTCCCAGCTGGTTTCATATGCTCTGCTATTGCTTCTACAAATTCTCTCCCTTTTTCATGACGGCAGGTCTGTCTCCACTTTACTTCCCACTGTATTACTCTCACTGCACAGTATATCCTTAGACAAACATTTCCTTAGTTTTTCATTTCATATCCTAGTGTTTCTGCCCAGTTATCTCCCTAATGTTTCAGTGATACCCAATCTTATAGCTACCCTTGATTCCTTATGCCCCCCTCCACTACCACCTTCTTATTTTTCCCCTCCATACATAGTTGAACCTCTGGAGAAAAGTTACTAAATTCTTACTATGTGCTCAACTATACATTAAGCATTCTGCATATTTATTTATTCACAAGTCATTTTGAGTCCCTATTATGAGCCATTTACTATGGCAGGAGAACAAAGATAACTTAATACTAAAAACAATGCTTTGGAGACATTATTACAAATGCTGACTTCACAGATTCCTTTTTACATATAAAGAAGAAATTGACAGTAACTAGACAGAAAGGGGGAAAGGGGTAATGGGATAACAGGGGAAAGGCCAACCAGGAACATGTATAAAGGACACATGGACAAAGGCAAAGGGTGTAGGTTCCAGGGTTGGAGTTAGGGATGAGTAGGGCAGGGGGACTTCGAGGGGTAAAAATGGAGACAACTGTACTTGAACAACAATAAAAAAGAAACTGTAACTGTAAGAAGGCAGATTAAAGAAACTGACCGAGGTTATAAAATTATAAGCCAGAACCAGCCTTCAACAAATCTTTCCACTGGCATCTTTCCACTGACATTCCACTATGCGTAAATATTTTCAAAAATTTATAGGGAAAAGAAAACTGAAATTCTCTTGATTTCTTGTGTTTCTATTTCTTCCCTCCCATGCACAAACTTCTGCAGCCAAGTTACACAAACATAACTTTACACACATAACACACATTACTCCTACAGTGCTCCCCATTTAGTCTTCAGCACAATGCAACCCATACTACCATTCCCAAAGCAAACAAAACATCAAAAACAGTGCATGTGTTTATCTTACTCTTATTTATATATGTATCTCAATGTTCTGCATAGGATGCACTACATAAAAAGCAGAAAGGTTATATGGAATTTATAAAGTTCAGGTTTAATTCAAGAAAAATTTGTATTTAAAGAGTTAAATTTCTTCTAAAAATAACTGCATGCAAAAATAATCTGTTTTGTTTTGAGTAAGAGACAGATTCTAATTCACATTCTAGGGCAAATATACACCAATTCTTTATCCATATAAACATGAAGAACAAAAACCAAATATAAAACTGTATTAGTAAAGCTATTTGTGAAAGTATTATTCTTTTAAAACTTCTCTGCCCAAAGAAATTTTATAGGAAACAAAGCAAGAAAGAAAAGGATAAATAAATGATGCATACAACACAACTAGGATAAATACTGTACACATCTCCCTAAGGTTCCCCCCCATTAATGTCACTTCCCTCCTCTCTAGAATGTGACCTTTGTTAGAAGTCAAGCTAATTTTTCTAATGTTCGAATTTATTTCCTTTCTGACTGCAAAGGTAAACATGCAAAGAGATGGTAACATAAATAAATAACATAAAAATACATAGTCAAAGTGAGTATTTCCTATTCTACCTCCTCCCACAAAATAAAACTGTTAAACTTCTGATTTTTCTTATGTACATACTACATACACAGATATAATTCACATATATATTTTAACAAAAAGTAGATTATATACTCTTCTGTAACTTTTCTCACACAATGATGTATCTTTGACAACGTAATGTCCATCTGTATAAATATAAAAGTATGTAAGATAATCTTATCATCAACTGCTAAGCTACTTTCAAACTATTATCTAACTAAAGAACATTTAGGATATTCCCAATATTTCACTATTACAAGCAATAATATAAAGTTCATTCTTTTACATCCTATTTTTAAGTGTTCCAACTACTATATAATATATAAATTCATAAAGAATAATTAGTGAGTCAAAGAATATGTACATTTTTTTATTGAAAAAATTACAAATATATACAAAAGTAGACAAAACAAGTATAATGAACCATCAGGTATTCACCATCCAGTTTCAATTATCATCTCATGGTCAATATTGTTTCATTTAAAGACTCCATTTCCCCTTAACCCATATTATGTATATATTTTAATGTGATAAATATTGTCAAATGAATCTCCAAAAAAAGTACCAATTAACACTCTCACTCACACTATGAGAGTAAGCTTGATGGCCCACACATTCACCAACAATGAGTTATTATCCTTTTACTACTTCACACACACACACACACACACACACATTCTATCTGTATTTCTAATATTATAGCTTTTTTTCCATAGATTTGTTAACAATTTGTACATATTTTAGAAACTGCAGTTGATATTCTTTGCCTGTTTTATAAACTAAAATGTTAATCTGTTTCATAATTTTCAAGAGCATTTTATATATTATAAACAATAACACTTTACTATACCTGTTAAAAATATTTTCCCCAGTATATACACTATAAAATCACCATGATAGACTTTTTGATAAGGGAATCAGTATTTTTTTTAAAAAAGATTTCATTTATATATTTTTAGAAGGAAGGGAAGGAGAAAGAGAAGGAGAGAAATATCAATGTGTGGTTGCCTTTTACACACCCCCTACTGGGGACCTTGCCCGCAACCCAGGCACGTGTCCTGCCTGACTAGGGATCAAAGCAGCGACACTTTGGAACACAGTCCACACTCAATCCACTGAGGTACACCAGCCAGGGTGGGAATCAGTATTTATGTGAGCCCAGTTGACTCTGGTCAGTAGCTACGAAGCTACTCATACTGCATCCAGGACAGGCTTCCTCTCCTCATTAAGAAGTCAGACCAAAGAAAATTTAAACAGAAAACCAAAACAAAGGAGCTGGCCCACAAACCCTTTCCTTAAGCACCGATACGCCCTACACCTGCTGTGGGATTATGTAAGATGCTCTCTCCTTTTCCCAACATCCATTAAACCTCCAGCGCATACCTTTTCACTTTATAGGATGTTAAAAGCATCTAAAATACTCTTGCTTTTCTCAATGGAGTTGATGCCAGTTAAATTCTATGTATTTGGCAGATAATTTTAGCACATAAGTTTAATAAAATGCTAATTAATTCCAGCAGGAATTTGTAAGGTCAAACATTTTATAAAATTAAATGAAAAGTCCATGGAATACCTAAGTCAACTTTTAAAAGAAAGAACAAAGAAAAGACTTGCCCTATCAGACACTGTGACATATTCCAGAAAAAAAACTGTTCCAGAAAAAAGGAAACAGACAATAAAAGCAATGCAATAGCCCTGGCTGGTGTGGCTCAGTGGATTGAGCATCAGACTATGAAGCAAAGGGTTGCCGGTTGGATTCCCAGTCAGGGCACATGCCTGGGTTGTGGGCCAGGTCCCCAGTTTGGGGGTCCTGAGAGGCAACCACATATTGATGTTTCTCTCCCTCTCTTTCTCTAAAAATAAATAAATAAAATCTTTTAAAAAATGGACAGGAAATTGGAAAAAGTGAAATAGAAAAAAAAAAAAGCAATGCAATAGAATAGGTATCTCCAAAACATTCATTTATGGGATGTTGACAAATGATGAAAGTGATTAACACAGATGAGTACACAAAGGATGCCTTATTTAGTAAATTGTATTTGGAAAACTGGCCAACTTGAACAAATTGTATCACTAACTTACAGTACACACATACACACACAAATGAACTCCAGAAAATGTAGAATATTGTTGTGATCTTTGAAGTGGAGCATACATTCTGAAACATAAAAAGAGCATGCAAATGTGTTGATGAAAACAGAAGTGGAACAAAATTTGGAGCACAATTACCATCTATGAAAATTGAAAACATGCATATATAACCCCACATATTTTGCATGGACACACACATATGCAGGATGTATATTAAATACATTTAAGTGGGTATGTTAAGGTGATTGGTAGGTTATAGCGGGAACTTGAAAACTGGGGAACCTGAACATATCCTATCACAGACTTGGAATGATGTACACTTTTTCCAATGTTTCTAAGATCTGATTCAACACATCCATTCCTCATAGTATACAATACAGGAGTAGCAGAATAGTAAGTCATTATCTCAAGAATAGTCACTACTATCATCACTACTTGCTATCTGCTTTTCCTACTTGACAACACACAGAGACAGACCATTTCTATCTATAATGACATTATTATTAGTGAAGTATTTTCTTTATCACTGCAACCGATATCCATCTTGAAAGAATGCCTGGACAAAGAAGCTCTTCCTTCTTGGTTGACTACTCCAATAAATATGAACCTGACTCAAGAACTTGGGAATTGGATGTATAATT
The DNA here is from genome assembly GCA_028533065.1 of Trachops cirrhosus. Taxonomy (NCBI): domain Eukaryota; kingdom Metazoa; phylum Chordata; class Mammalia; order Chiroptera; family Phyllostomidae; genus Trachops; species Trachops cirrhosus. Next base: position 64,759,157 of record CM052542.1, on the reverse strand, counting down.
CAAATATTGTGGATTTTTCCCCCTTCTGTACCCAATCCCCACTTTATTCCCCCAACTAACAAGGAAACTACCTGAATATACGTGTGAGACCATGGATAGTTTATTTCATCTTAGATAATCTCTGAGGACTACTATCAGGCTAATATTTAAAAACATGAGTTAAGGATTTGACATACTATAATTTCTAAGTACTGGAAGAAATTTCAAGAAATTCAACTCACTTTCAGGTTAACTTTTTTCCTTTAAGACAGTCAAAGTCCCTACCTTCAAAGCCCAAGATTTTGATAGGTAAAGACTCTGCTAGACTTCCGGCCAAGATGGAGGCATAGGTAGACGCACTGTGCCCCCTCACACAACCAAGATAGGGACAACAACAATATAGAAACAAAATAACAACCAGAAATGACAGAAAATTGAAGAGCCTGGCAGTCCGACAACCAGCGAGTTGAAAATAGACTCGATCGACCAGACCGGTAGGAGGGGCGGAGTCGGGCCGGGTGAGGGACACGGAGTGGAGACCTGAGCAACCAGAGACCTGAGCAACCGGGGCAGTGCGCAAGTCCCCAGCAGGCAGACCCTGGGCGCACAAGTGTCAGTGGCTGGCGGGCCAGGCTGGGAGGTGGCGACCGGCAGACCCAGCTAGGCGGCCATTGTGAAGTGGGGCACTGCGCGCAGATCAGGATTCCAGCGCCGGGAAATAGAGCTTTGGGGCACTGACTGAAAAGGAAGGTCCCACAGGTGCACAGGCCCACCCATACTGGAATTGGTGCCAGAGGGGCCTGGTTGGCTTGTGGAAAGCGGCGGAAGGTTCTCAGGATCTACAGAGGACAGAGCAAGCGCCATTGTTCCTTCCCAGACCCCGCCCCCATATACAGCATCACAACCCATCGACTGGAGTGCTCTGTCCTGGTGAAAACCTTAGGCCCCGCCCCTCACTACGGGACCCTGTCAAGACCAAACCCCCCCCCCCAGCAAAAGATGGCTCTAACAGATGAGGATTGGAAAGCCCCAGGTCCCATCCTTTTAAGCGACCAAGAGATAGCCAACCTATCAGATGCACAGTTCAAAGCACTGGTTATAAGGATGTCCAAGGAACTTAGTAAGGACCTCAATAGTATAAAAAAGATCCAGTCAGAAACAAAGGTTACATTAATTGAAACACAAAACATTTACAGGGAAACAACAGTAGAGGGCATGAAGCTGAGAATCAAATCAATGATTTGGAACATAAGGAAGCAAAAAACAACCAATCAGAACAACAACAAGAAAAAAGAATCCAAAAAAACCCTAGAACAGTGTAAGCACCCTCTGGGTCAACTTCAAGACGTCTAACATTCACATCATAGGGGTGCCAGAAGAAGAAGAGAAACAGCAAGAAGTTGGACATTTGAAAAAATTATGAAAGAAAACTTCCCTAACTTGGTGGAGTCCAGGAAGCACAGAGAGGCCCAAACAAGATAGATGCAAAGAGGCCACTCCAAGACACATCATAATTAAAATGCCAAAGGTTAAAGATAAAGAGAGAATCTTAAAAGCAACAAGAGTAAAGCAGTTATTTACCTACAGGGGAGTTTCCCTAAGACTTCCAGCTGATTTCTCAAAAGAAACTTTGCAGGCTAGAAGGAACTGGCAAGAAATATTCAAAGTCATGAAAAGTAGGGACCCACAGCCAAAATTGCTGTATCCAGCAAAGCTATCATTTAGAATGGAAAGGCAGATAAAGAGCTTCCCAAATAAGAAAAAACTAAAGGAGTTCATTATCACTAAACCATTATTTTATAAAATGTTAAAAGGACTTATTTAAGAAAAGGATCAAAACTAGGAACATTAAGATGTCAATAAATATGTATCTATCAATAACTGAGTCTAAAAAACACACTAAGCAAACAACAAAAACATAGACAGAATCATGGATACAAAGAGCACTTTCATGGTTGCCAGAGGGATGGGGGATGTGGGGAAATGGGTGAAGAGGTGAGGGGACTAAGAAATGCAAATAAGTAGTTAGAGAATAGTCAAGGGGATGTTAAGTACAGGATAAGAATGGAGTAGCCAAAGAACTTATACACATGACCCATGGACAGGAACAGTCATGGGGGGATTGCTTGAGGGAGTGGGAAGTGCTGGGTAGAAGGCGGCAAAGGGGGAAAAATTGGAACTGTAATAGCATAATCAATCAGATAAAATTTATTTTTAAAAGGTTTTATTTATTTATTTTTATAGAAAGGCAGGGAGAAAGAGTGAGAAACATCAATGTGTGGTTGCCTCTTGCATGCCCCTTTCTGGGGACCTGGCCTGCAACCCAGGCATGTGCCCTGACTGGGAATCGAACCAGAGACCCTTTGGTTCACAGGCCAGCGCTCAATCCACTGAGCGACACCAGCCAGGGCAAAATTAAATTTTTTTAAAGAGAATCTTTTTGGGAAAAAGGTCACCACAGAAATAGAAAGACAACCCAGAAAGATTATCATCATCATCATCATCATCATCATCATCATCATCATTATCATCATCATCATCAAATAAAAAAAAAAAAATGAAAAAGTCATAGGACTCACAGGATAGCATTTTCAGATTGGGTACATGGTATTGGTGGAGAATCAGCACTCACTGGGTCTCTGGACATCATGGCTGGTTCTCAGGTGGGCACTTTCACAAATTAGACTAATCAGAGCCCTCTAAAACTCCATTTAGCTGTTTCATTTGGGAACACTGGGGAAGTGTTATTCTCCATAGGGAGATGCTAGAGCCTAAAAATAGAGCTCATACAGGTGCAGCTTAATGAGTAAATGTACAATGAGATAAATCATATCTTGGTGATGATCTTTGAGGCCTTAAAGTTATTCCACCTTGGAGATATACTTCTGAATTGTTAGTTATACAAGTCAATAAACATGTATTTTGCTTAAAAAAAAAAAAGGATAAAATAGTTTATCAAATTACCTAAAAGGTTAGGTAAAATGAGTAATAAAAACTGTTTATTAAAGCTAACAATCCCTAAGTCACCAATCACCACTGGGTTCAAATGTCAGGCCACATGGGGTTTAGAAGTGAACACTAACAGGCTATGTTTAGTTCACTCTTTCTAAAAGTTTAACTCCTCAAGAAGGATAAAGAAGGTTTTGGGGTGGAAATAATTTGAGCATTAATAGAAGCTACTGGTTATAAGAAGTTCTTGAAACTAGAGGAAAAATAGCTTAACCATAAATATTCATATTCTAACAAATTTACTTTTACTTTCATATGCTGATTAATTCTGACTCTTCTGTGTAAAACACATATTTAAAGCAGAATCAAACAATTTTCTAGAAACTATGACCTAAATAACCCATCTAAACAAGTGGAATTTGCATTTCAAATTACAATGTAAAGAAAATATTCTGCCCATCACTGGATATCTAAAACTTTTCATAGTGCCTGGCACAAAGCAGGTACTTAACAATTATCTCTTGAAGAAATAATTATAGCCTATACTTACTAACACATATTAGGCAATAAAGCCTCCATTAATCAAATGCCACTATCGTATGAATGTACACATTCTAATACACACAGCTCCAAATTTGTTTGTGTATTTAAGTGTAGAATTAAAAGCCAAAAACTCTTGAAAATTGTACTTAATTCCATCTTTCTTCAAGATTGAAACTAAAGGATGAACCAAATTTACCACCATGACCTCGGGTTTAGCCTGAGCCTTCTGGAATTAAAAATAGCTTAGCCACCTAACAGGTCAAGCAATGACAGTGGTGTATACAGTTTCGGTGAGTGCCGCTTTGGCTCTGATTGTGGTATTACAGAAAATATGTTTAAATATCCTAAAATTAAGGATAAAATATCAGTTTTAAAGAACATTTCTGTATGTTTAAGCTTTTGCAACATGTACACAGTAGTTGTGTAATCACTAAAAGATTTGTATAAATTAAAAATCGTAACTTTTAAAAAACTTAACTATTTATGCAAATTAAAAACAGAATGTCTCCACAATGATATTTTAATACCAGCTAACAATTACTTTGGAGGCCCCTGATGGCATATTAGCTGTGAAATGATTAGTTAGCTTATGTATGCAACGGACAGGTAACTACAGATTTGAAACATCAAAAACCAATAATGCTAATAATATACATAAAAACCATAGTTAACTTCAAGTCCGTAACTGGTAAGGTTGATTACAATTTCATAAATGAAATTCACTAACAATTCAGGGAAAATGAACTGAATGAAAAGTTCAAATTTTTCATTACCCTGGAGAATTTGGTCCTAAGACCAGGGAAGAAGAAATCATAGAACTGAGGTATCCTTGGTGGAATCCATTAACTCTGCCCTAGAGTTAAGAAGTTTCAATTCTTAGAAGAAAATTCTTAACTGAATCATGGGTAGCAGAGCAAATAGATTAAAATAGCTTGAGCCCTGGCCAGGTGGTTGGAGCATCATCCAGTACACCAGAAAGGTTATAGGTTTGATCCCAGTCAGGACACTCAGAGGAAGCAATTGATTGATGTTTCTTTCTCTCTTTCTCTCTCTCTCTCTCTCAAATCAATAAATGTATCCTTGGGCAAGGATTTAAAAAAAATTAAAGGGCTGAAAAAACACTTAACTTTACTATATTGTGTTTAACCTTCTCAAGAGCATTCACATTTCATTTTCTCCTAAAAACAATAACATAAGAGAGAACAGGGATACTACTATTCCCTTTAACAAGTAAAAGACCTGTAACTCAGAAGTAAAATCACTTCCTTAAAACTCTAAAGAAAGTCAAGTAATGCTGGGTTACAGCTCAAAACTCTAGACTCCTAGCATGGTTAACTCTAGCAGGTCACATTATCTGAGACAAACTAAGATGTTCTAGATATTTGTCATTTTGGATCCCAATTATGTACTGAAGTCACAAAATGCAGTGGAAAGGCCAAGAATGTTTTCAGACTTAAGTGGTGAAATCAAGTCATTCACTGTCATTTTTCAAGCCACTTGTCCATAGAACATTTAGCCAAGACTTTTATGTCCTAATTTAAGTCTATTAAGTGATAAAATGCATTTGACACTATGAAGTGATGAAATGTTTCTAGAGATGGTTCAATCTGGTTGCTCAGTTTCCTGAGATAGAAATATCTACCTACCCCTGATTTTGACACATTAAAAAACTCAAGGACAACTGTCTCCAGTTTATTTTTTCAAAGCTCTGCATTTAAGAGTCTCATAAAGATTTAAAAAAAAAGCTTTATAGTTCAAACACTAACAAATCTGGGACATTAAAATACTTACTAGGCTGAAATTGCTGCAAGTACCGCATGTTAGTTTTCTCTTCTCTTTGGAGTATTACATCTTTACATCTCAAAACCTAGTCATACAGACCTTCTTTCAATTCTTCAAAAACAAAGATCTTTCCCACTTAAGACATTCATAGATATTGTATCTCCTTCCACAACTGCCCTCCCTACTCCTCCATTCTTTGCACAGCTAATTCTTCTAAGTAATTCTATCAAAGTGGTTGTACTCTAAAATATTCTCTATAAGAGAAGTCTTGTTCTTTATTATAACCTATAATTATACTTTTATCCCAATTCTTTCGTCAATTGCCAAATATAATCAAAGTATAATAATCAGTACACTCTTCACCTAGATTCTCCAATATTTCACATTTCTTTCTCTTTCCCTCTCTCCCCAACAGATTTTTTTTTCTGATCCATTTGGAAGTTACAGAATCATGACATTTCAACAGTAAACAGATGTACCCCCTCCTTAAAATAATGAATCTTCTCCTATGACAACACAAGACCAATATCATATGCACGAAATTTAACATTAATATTATTGTCTGATGTGTTGGGAACTGCCTTGCCTGGTTTCAGAAGCTGTAAACCCCTTTGGCTAAGGCTAAGTAAAAGATCTTGGGACCATAAGCCACTAGGGAGACAGAGCTTATCTTCCCAGCAGGGGCGCCACCTCTGCCCACTTTACCTCATCCTGCTTGGCCCCAGGTAGATGACTGATTACCCAAACATGGGTAAGATTCCTCAAGAGAGGGATTACCTAAGACAGGCACAGTCATAGGTAAGGGGCCTTCAGGGAAGGACTTGGGGGCCTATAGAAAAAGGGGATGATGGACCCTCACCCCAAGGCTTTGACATAGCCTGTGTCCTCATTCTGTCTGTGAGCAGTCTCCTAATCTCTTGGATGCCTTACT
>CM052542.1:64734455-64752473 GCA_028533065.1 Trachops cirrhosus | reverse complement strand
TTCCTAGTATATTACCTATTGTTTGATCCTTCCTTACTGCCTGACAATGATTGATGAACTTTACCTGTATTCCTGTGCAAACTGAACCCAGTAAAAGCCCATTGAGGAACAGGCTCCTGGCCCTTCTCCTCTGAGAGATTGGTCATCTCTTCTTCCCAAGCAGATCATGTCTTGGTAGACTTATTCCTATCTGTGGCGGCCAGGGGGGCTTTGCGGGTGGAGCCCCCTCAAAGCATATGAAGTAGTCTTTTTTAAAAAAATTAAAAACCCAGCTTAAATTTAATCATCAAGTCTAACTTAAAACTAAACTACCAATTTACAGGTAATACAGACAGCAAAACAGTATATTAAACAATATCATGGGGATAACTAAGCAAAACTCAGACTGTGGAAAATATAGGACAAAAAAAGCGGTCCTCCAACAACTAAATGTCCAGTTGAGAGAAAGGGAGGAAACCTATAGATTAAAAAAGACTTAAGGGACAATAGCAACCAATTGCAATACATGAAAACTTTTTGGATCCTGATTCAAATACTGTAAAAAACAAACTTTGTGAGATAATCAAGGATATTTGAATACTGAATATTTGATCGCATTAAGAAATTGTTCATTTTTTTACATGTAATGATAATTTTATGATTATGTTTTTGTAAAAGTCCATATCTTTTAGAAGTACACACTGAAATATTTACAGACTAAACCATATGAAGTCTGGAATTTGCTCCTATGAAATGATAAGATTGAAACTAAGACAAGTACTCCTTTGAAAATGTTTGGATAAACAAGGTCCCTCTCCCCAGGAAAATATGTCATACTTTTAGGAAAACTTGGTAAGAGTTCTGGCCAAGATGGAGGCATAGGTAGAAACCCTTCACTTCCTTGCACAACCAAAAGGAGGATAACAACAAATCTAAAATCAGTAAACAACCAGAAGTGCCAGAAAATCAAACTGCATGGAACTCTGACAACCACAGAATCAACAGTCAAACAGAACAACCAGACCAGTAAGGCCGCGGACAGAGAGAAACTGCAGCAAGGCAGCAGCCCTTCCAGTGGGCTGGCTGCGGGAGGCAGCAGACTGCATGGGTGGGGCTGACTCAGGGGGAAACTGAGTTTCAGAAGTGGCTGTAGACTATGGTGGTTGCCTCAGTGGGAGCAACTCCCAGTCTCACATGAGAGCTCACTGAAAAGTGGGCTAGAGAGGAGCAGGGGAGCTGCACTGTTCCTTCTCTGGTCCCTCCCCTATGAGCAGCACAGCAAGAAGGGTTGCCCTGCCCAGGTGAATACTAAAGGCCCCACCCCCTTACAACTTATCAGGGACCCCAAGCAAAGAAATAGGGCCAAAATAAAAGAACAAAGCAAAGCTTCAGAAACAGAGTTAAACAATAAGGAGATAGCCAACCTATCTGATGGAGAATTTAAATCCCTGATAATCAAAATGCTCACAGAACTGATTGAGCTTGGTCAAAAAATGAAAGACACCCAAAATTAAATAAAGCAAAATATTCAGGGAACCAAGAGTGACAGGAAGGAAACTAGGACTCAAACCAACAATTTGTAGCAAAAGGAAGAAATAAATATCCACCAGAACAAAATGAAGAAAGGAGAATTCAAAAAAATGAAGAAAGACTTTTGAACGTTTTTGACAACTTGAAACATTCCAATGTCTGCATTATAGGGGTGCCAGAAGGAGAAGAGGAAGAGCAAGAAATTGAAAACTTATTTGAACAAATAGTGAAGGAAAACTTCCCCAATCTGACAAAGGAAATAGACTTCTAGGAAGTCTAGGAAGGCCAGAGAGTCCCAAAGAAGTTAGACCCAAAGAGGAACACACCAAGGCATATCATTATTAAGTTACCCAAGATTAAAGATAAGGAGAGAATCTTAAAAGCAGCAAGAGGAAAGGAAAGAGTTACCTACAAAGGAGTGCCCATAAGACTGTCAGCTGATTTCTCAGAAGAAAGCTTATAGGCAAGAAGGAGCTGGAAAGAAGTATTTGAAGTCATGAAAGGCAAGCACCTACATCCAAGATTGCTCTATCCAGCAAAGCTATCATTTAGAATGGGTAGGCAGATAAAGTGCTTCCCAGATTAGGTCAAGTTAAAGGAGTTCATCATCCCCAAGCCATTATTATATGAAACATTAAAGGGACTTATCTAAGAAAAAGAAGATAAAAAATATGAACAGTAAAATGACAACAAACTCACAACTATCAACAAATGAACCTAAAAAAAAATAAAAGAAAGAAATACAATGAAAACAAAAACTAAGCAGACAACTAGAACAGGAACAGAATCAGAGAAATGGACATCACATGGAGGGTTTTCAGTGTTTAGGAGAAGGGAGGAATACAGGGGAAAGGTACAGAGAAGAAGAAGCATAATTGATAGGAATTAAATAGATAGGAGAGGTCAAAAATGGTGTAGGAAACAGAGAACTCAGATAACTTATATGTATAACCCATGGACATGAACTAAGGTTAGGGGGTGAAGCTGGAGGGTTAAGAGGCGCAGTGGGGAGGGGGAATAAAGGAGGAAAAATTGGGAAAACTGTAATAACATAATCAATAAAATATACTAAAAAAAAGAAAGAAATGATAAGATCCATAGGGTGCAATAGATTAAAACACATTGTCCATGAGTTGATCATTATTGAATCAGAGTGATGGAAATTCTTTATTCTATTCTCTCTACTTTTGTATATGTTTAAATTTTTTCATAATACAAGGTCAAAATGTTACCACCTGGTACCAGAACTTTGTTTGGGAAAAATCTTTGCAACTTCAGAGATGTGAGACCCTGTGGGCTTGAAGAGGAGATAGGCAATTCATCAGGACAGTGAGCATGGGTATTATTAGTCCTGGAGATATTTGAGTGCATTTACTGATTGAGAGAGACGTGCCTACAGAGATAGACAACTTGTAAATACAGGGAATTGAGGATAATTGATGGACCAAGGCCTTTTAATAATAGGCTGAGGTCAACTATTTCTCAAACTAATCTTTAAAAATTAACTTCTCCCTAGCAAACATCTCTTTCAATGTTCTGCTCTTCAAAGATCTCATGCAATATTGAAATATCAACTCTCATAATAAATGTCTTCCAAATCAATACTTCCAACTCTGCCTCTTCTCTGCCTCTTGATCATTTCTATTTATATTTCCTGTCACTTCCTCTACTATAACATGCCCACAAACTAACTTCTCTGACACCCTCCTGACTTCACTACTTATGTCAATGGGACTATAGGTCCAAGTCACCAGTTTGCTAATCCGCCAGATCCTCTTTATTTCTTCATTTCCTTTAACACCCCCAGTCCCAGCCAACAAATTCAGTAGATTTTTTGTCTAGGCCTCTTGCCTGTTATTTTCTTTTCGTTCCCATTACCACATCTTTATAACACAATTTGCAGATTATCCATTCATCCCAACTATTTTTTGAGCACTTGCTATGTACCAAGAACTATTCTAGATTCTGGGGATACAACAATGAACAAACACATTTTTGCATTCTCATGGATCTCTCTAGAAATTCCAGTATCAAGGAAGGTAAGTCCTTAGTTGTAATAACCCAACAACAGCAAGAGTCCTAAAAGATCAATCTTTGGTGACTTTCCCATCTTGATAGTTCAATTAAAATAGAAGCTTTGACTATTTTCTACATAATAGAACAAAGTCCCCTGGCTCTACCCTCCACCATGGTGGTTTCTTGCATGACACAGTAGAGAAAGTAGTTGTCCAAAATCCTCCCTCTGAAAATCCTATGCAATATTTAGACAACTGAATCTCACACTCAGGCAACACAAAAATGAAATTCAAATGGCCCTTAAACATATAAAAAGATGTTATCATTGCCCTGGTCAGGTGACTTGGCTGGAGCATGATCCCTTATACCAAAAAAGGTTGTGGATTTCTTTCCTGCTCAGGGCACGTACTAGGTTGATGGTTTTGGGTACAATACCTGGTTGGAGAACCTAGTGGAAACAACCAATCTCTCTTGATCTCTCTCAATCTCTCTCTCTCCACCCCTCTTTCTGTCTCTAAACCTTTCAGATTGCTAAAAAACGAAAGTGTGACTACCTATTGTTTATAAGATCATGGAAGTAAATAAACTGTTCTTGGGAATAAAAGAAACCTACACTCCTTGAACAGAATTTGAAAGGCATTTCAAATGCATTTATTCTTCGACCCAGCAATTTCACTGCTAGCAAGTCATCCTAAAAATATATTTGCATTTATACAAAATGACAAATTTATAAGGTTACTTGTTGAAGAATTGTTTGTACTAGTTAAGACTGGAAGCAGCCCAACTGTCTATCCATAGAGGAGGGTTTCTCATCTCAACACTAATTGATATTTTTGATCAAATAAATTCTTTGTTGTGGGGGGGCATCTTGTGCAATATGGGATATTTAGCAGCATCTCTAGCCTCTACCCATAGACACCAATTGAATTCTTCCCCCAAAACCAAAATAACTACAAGCATTGACAAATGTCCCCTGGTGCTGGGGTGAAATGGGACAAAATCTTTCCCACTTCCCTGTTATAGAGAACTGGTTGAATAAACATCCATAGGTGGAATACCATATAGCTGTAAGAATAATGAGCAGCTTTCAATATACTGATAAGGAGAATTGATTGGATAAAAAAATATGAAAACAAGGAATGAAAGGAAGTTGCTGTTTTGACTACTACAAGGGTGCCAAGGAGAGGTGGAGGTGAGCTTGTGCCTCCATTATCCATAACGCTTTCTGAAAGGATACAGGGGTGGGCAAAAGTAGGTTTACAGTTATGAGTACACAAAACACAGGGTTTATTCTTGTACTATTGTTTATTTTGTATTATATATATTTCCACATAAACAACTGCAAACATACTTTTGCCCACCTCCATAGTTTAGATAACTTAAATATTTAGCTGCATAAGAAGTAAGGCTATAAATCGGAGTAAAGGATAGAAACTGTACTTGAATAATGATTAAAAAATAAATTAAAAAAGAAAGAAGTAAGGCTATAATTTTCACCAACATTCTATTCAAGAAATATAGTGAGCTACTGAAAGAGCAAAAGGGTCATTTCATAAGTTATAAAAATATTTCTCATATAAATTAATTTTTGTCGAAAGTGTTAAAAATATACAATGTTAAAAGGTTGAGTGCACTTGCTTTTAACCGAGGATCTTGAACCACTGCAAAGAATTTTGAGAGATCTGTTCTAGAATCTATTAATAACTCGTTTTGGAAGTTCTATAGTTCTATTCTTCTAATGGATTTTAACTTCCTTTTGAAGATATTTACTCTTTAAAGTCCTAAGCCAGACCATAAGCAAGCTGCTGCCTTTATTTTGCCAAGGCTGTAAAACCATCCTCCAGTTGTGACTGAAATTGAAATAGCTACTTCATAGGAGAAAAAAAAGATATCCTGCTTATAAAATGTATATCACTGACATTTTTCCACAAAATGCATCTCTGATTAATCTTGCAGCTGACCCAGTGATCTGTTTATTTCTTCACTCATTCGGCATCATTCTTGAGTGCCTACTGTGCACCAGGTATTATGTTAGATACTGAGAGTAGAGCAACAGCCATAAATGATACATTTCTTGCTTTCCAGGAGTAACAGAATTAGACCCTAAAAAATCTGTAAGTACATAATGTTATGGGAGTACATAGAGGAAGCACAGAAGAATTGGTTTATAAATTTACTTTGTCTTCTTTTTTATATTGCTCATATCAATCCTCATGACTGTAACAACTGTCTTACTCTTTTACGGCCTATTTAAAAAATCTGTCCTTCCTATAGAATTCAGTTTAGGTTCTATCAAGTCCCACCTGCTTAGAGAAGTCTTTCTGCACTATCCCCAAGACATAATAAATGTAACACATATTTATTGATCATATATTATGTTCTAGGCCCTTATACATGCAATATTTTTATTATCCTCACATCAGCCCTTTGAGGAAGTGTTGGTTATACCCACTTTACAAAGGAGAAAATGAAGCTTACAAAAATTAAATAGGCTTCCAGTTAAGATGGCAGCATAGGTAAGTACAGTACTCGCATCCTCTTGCAATCACATCAAAATTACAACTAAATTACAGAACCACCATCATTCAGATCCACCCAAAACATAGCTGAACAGAAGTCCCACAACTAAGGACATAAAGAAGAAGTCACACTGAGACTGGTAGGAGGGGCAGAGACATGGAACAGGCTGGCCCCACACCCGTGTGTGACAGATAGAAATCAGGAAGGATATTTCAGCTTGGAAGTTATCTGAGGAGCCCCTGGGGAGCAAGGGATCCCAGCCCCACACCAGGCCCCCCAACCCAGGTTTCCAGCACTGAGAAGATAAGTCCCCATAATTTTTGGCTGTAAAAATCAGCAGGGTTTGTGGCTGAATGAGGCAGAGGGCTATAGGAGTCCCAGGCAGTTCCTATTAAAGGGCTCAAGCACAGCCCTGGATGGGTGACTCAGTTGGTTGGAGCATTGTTCCACATACCAAAGGGTTGTGGATTTGATTCCTGGCCAGGGCACATAGCTGGGCTGCAGGTTCAGTGCCTGGTCAGGGCACAAACAGGAGGCAACCAATTGATGTTTTCCTCTCACATCAATTGTTTCTCTCTCTCTCTCTCTCTCTCTCTCTCTCTCTTTCTCTCAAAAAAAAATATCCTCCATAACTTGGTGAAGGAAATAGACATACAAGATGAACCCAAACAAGCCCACATCAAGACACATCATAATTAAAATGAAAAAGGTTAAAGACAAAGAGAGAATCTTAATAGCAGCAAGAGAAAAGCAGTTACAAGGGAGCTCCCATAAGAATGTCAGCAGATTTCTCAACAGAAACTTTGCAGGCCAGAGGGATTGGCAAGAAATATTCAAAGTGATGAAAAGCAAGAACCTACAACCAAGATTACTCTATTCAGCTTTTATATATAGAAGGGCATATAAAGACTTTCACAGACAAGAAAAAGCTAAAGGAGTTCATCACTACAAAACCAATATTACATAAAATGTTAAAGGGTCTTCTTTAAGAAGCAGCAGCAGACCTGGCCAGATAGTCAGTTATTTAGAGAGTGGTCCTGATATGCCAAGGTTGGGGGTTTCATTCTCACTCAGGGCACATACAAGAATCAACCAATGAAGGCATAAATAAGTGGAACAGCAAATTGATGTCTCTCTCTCTCTCTCTCTCTCTCTCTCTCAATCTCTCTCTCTCTCTCCGCCTGTCTCTTTCTCTCTTCTCTCCCTCTCTTTCTCTAAAATAAATAAATAAAATTTTTAAAGAGAACCAAAAAGGATTTAAAATATGAACAGTAAAATGACAATAAATACATATTTATTGTATGTATTTGCCACAACTGTTTCTAAAAAAGCAAAATAAATGAACAAGCAGAACAGAAACAGATTTATAGAGAACATTTGATGGTTGCCAGGTAGGAGGGGGGTTGGGAGGACAGGTTAAAAAGGCAAAGGGATTAAGAAGTACCATACAAATTGGTTGTTACAGAATAGTCATGGGGACGTAAAGTACAGCAAAAGGGATGTAGTCAATAATATTCTAATAATTATGTATGGTGTCACATGGGTATGACATTTATCAGAATGATCACTTAGTAAGTTATACAATGTCTAATCACTGGGTTGTATACCTGAAACTAATATAATATAGCTTGTTGACTGCAATTGAAAAATAAAAAACGATTCAAAAAACATTAAATAACTTGTCCAAGTTCTTCCTCCTGCTAAGTGGTATGGAGATTTGAAAAAAAGGCCTGGTTCCAAAGCCTGTACTCGTAAACACTGTGTCAAATGGTGTAACACTGTATTCCTCTGAACTCTTATAGCATTTGTTAACTGTATCACTCATTCACTCATCAAAGATTAAGTGTCTATTTTGTATCAATCAAAATAAATGCCTCTTGCTTGTATTGTTTACTACTTAGGCTATTGTTTGTTCGCTGGATTGTGGGTACACGTGTAATTGTCTGACTTTCTCTAATGGTTTATAAATTTCGTATGGGTGAGAACTTTCAGATAGGCTTTACAATATAGCTTTCTTCCTGCATTTGACTGACATAGCTAACCATGAAATCTTTTTGATTCTACCTTAAAATGCCTCTCAGACCTGTTTCTTGCTTTCCTCTCCTATTGCTACAGCGCTAACACAACTTGCATCATTTCTTCCTGTGTTACCTAAGTAAATCTCTGAACCTGCATTTTCCTTTTCTCCCTTCAATGATTCTTCCTGTATGCAGCCCAGACTTGTCTGTATAAAGTATGCCTCTTATATCATTCCTCTTATCAAACACCACTCACTCCACAGGGTAAAGGCAACATTCCTGAGCCCTTAGCCTGAGGTCTATCAGAACATTCCTCTCCTGTGTCTCCCTAATACACACCCCACTTTCTAGCGTACTAGTCCAGCCACATTTCCCAAACAGAACAAGTTCTTCCACAGCCCTGGGTCTTCTGCCATGCTGGAATGAACTTCCTTTCCTTGTCCACATGGTGAGCTCCTCCTCATCCTTCAAATGCCTGTTCAGATGTTCTAAATCTTAGCCCCATTAGTACCAGAATTAAAAGCTCCTTCTGTGCTTCACTTTGTTCACATTTCCATGTTGCACTCATTCACATTCATCTATTTAGATACTGAGTAACTCGTTTTTTCCTTTTAGTCTGTGCTCTTTGAAAAGAAAGCACTATGTCTCCTCCCTATTTGTTCTATTGTAGAGCAGGCTCACAGTATAAATAAATAATGAATTAACAATTAGATGAACATTTCTTTTATTCTTCTCTTTTTAAAACAGCATTTTTTTTTGCCCACGCTTTCCCATCAGTGTTAGGCTACATATACCCATAAAAGTATTTTTTAAAACCCCAATGTGGATTTTTTGTTACATGTTTCTTTCTCATAAGATTTTTTTTTCCTTTCCCACTTCTATAACCACAGAGAACCTAGGGTGTCCTGCAGACCATCTCTCCTCAGTTTCCACTCATTCTATTCAATTCTGAAGCATTAAACAAGCTTCAGGCTTATTCTTACTCTTAAGTTTTAGAGCTGCTTTTTGATTCAGACCGATATCCTAGTCTTCTTTTCATCTGGACTACTCACCAGTCAACAGTGATTTACTTTAATGGCAAACACTACTCAAAGTTGAAAGACAAAATCAAATAAAGTCACTATAATGGCTTTTACCAAAAATTAAATCTTTTCTCCCCTATCTTCAGTAGATAGAGGTACCAGGCAGCTTTAGAGGCTGGATTTCCCAGGTTCTTATCAGCATGTCTGCTGTTTCCCGCATATTTTAGGGAAAAGACACTCTGTGGATCAGCACCCAGGGAGTCAGTGTTCTTATGAAGGTCACCACCACTGATCCCAGGAGTTGGAGCACACTCGTCCATGGGGAACTCCCTGTCCAGGTCTAACTGTACCCTATGTATTGAGGTGTTTTAGTGCTGAGTACGTTTAAATATTGTAATTTTATTGAAATTGATGATGCAAACATGACATGCATTCAATACTTGCCTAACATGCCATAGACCACTTAAGGGCAGAAACAATCAACTATAATACCTTGAGCAGAAAAGACATCTAACAAATACTCCTCAAATTAAGTGAATTGAAACCGAGGTTAGGTACACAACTTACAAACCATGTGGGGAAAGAGAAAATAAAAATACAGATTCCCTTGTTCAAAAAGCAGGAAAGAACTACCATAAAAATACTAAAATGTAATGTTTATATCAACATTATTCATAGTAGCTAAAAAGTAGAAACAATTCAAATGTCCGGCAACTGATAAATGGATAAACAAAAGTGGTATTCCAGCTAATGGAATATCATTCAGCCATAAGAAGGAAGGAGGTACTGACGCATGCTACAACATGAATGAACCTTGAAGCAATATGCTAAGTAAAAGAAACCAGTCACAAAAAAACCCACGGTTATATTATTTGATTCCTACGGAACATCCATAATGAAAATCTATAGAGAAGAAAAGCAGATGAGTGGTTGCCTAGGACTGGGCAGGGCAGAGGGAACTGCAGTGGTAAGAGGAGGCTTGGCT
This sequence comes from Trachops cirrhosus, assembly GCA_028533065.1. Classification (NCBI taxonomy): domain Eukaryota; kingdom Metazoa; phylum Chordata; class Mammalia; order Chiroptera; family Phyllostomidae; genus Trachops; species Trachops cirrhosus. The sequence continues at coordinate 64,742,403 of CM052542.1, read as the reverse complement.
TTTTGAGGTGATGAAAACATTCTAGAATTGACTGTGGTAATAGTTGCACCTATCTAAAACCACTGAATATACACTTCCAGTAGAAGAATTGTATGGTATGTGAACTGTATCTTAATAAAGCTTTTTAAAAAAGATTTTATTTATTTATTTTTACAGAGAGGGGAATGGAGGGAGAAAGAGAGGGAGAGAATCATCCAATATGTGAGAGATACATTGATCGGTTGCCTCTCGCAAGCCCCCAATGCCGGGGTGTGGGGAGCTGGCTGGAAGCCCAAGCATATGCCCTGATTGGGAATCAAACCTTTTATTCACAGGCTGGCATTCACACCAGCCATGGCTTAATAAAGCTATTTTTAGGTCTTCTGGCCAAGATGGAGGTGTAGGTAGGTATATTTGCACAACCAAAAGAAGGACAACAACTAATTTAAAAACAAAAAATAACCAGAACTTCCAGAACATCAAACTGTATGGAAGTCTGACAACCAAGGAGTTAAAGAAACATTCATTCAGACCAGTAGGAAGGGTGGAAACGGACAGCCAGGGTGGAGAGGACTAGTGGCAAGGTGGCAGCTGGTGGACCAAGTGGTCCCATATTTGCATTCAGATAACCAGAAAGAACAACTAGGGAGCGAGACAGATGGTGCAACCCAGGGTTCTAGCATGGGGAAATAAAGTCTCAAAACCTCTGGTGGTAAAAACCTGTGGGGGTTGTGGTGGTGGGAGAAACTCTCAGCTTCACAGTAGAGTTCACTGGAGAGACCCACAGGGTCCTAGAACATACACAAACCCACTTACCTGGGAATCAGCACCATAGGGACCAATTTGCTTGTGGGTAGCGGGAGAAGTGACTAAAAGCCAGCAGAGAGCCAAACAAGCAGCATTGTTGCCTCTCAAACTGCTCACTCCTTACACTGCCACAACTCAGCATTGTGGGTTGCCCTGCCCTAGCTCTGCCCCTTACAATGCAACAGCTGTGCCGGGAAGAGAAAATATGGCCCAAATGAAAGAACAGATCAAAGCTCCAAAAACAGAACTGAGCCACAAAGAGATAACCAACCTATCTGATGCAGAGTTTAAAACACTGGTAATCAGGATGCTCACAGAAATGGTTGAGGATGGTCACAAAATGGAGGAAAAAGTGAAGGCTATGCAAAGTGAAATGCAGAGAAATGTACAGGGAACCAACTGTGAAGTGAAGGCAAGGAAACTGGAACTCAAATCAATGGTTTGGACCAGTAGAAAGAAATAACCATTCAACCAGAACAGAATTAAGAAACAAGAATTCAAAAAAAGTAGAAGAGGCTTAGGAACCTCTGGGACAACTTTAAACATTCCAACATCCAAATCATAAGGGTACCAGAAGGAGAGGAAGAGCAAGAAATCGAAAACTCATTTGAACAAATAATGAAGGAGAACTTCCCCAATCTGGCAAAGAAAATAGACTTCCAGGAAGTCCAGGAAACTCAGAGAGTCCCAAAGAAGGACCCAAGGAAGCAAAAACCAAGGCACATCATAATTACATTAGCCAAGATTAAAGAGAAGGAGAGAATCTTAAAAGCAGCAAGAGAAAAGGAGACAGTTACCTACAAAAGAGTTCCCATCAGACCATCAGCTGATTTCTCAAAAGAAACCTTGCAGGCAAGATGGGGCTGGAAAGAAATATTCCATGTCAGGAAAAGCAAGGACCTACATCCAAGATTACTCTATCCAGCAAAGCTATCTTTTAGAATGGAAGGTCAGATAAAGTGCTTCCCAGATAAAGTCAAGTTAAAAGAGTTCATCATCACCAAGCCCTTATTGTATGAAATGTTAAAGGCACTTACCTAAGAAAAAGAAGATCAATAATATGAACACTAAAATGACAAGACTCACAACTCACAACAACTGAACCTAAAAATACGAAAAACAAAAACAAACTAAGCAAACAATTAGAACAGGAACAGAATCACAGAAAGGGAGATCACGTGGAAGGTTATCAGCGGGGAGGGGAACAGGGAGAATGGGGGAAAACATACAGGAAATAAGAAGCATAAACTGTAGATACAAAATAAACAGGGGAAGGTTAAGAATAGTATAGGAAATAAAGAAGCCAAAGAACTTACCTGTGTGATCCATGGACATGAACTAAGGGGGCAGGGATTCTAGTGGGAGGGGGTTGCAGGGCAGAGGGGAATAAATGGGGGGGAAATGGGACAACTGTAATAGCATAATCGATAAAATATATTTTAAAAAATTTAAAAAATAAAAATAAAAACTGAAACCCAATTTAGTTATCAGAATAATATGTTTGGAACAGCTTAGGCATTTGAATCTAATTCTTCAACTGTACACTTTATGAAATACAGATCAAATATTTCAGATGAAATTTTAGCCTTCAAATTGAAATATACTTTAAGTATAAAATACACACCAGCTTTCAAAGATTTAATATAAAATATTTTATGAATATTTTTATATTTATTACATATTAAAATGGTTCTATTAGGTATATTGGGTTAAATAAAATACATTATTAAAAAATGTTTTAAAGCTATTTTTAAAAAAGATAGTAAAATATAAAATTTTTTCCTTTCTTCTGAAGTCTCCTGGACTTGCAATGGTGTTTTAATTGGGTATTTAATGTTGTTCTACATAAAGAAAAAATTTAACTTAAATTATTAGCATGAATTTTAATGTTCATCTTTGTATTATGCAATGCCAGTTTTAAGTGCCAATGTAAGAGCATTTAATTCATGCAGAATTACCAAAATTATACAATTCATATATAGGGGTGGGCAAAAATAGGTTTACAGTGGTAATACAAATAAATAATACAATAATTAATAGATAACAATAAAAGAATAAACTCTGTGTCATGTACTCACAACTGCAAACCTACTTTTGCCCACCCTTGTATTGTAGCTCATGCATGCATGTAAATTTCATTCTCAGAAGGACAGTGGAAAAGCTACGCAAAACTAACTCAACTGTTTTTATTTCACTTCTTAAGATGCACACATTCTACCAGCACTAACTCTAGCTTACTGATGAGTAAGGTAGAACTGAAAGGAAAAGAACTATGGGTTGCTTTCTTTTCCTTCCCTTCCATGTCATCATATTCAGAGTAAGAGGCTGGTGAATATAGGGCAGTGACATAAGTGAGAAAGGCTATGATCCGGTTCCTCACTTACTTGTGTTGTTAGGATGCCATTGCTTGTTTTCTGCTTTCAAGCAAGTTCTGGTTTGAACAGAAAGCTTGGCCTCTCAGGGCCATTAGGGACCCGCTTAGTTTTGGACACAACATGCCTACCTTGTACTTGCTTTGAGTATTACTGAACTCTCAGGCATTGTGGGTCTACACCAGAATTCTGTGTTTCTGGGAACAAATCTAGAGAACTTATGAAAATCTTGCAGCAAAAAAACCCCCCCAAAACCCGAGGATGTTTATATCTCCTCTGCTCATGTGCAGGTTTTGTTGTCCCATCAGACCTCACTTACAAAATACTCATATACTTTTAAGACAAAATTTTTAATAATTTCGAAACGAAGACAGCAGAGTATAAACCATCTGTGGGACGGTTTTGAGGGTGCAAGCTCTAGTTTTTTCTCCAACTGAGTGACTGTGAGCAAGTGATGTTTTATTCTTAGGCTCTCATGCTTTAATCGGATGTTTTCATCTTTCCCTTATACTGACCTGGCCTACAAGAGCGAAGTACATTTGTGTAATTCTTGTAGAAAAATCTACAAGAGCGAATTGCATTTTGTTTAACAAGTCCAGATTCAGTTTAAAGAAAATTTCAGTGAAAATACATTCCATAATCACCTGGATATCTAGGCATGAGTCTAACTGGGGAATGGACTGTCCTGTTCAGAGGGTTTTTACCCTCCAGAGGGACTGTGGTTGACTGAGGGAAGTGGGGAGGGACCAAGCAGTTGGAGCCTGTGAGGAGCGTGGCTGGGCAGGTTTGTGGTGCATCTGGTCTGGATTTGCATCAGATAAACTGGGAGAGGTCTGAGATAAAGCTCACCAGCCTCCCAACCCTCTCCCAGAATAAATGAGTCAAAAGGTTGTAAATTACAATAGTAGGTTCTCAACAATAAATTGCTTTAAATAGCTTTTTATCTACAGCTAATTTAATGGCCTTAATAAATAAAGGTCATCTATACAGACTGCCTAAGAAAAATATTCAAATAATAAACTATTTATATTACTTACTATTTACCAGAAAAAAATACTTTCTTTAGGGTTCATGTAGCTAAAGCATAGAATGTTTCTGTCATTTTATAACTGTTACAGTAATAGGCAATCAAAAATACTTACTGAATTAGAATGAGATGAAAGAATCTAGTTTGAAGAAAAGCAGTTTAAGGTGGGGTGATGGGCTGCTAAATGTTATTGAATGCAGTGAATTCTACTATCCATTATTCTGTTTGTAAGAAAAAGGTGTTAACTGACATTTCTCTTTTTAACCCTGTACTACATAACAATTATAGGGTTTCATATATAACCCTGGGACTCATGTAGTAAATAATAATTTTAAAATGGTGTCATTACATTTAATTTTTATTTTGGTAACATCATATTTCAGTGCTTTGAAGATTTAATCCCCAGAGCATTGCATTTATAGTGCACACATGGTGTTTGATTATCAATACATCCTGTTCCCTGACCAAATATACTCAAATAAGCAAAGATTTTACATGGTATCTAGGTTAAGATTTCTAAACTTCTCTATATATCATTAAAAACATATTTCTACTCTTTAAAAAATTGTTTTTTTCATTGTCAAATAAATGTAGTGAATTTTTTTATTTTTCCAGAATCCTGGCCTTCTAAGGTTATGAAATTCACTTCGTTGCCTTCTGGCGTCACAAGCCCGTCTATCAAAACAGTGTGCACCTTTGGGAACTGCATGATGCAAGTGTGAATTTTATCCCTGTGCAGATGGAGAACATACTGCAGCTCGGTAAAAGGGGTGGGGGCTGGGAAATACAATCTCAGACCCATTTTCATGGCATTGTTCAAGCGTAGAACAATCTGAGAGCCCACCTGGGACCTTCTAATGTTAAAGGACACTCAGTGCATGAAAAGATGCACTAAACTTACCTTTTAAAATGACGATGCATCTAGCTTTATTTCTTAAAGAAAACCATTTAAACATTTAACTATATAACTAATGCCAAAATGAGATTTAAAAAAAACTTTAGACTCAGCTATATTTCCTGGACATAAAATTGTAGAAATCAAAGCTTTTCTATACCTACTCTCCCTTCCCTTTATTTGACTTACATGAATTTCCAAGGTATTGGACTCTATCCAAGGAACAACTTTATCATGGATGACAATAATCCAAGCTTTACCTAAAAGATCCTTTATCTAAAAGAAGTAAATCTATGTTGCTAATCTAAGAACCTACAAGTGATCATTGCCAGCATTGATCATCTGTTACTGGAGAAGCTGCAGTGGAAACAATGAAGCCAAAGAAAAACAATTTTTTTCTTTATCACCCCAACTGGTAAATTGGGGGAATGCCATGGTTACAATGTTTCCTAATTAGATCAGGGCAATTGACAAAAAAATTCCCCATTGTTTCCTTATGAATAAGATGTTAAAAGAGCCCTGACTGGTGTAGCTCAGTGGATTGAGCGTCGGCCTGGGAGCCAAGGGGTCACTGGTTAGATTCCTGGTCGGGGTACATGCCTGCGTTGTGGGCCAGTGCGGGGCATGGGGGGCACAACTACAAACTGGTGTTTCTCTCCCTCTCTTTCTCCCTCCCTTCCTCTTTGTCTGAAATGGATGAATAAAATCTTTAAAACAAAATGTTAAAGAGTAGGCAGGCAGATGGCGTTACAAGTATCTTCACAGCTGATGGGACATTGCACCCAAAGGCTATTAAACCAGTCTGGAGAGAATTTTCTGGTAAAGTGTTCTGAATAAGATCTTGGACTTGCCCAATTCAAGATTTATATCAGTGATTTAGATCATGATTTTGAAGGTTTTTTTTAAAGCAAAACTTTACTCAAGTAAAAGTTTCACAGAAGACAAATGCATTCAATAAGTTGGGGAGTAAACAAAGACACTTCCACCCACCTGTAGGTCTTCCGGAGCTCAGTTAGAGCCCTGCTGACCAGGTTAATAATGCTAGCTAACCTTTACTGGGACTCACCATGTGCCAGTCACTGTGCTAAGAACTCTAGAGTCTATCGTCTCATGTAATCATCACCACAGCTTTCTATGAGAAAGAATCCCTAATTCATTCCATTTTAGAGATAAGGAAACTAAAACCCAGAGTTAGTAAGTTGACTGCTAAGTTAATGAATGATTATACAGTGATAAAGAATGATGCTGGGCCTTGACAGGTTTCCTGTCAAGGCTTTAACTGCCGTGTTATTGGCCTTCTATGAGAGTGTGCATGTTACAGGTGTCAAATGTTGGACGGTGCAGAGAGGTGAGAGGGATAGAGTGCCACTGGCCTTACTCAAAGCAGCCTAAACTCCAAACACACCATCCAGCCAATCACACTGAGTTGATCTGTATCTGCTTTCCCACCTCTTACCTCCATCTCTTTTCTCCTTCTGCCTCTCTTCCTTTCCCAGCTACTCATCTGTGGCTTCTCTTTGTCAGCACCAACCCTTGATCAACTTTGGCACCTTGTGGTTAAACACAGGCTTTACCCTATGATGTTCCCACTGCTTCTCTGATTGAATCTGACAGTTACTTCTGCTTTCTAGGAGCCCACACAACTGTTTTCAGTTTTGTGATGCCCCAGGTGTGGCCACCAGAATGACAGATGTGGGGAAACTGTTGGTACGGTGAAAACCGAGTGAACATCAAATGTATTCTGTTTCTTTTATTTGGGACAAAACACAAGATTTTTATCTCATGAGGTAAAATTAAATGCTCTAGTTCCCATACTTCTTCCTTCCTACTAATTCACTAGTTTGAGCTCAAGTGTTTCAACATTGCTTTGAAAAGGAAAAAGTTGCTTATTCTACACTGGCATGGAGTCACTAACGGAATACTTATAAGAAATGTGAGAACTGCTTTTTTTCCCCCACACATACACATTCATAATAAACACCTCAAATACAGTAGGCAATTAATATTTGTGTAGAATTCAATGTATGGAAAGAATCTTTCTACAATGATCAATAAAAACACATATAAAGAAAAACAGGTGGTTGCCCTGGCCAGGTAACTCAGTTGGTTAGACTGTCCTCCTGATACGCCAAGGCGGCAGGTTCAATCCCAGGTCAGGGCACATACAAAAATGAGCCAATGAATAAATAAGAGGAATAACTAACTGGTGTTTCTCTCTCTCTCTTCCTTTTCCTCTCTCTTTATAAAATCAGTAAATTTTAAAAAATGACTTGTTAAAAGTACTTTATTCTATACCCTTTATAAATGGCTCTATGATTTAATCTACTTTTAAAAAATGCAATAGGATGAGATTATGCTATTAGTATATTAAAAGTATGTTTCTGTTTCTTAGTTGTAAGGTCCCTTAGTAGAATAAAGACCACAGCATCAGAGAGAGAGAGAAAGAACGAGACAGAGAGAAAGAAGAAGGGAGGGAGGGAGGGAGGGAGGGAGGGAGGGAGGAAGGAAGGAAGGAAGGAAGGAAGGAAGGAAGGAAGGAAGGAAGGAAGGAAGGAAAGAAGGAAAGAAAGAAAAATACGTGCCCTGGTCAGATTGCTCAGTTGGGTGGATGTCGTCCAGTAACACCAAAAGATTGAGGGTTTGATTCCCACCAAGGCAGAAACCTAGGTTGTGCATTTGATCCCCCATCAGGGCACATTTGGAAGGCAACTGATCAATGTTTCTTTTAAAATATATATATATATTCTTGATTATGCTATTACAGTTGTCCTATTATCTCCCCTTCATTCCCCTCCACCCTGCACACCCTCTCCCACCCACATTCCCCCCCTTTAGTTCATGTCCATGTGTCATAAGTTCTTTAGCTTC
>CM052542.1:64701357-64733955 GCA_028533065.1 Trachops cirrhosus | reverse complement strand
TTTCTTCCTTCTGGTCCACTCCATTGATTTGAGTCCCAGTTTTCTTCCCATCACTATTGGTTCCCTGTGCATTTTCCTTCATTTCACTTAGTGTAGCCTTCATTTTTTCATCTAGTTTGCAACCAAATTCAACCAATTCTGTGAGCATCCTAATCACCAGTGCTTTGAACTGTGCATCTGATAGGCTGGCTATCTCTTTGTTGCTTAGTTGTATTTGCTGTGGAGCTTTGATCTGTTCTTTCATTTGGGCCTTTTTTTTTTTTTTTTTGTCTTGTCGTGCCTGTTACATATGAAGGGCGGAGCCTTAGGTGTTCACCAGGGCGGGGCAACCCATGTTGCTGGGTTGTGACGCTGTTTGTGGGGGCGGGGTCCGAGAGGGAACAATGGGGCTTGTTCCACTCTCCTTTGGACTTCAGTTCCTTCCCCCGCTTCCCCCAAGCAAACTGGGCCTTTCTGGTGCTGATTCCCATGTGGGTGGGCTTGTGCACGTTCTAGGACCCCATTGGTCTCTCCAACAAACTCTCCTGTGAGGCTGGGAGTCTCTCCCTGTGCCTCAACCTCCACAGGTGTTTTCAATCAGTGTCCTGAGGCTTTATTTCCTGGCACTGGGACCCTGGGTTTCGAGGTCTGTCTCACTCCCCAGTTTCACCTGATTTATCTGTGCAGGAATGTGGGACACCTGGTCAACCAGCCACCTTGTATGCAGTGCCTTCACAATCGCCACCTTGCTGGTTCTGCCCATTGCCACCCCGCTCCCGCGGTCTGCCAACCACCACCTGTGCACCCAGAGTCCGCCTGCTGCAGTCTTGCATGCCCGTGGTGCCTTATGCACCCAGTGCCACCGCTTTTTTTTGCCACGACCCCTCTCCGCCCAGCTGCCTGACTTCACCCCTCCTACCAGTCTGGATGAACGTGTCTATTTTAACTCCTTAGTTGTCTGACTTCCATACAGTTCAATTTTCTGTCAGTTCTGGTTGTTATTTTGTTTCTAAATTGTTGTTGTCCTTACTTTGGTTGTGTGAGGAGACACAGTGTGTCTACCTATGCCTCCATCTTGGCTGGATGTCTTGGTCAATGTTTCTCACATAAATTTCTCTCTCCCCTCCCCCCGCCCAGCACTTTCTCTCTTTCTCTCTCTCCCTCCCTTCCTCTCTGTCTTTAAAAAATCAATAAATATATCTTCAGGTGAGCATTAAAAAAGAAAAGAAAAATATGTGTTTTCAAAGAGAATTAAAGTATTTTCATTTTGTTACTTCCAAAGTTCTCTGCATGATACAGTCCAAATGAACTATGATTTCAAGGCATCTGAGTTGCTGCAGAAGCCTGGTTCTGGCTCTCATCACGTCGAGCCTTAGGAGAAGGAACTCAGCAGAAGACCAAGAGATAAAGCAACCAGGCCACACCTACCTCCGCGTTGTGCAGACCTGGTTGTCACTCAGAACTTTCTGTCAAGGAATAATGTTCTTTAAAGTGGCTTCAGTTCGTGTGTCCACCAGTTGTGGACATTTGACAACTGGACCAGTTGTCAAATACTCTACATCCACAGGCCCAGGCAAGTGCCTGCCTCTGTGGGGAAACTTTAGAGCAGGGAAACACGGCCTTTTGCTTGCCGAAGCCACAACTTTGATACTTTCTGTCTGGGCTTCATCCCCCAAGTCAGTAACATTTCCAGAGCTTGGAACTAGTTAAGAGGAAGATGAAGGAGTCAGAGAATTAGAGATCAAAATATCACCTTAGTTACTGACAAAGCCTAGTTCAGAGGATGAAGGTTCGCAGTAGAACTGGGCAGACTGACCCACACACTCACAGGTGGAGAAACAGGAAGGAAGATGCTCATCTTCTTCCACAGTCACCAACTAGGTGATTTGCTCCGCCTGCCACACAGTGGTGCAGAAGGTGAAATGGTCTGGGGCAAAAATATACACAGACTCCTGGCAGCAGCCAATGAATGGCCTGACTGTCTGGTCAGAGGCATGGAAGAAAAGGACTGGAAGACTGGAGAGAAGGAGCACAGACATGGAAGGACATAGTGAGTAGGCACCAAGGGTGAGCATTTTTGTATCCTGTGTTTATGGCTGCCAGCAGCATCCACCACAGAAGTGCTGAACAAAGCAGACAAAAGTTCTCAGCTAGTTGATCTTAGCCAGCCTCTGTCAACCCTGGAACAGGCATGATGGGCTCATGAACAGTCTGGCCATCATGGCAGAAATAAAGGCTATGTATTGACCCAAATCATGGGCTTCTGCTTTCCATGGCTATTGCTGCCTCAGAATGTCCAAACTATGAACAACATAGACCAACACTGTGGTCCTCTTATGGAACTATTTCTTAAAGAGATCAGTGTAAAGGTCCCATCCATCCTGAAAGGGATGGATACCAGGTACTGGATTGCCTTTCCTGCTCATAGAGCCACAGCCAGCACTGCCTTCGAGGGGCTTGATCTGCAGATATGAAATCCCACTCAACATTGCCTCTGACCAGGGCATTCAGTCCATAGGGAAGAAGGTGTGGGAATGGAGGCATTACTCCATTTCTGGTTTGAGTGGCGTGGTCAGAAAACAACTTGGGTTTTGCATTTTTCATTTGGCATCACCTGAGCAGTCACTGTAAATGTGGAAATGTTACATTTTTTCTATTATATATGCTGTTATTACCCGAACTGTATTACTTGCACAATGCATATGTTAAAATAACAACTCCAAATGTGACTGCTCTTGGAGAGTGTGCCTTTGAAAAGGTAATTAAGGTAAATGAGGTCATCAGGGTGACCCTAATCCAGTGACTGGTGTCCTTATAAGAAGAGATCAGAGCACAGACACACACAGAGAAAAGGCCATGTGAAGACACAGAGGGCAGACGGCATCTACAAGCCCAGGAGAGAGACTTCAGGGAAAAATCAACGCTGCCAAAACCTTGATCTGGGACTTCCAGCTTCCAGAACTGTGAGAAGATAAATTTCTTTCATTTCAGCCACCCAGTCTGTGGTATTTGTTATGATGGCCCTAACAAACTAACTCACACACTAAGTTAATAATAACTAACATTTACACAGGCATGTGTTGGAGGTTCAGTCGGTTTGGTTCCGGACCACCACAACAAAGCAAGAATTGCCATAAAGTCAGTCATAATCCTTTTGCTGGTGGAGGGTCTTGCCTTTAATTTGTAAAAAATAAAACATCTGTGAAGTGCAATGAAACAAGGTATGCCCGTAGTGTTTAATTTTACCATTCACAAAGCTCTTTAGGTTACATAGTTTAATTGAATGCATAACTCTAAGAGGTGGTTGATAGGGGGCTATCATCTTTAGTTACGAAATTGAGGACATGGGAATCCCTAAGACCCCACAGTAAGTAACAAAATTAGGTCTTAAACCCAAGTATTTGGACTCCAACTCCTCTCTAAGAAGTGAGACCTTCACTGTTTAAAAATTATCAGTGGCTGAATTTCTTTACCTAGCATGGCAGACAACATCCCTCTCATTCTGCAGGGCCCTAGCTTTCCTTCCCATCCACTCTCATTCACTCTCTTCAGCCCATGCTTTATCAATACAGAATCCCTCCCCACTCTTCCTGGGTCAAATGCACCTTGCTCTCTCATGCTGTTTGTGAACTGTTTCTCCAGCTGAGATGCTTTTGCTCCTTTCAAATTACTGCACATGCTTCAAACCCAGCTTAAATAGCACCTTCTCTGTGAACCCTACCATGACTTTCTCTCCTCTGTGCCCCATATTTTGAATAGGTTTCGTTTCTACAATTGCACTTACCTCACAAGATTGTAAGCAAATTAGCAGAGTGAAACAGCTGGGGTTTGGGGGCCAGGCAGATGCAGGGTCAGATCCTGACAGCCACGCTCCATTCAATCAAATAGCTTTTATTGAGTATGAATTATATGAAATACACTGAGCCATGTTCCAGGAATACAAAGATGACAAAGCTGTGCTCACTGTGAGAGAAATTCAATCCTAATGCAATCTAGTTGAGGATTCAGACAAATAGTAAATTAAAATTTAGAGAGATAAGTGTGCTGCTAGAGATGTGCAGGAAGCATTAGGGAAGGTACTGACCCTTCTCTAGGTCAAAGAAGACGCTTTTAAAAAGATTTTTTTAATTTATGTATTTTTAGAGAGCGGGGAAGGGAAGGAGAAAGAGAGGGAGACAAACATCGATGTGTGAGAGAAACATCGATCAGTTGCCCCCTGCACGCACCCCTACTTGAGACTGGCCCTCGACCCAGGCATGTGGACTGACTGGGAATCGAACCAGCGACCTTTCACTTTGCAGGATGACACCCAACTGAGCCACACTGGCCAGGGAAAGAAGGTTTTTTGGACAAACAGGAATTAGATGAAGGCAGATAGAAAATTTTAAGCAGAGGAATTAAATGTACAAAGGAGAGTGAGAAAATGACACAGTAAGTCTCTAAGCCTTGGTCTCTTCCTCTGCAAATGGGGAGATGCACACCTACTTGTGGGACCTGTGGTCAGGTTACACGTGCATTATATGTGAGTCATCTAGTAAAATGCCTGACACTGAGTAAGTGGTCAAAACCTTAAGGCTATGATGATTATGATGCGATTATTTCTGTTTCTGTCTCCCCTACTTGACCATGGGGTTCCTCCAGGACCAGGTACAGTCTCACTCACCTTTGTATCATTAACCTCCAACACTGTGCCTGGAACATGGTGAGGACTCAGTACATATTTGTTGACTAAGCTAATGCATGCATAAAAAACTCAGCATGTGTTTCAGGATCTCATCTACTCTAAGACAAAAGTAAGAAGATTAAGAAAGGGACCAGCCCTGGCTGGTGTGACTCAGTGGATTGAGTGCCAACCTGTAAACCAAAGGGTCTCCGGTTTGATTCCCAGTCAGGGCACATGCCTGGGTTGTGGACCAGGTCCCCAGTGTGGGGTATGTGAAAGACAACTACACATTGATGTTTTTCTCTCTTTCTACCTCCCCTCCTCTCTCTCTAAAAAATAAATAAATAAAATTTTAAGATAAAATTAAGAAAGAAAAGGAACCAAAAAAGTGATATCAGCCTTAAGACATTCTTCAAATTTTTCAAAACTTTCCCTTTTAAAATTAATAGAACATGGGGGGGCATCCTTCCGGGATTTATCAGAAATTACCAAGCTGCTCCCTTAAAGGAAGTTAAGAGAGCAACAGATCTAGGATGTATTGGTTTGGATATGAAAAAGTGGAGGAGTAAGTGCATGTCAGATCAAGTATAAAGCCAAATCCCCTGATCTTTTTCCCTTCAATGATTATCAACACTTCATTACAGAGGATTTAAAGATGTACTTAACTGAGAAGTTGCTCAGTTATAGAAGGCTGGAATAGGAACTGCCTCTTTTTCCCCTCTGCAAATTTTAAGGGAGGATCCTGGGAATATGGTGAAAAGGTTGTTTTAATAAAGTTTATAAATACCATGTGTATAAATAGAAGTATAAATAGGTCTTTATTATAACTGTTCTTTTTAGTACCAAAAAAAGATTATAAGATAAATAGACATTAGTCTTCAAGGTCAGATTCTTTTGAAACAATCCCAAGCTATTAACTATGAGAGTAATTAAATTGTAACTGAAGCACATTTTAAATAGCCTAACAAATCTGTGTCCAGTCATGCATTCCTAGAGGAGATGTTGTACTTCTAGATTAATTTTTAAGATACTCTAGCTGTATGTATAACCTGAATTTATGCTCCAAATTACCAAATCCAGATTCTACTCGTCACTATACAATCTATTTTCTTGTTTATAGGCACACTCTACCAAGCAGGTGGTCTATAGCTCGCAATTGACGACACTTACCAGCTGTTAAATTTACACATCGCTGTAATTTAAATGCTTAATTGCTCTCAGTGGACTCAGTATACAGCTCATAAACCCTTTCCTAATGGTTCCCAAACCTCTTTACCTATAGTAGATCATAGTGTCCCTTGGTAGAAAATGAAATATCAGAATAATCTTATACTTTTATAATGTTTATACTTATTTATTAGGAAAAAAAAACACCTGTGTTTTTTCAGAGTTAGTTTTGGAGAAAAGTAAACAGATGTTCATTGCCAGGTGTCCTGCTAGTCCCTTAACATCCTTTTTGAAACTGGAACATAAGGATGTGACCTCCCTTTAAATTTATAGAGAGTCCAGGATGACCAGGGAGGATCAAGGAAATGTAAATACTTTGTGCACAATGACTGCATCATTACACATATGCTCCCTGTGTCAATGGCGTCGAAGGCAAAGAACACAGGTGGTGTAAGTGCTGTAGTCTGGTGGGAGAGTCTGTGGAGGTTCCCCCCTTTTAGGGAGGTACTAGGCAGGGAGAAGTCTGAATACCTTCCCCCTTACCTAGTATACTGAATGTTGATTTTGAAAGAACTCATCTCATTCAGCTCCATTGTTTTATGGATGAGGACACTGAGCCCCAGAAAGTTCAAGTGGTTTGGCCAGCTGGTGAGTGACAAGAGGGCAGGCCCTTGCCTCCTTGGGCAGCACTTTGACCAGATGACCACTCATCCTCTCTTGTCCTCCAGTTTGTTGCCACCAACTGCAGCAAGAAAAGGGCAGAATATAAGTAGACCTTTTTAAAATCCTTGCACAAGATACAGAGAAGGATTTTTCTCAATCAATAATATCCAGGCACTTTCTGCTTTAAGCCAAACCACATATGAAAATAGAGATTTAAACTAGGCTACGTTATATACAGAGTGCTTCTTGACTTAATTTCAAAGGGTCCACTACTGGATTCCTTTAAATATATAACTACCCTACTGAATTTTATTTTATTTTTAAAGAGATTTTATTTATTTATTTTTAGAGAGAGAGGAAAGGAGGGAGAAGTTGAGGGACAGAAACATTGATCAGAGGCCTCTCATATACTCCCACCTGGGGACTTGGCCCACAACCCAGGCATGTGCCCTGACTGGGAATGGAACTGATGACTTTTGGTTTGCAGGTGGGCTCATAATCCACTGAGCCACACCAGCCTGGGCCCCCCTACTGAATTTTAAAGTTGGCTTATGCTAGCCTCAAGAACATATCTATCATGTAAATTAAGGTGTTTATGCATTCAACTAATTAGCAAGTGTTTATAAAGTACCTAACATTGTGCCAGGTGCTCTATGATTTTTAATAATAATAAGTACAATATAAACCTTGTTCTCTACTGACAAGGAGGTAGCGTCTTAGTTGTGGGCATGAGGTGAATGCAGTATACAATGAAGTGTTAAATGTACAGTATGGAAAATTTGTAGGATATGGATAATAAAGAAAAAAATCAAGTGAAAACTTTGTAAGACTTAAACACTTCCTTACTTATCTTTTTCTTTGTGTGTGCAGTTTGGAATTATTTTTATTCAAAATGATTAAAATAAAAATATTTTAGCATTTAAAATGACAAACTGGCATCTAGAAAACCTGAGTGTATGCAATATAAATGAGGTTCTCTGTACCTATGGCTATACTGTAACAAATGGATAATCACTAACCCAAATCCCTGTTCTCTTAAACAGCTATTCTGATTTGCTCTCACAGGTAGTCCTTCTCTCCTTTTCAACTTTTCTTCTTCTTTAAGATACTTTTTTTTGAAGGTTAATATGCTAATCTTATTTGTATGACTTTCTGTTTATTCTTGGGCTAGCAAATGGAAACAGGTTAAAAGCAATACAAATAAGAAACTTTTGTCCTTTGGTCCTTTGAAAATACTAGTCATTTGGCAGGTTTGCAAAGGTTTTAATGCCCTCTAGTGGCCAATCATAATAGTATTGTCCCTCTGCATTTACTATCCTGCAATAACTTTGACAAAAACAATGAAAAAGACTGTAATTCAAAACTACTTTTCAATGTTTTCTTTAAATAATAGAGGCCACATAATGCAGTGGCTAACACACAATCTCTGGAATAGACTGCCTCAATCCAAATACCAGCTTTGCCACTTACTGGTTGTTTGAGGGTGTATAAGGGCCAATTAATCCTTCCATGTCTCAGTTCCCTGTCTATAAAATGGGAATAAAATAGTGTCCTCTTCATGACATTATTATGAGGATTAACAGAGCTGTTATTACAGAGCACTTAGAATAGTGTCATTCACATAGTAAGCATAATAATAAATGTTTGTTAAATTATAACACAACAGTGCTGGCAAGGGTGAGGAGAAAGGAAACGCTTTTGCACTGTTGATGGGAAAGCAGACTGGTGCAGTCACTATGGAAAGCAGTATTGGAGAGACCTCAAAAAATTAAAAATGGATCTGACTTTTGACCCAGTGATCCCACTTCGGGGAATATATCAGAAGGAACCCAAAACACATGAATTCAAAAGAACGTAAGCACCACTATGTTCACAGCAGCATTATTTACAATCACCAAGATATGGAAGCAGCCCAAGTGTCCATCAATAGATGAGTGGATAAAGCAACTACGGGACATTTACACAATGGAATACTACCCAGTCATTAAAAAAGAAGAAAGTTTTACCCTTTGTGACAGAGTGGATGGATCTGGAGAACATTATGCTAAGTGAAATAAGCCAGTCAGAGAAAGACAAATACCATATGATTTCACTCATGTGTGGAATCTAGTGAACAAATTGAACTAACATGGAAAATGGGGACAGACTCATAGATGGAGAGCAGGATGACAGCTAGTGGTGGGAGGGTAGTTAGGGGTCGAGGGATTGAGCAAAAAGGAAAAAAGACTCATGGACACGAACAACAGTGTGGTGATTGCAGGGGTGAGGAGGGTATAAGGGAACTAAATGGTAATAGAAAAAATACAATAATAAAAAAAGAAAAGAAAAAATAAAAATGTCTAGAATTCCAAAAAATAAAATACAATTAATAATAAAATAAAATAAATTATAACAAATCACTATAAGATATTCTTATCTTTACATTTTTTTATATTTCTGCAAAAATGATAAAATTATTTACCTTCTCTGGGTGTAAGTTTATCTAATAATAAATAATTACATGTCAGGAGATTTTAAAAATAGACTATTTATTTATTTATTTAAGACTTCTTTCAGCCTTTACTGGTGTGGCTCAGTTGGCTGGGCATCTTGCAAAGTGAGAGGTTCCTTTCCCCGTCAGGGCACATGCCTGGGCTGTGGGTTCCATCCCCAGTCCAGCTGTGTGCCAGAGGCAACCAATCGATATTTCTCTCTCACATCTGTGTTTCTCTTCTTCTTTTTCTCCTTCCCTTCCCCTCTCTCTAGAAAAAGGGAAAAAAAAACACTTTTTTTAGAGCACTTTTACATTCACAGCAAATTGACATGAAGGCTCAGGGATTTCCCTCATACCTCCTGCCCCTGCACACGCATAGCCTCCCCCCGCACCAATGTTCCCCACCACGTAGAACATTTTTTCAGCTGATGAGCTTCTTGACACACCATTAGTACCCCAAACCCATAGTTTATACATGACTCACTCTTGCTGTTGTACACTCTGTCAGTTTGGACAAATGTGTGATGACATGTGTCCATTATTACAGTATCGCACAGAGTATTTTCACTGCCCTAAAAGTCCCCTGTGCTCCACCTGTTCATCTCCTCCCTCCCACAAACCCCTGGCAACCACCGATCTTTTGATGGCCTCCATAGTTTTGCCCTTTCCAGTATGTCATAGAGTTGGAATTATATAGTGTATAGCCTTTTAAGACTGGCTTCTTTCATTTGCTAATAAGCATTTAAGGTTCTTCCATATCTTTTATGGCTAGGCAGCTCATTCCTTTTTAGCACCAAATAATACTTCAAATATGTTATGAGATATTTTATATTTCATATAATATTATGAAATATTCTATAACATTTCATAAGCCACAGTTTATTCACTCCCCTATTGAATGACATCATGATTGCTTCTAAGTTTTGTCAATTATAAATGAAGCTGCTATAAACACCCATGTGCGTGTGTTTGTGTGGACATAGTTTTAACTCCTTTGGCTGAATACCAAGGGTTGTGATAGTTGGATCCTATAAGAGTATGTTTCGTTTTGTAAGAAACCTTCAGTTGTCTTCCAAAGCGGCTGTACCATTTTATATCCTCACCAGCAACAAATGAGAGTTCCTGTTGTTCTACGTCCTTGTCAGCATTTGGGGTTGTCAATGTTCCGGGTTTTGGCCATTCAAACAGGTGTGTGTTATTTCATGATTTTAATGTGCATTTCCCTGATAAAATATGATGTGGAACGTCTTTTTTTAAAGCATTTTATTTTTTAAAAATTTATTTATTTATTTATTTTTAGAGAGATGGGGAAGAAAAGAGAAAGACAGGGAGAGAAACATCAATGTGTGAGAGATACATGGTTGCCCCCAACTGGCGACATGGCCCTCGACCCAGGCATGTGCCCTGACTGGGAATTGAACCAGCAACGTTTCAGTTCACAGGCCAGTGCTCAGTCCATTGAGCTACAACAGCCAGGGCACATCTTTTCATCTGCATATCTTCTTCAGTCAGGTGTGACTTTATTTTTTAGAACAGTTTTAGATTTACAGAAAAATTGAGAAGATGGTACATAGAATTCCCAGATAGCCCACACCCACTTTCTCCTATTATTACCATCTTACATTACTATGGTACATTTGTTACAGTCTATGAACAAATATTAATATGTTATTATTAACTAAAGGTCATTGTTTATTCTGATTTCCCATGTTTTTACCTAATGTCCTTCTGCTATTCCAGAATCCCATCCAGGATGCCACATTATACTCAGTGTTCATGTCGACTAGGCTTCTCTTGACTGACAGTTTCTCAGGCTTGCCTTGTTTTGGATGAGACTTTGACAGTTTTGAGGAATACTGATCAAGTACTATGCAGAATGTCCCTCAACTGGAATCTGATGTTTTCCACCTGATGAGATTGGGGTTATGGGTTTGGGAGAGGAAGATTCCAGAGGTAAATTGCCATTTTGATCCTACATTATCATCATTTATGACGGTTGATATTGACCTCGATGACCTGGCTGATGTAGTTTTTGTCAGGTTTCCTCAGTGTAAGGTTATTCAACTCTCCCCTTTTCTGTAATATTTGGAGGGAAGTCACTAGGCACAGCCCACACTTGCCAAGTGGGGACTGATGCTTCCTCTCCTTGAGTCAGAGTATCTTTATAAATTACCTGCAGTTCTCCTGCACGGACAATTTGTCTCTTCTTCTACATTCACTCATTTATTCGATCATTCATTTAAATAAGTACTGACTCATAGATATTTATTTTTATGCTTTGGATCATTATCAAATATTTTTATTATTTTTGTCCAAATTATTCCACCTTTTCCTTTTTCATATACCCATCAATATAATTGTTTCATCACATTTTTACAAGATCTTCCAGACTCATCTTATATATTTTCCACCCCAGTCCTAGAATCAGTTCCTTACCTGTGTGAAAATCCTCACTCTAACAGTGAGATGCTCAGCTCCCACCATCCTCCAATGTACTCAATTGTTCAGTTCCAGTACACACGGAGAGCAGTATCATAACTGATAAGCCAAACCTCCGAGAGACAACTTTATAAACTAGAGTTCTTCTATGCAATTTCTTTTGTCTTTAGTCAGTCTTACAGATTCTACTCACTTCCAGTTTTGCTGAAGATCAACACCTTTTCCCCCTACATCCTTCAGGGAGATTGTTTCATACATTTTTAATACACTTAGATATTTCTGTCATGGTCTGCTTTTCCTTCCTGGAATTCTCTGACCTCTGAAATGATTTTATTTTAACTTTCATATATTAAGGTTCACTCTGTGTTGTACAGTTCTATAGGTTTTGATAAATGCATGATGTCATGTATCATTAAAGTATTCTACAGAATAGTTTCACCTCTTTAAATGGTAACTGTACTTCACCTTCCCACCCCTCCACCCTGGCAACCACTGTTTTTATTGTCTTTATAGTTTTGCCTTTTCCCAAATGTCATGTAATTGAAGTAACACAGAATGTAACCATTTCACACTGGCTTATTTCACTTAGAAATATGCATTTAAGATTTCTCCATGTCTTTTCATGGTTTGGTAGCACATTTCTTTTTATCTATGAATAATATGCATTTGAAGGATGCACA
Source organism: Trachops cirrhosus (assembly GCA_028533065.1). NCBI lineage: Eukaryota > Metazoa > Chordata > Mammalia > Chiroptera > Phyllostomidae > Trachops > Trachops cirrhosus. The sequence continues at coordinate 64,721,891 of CM052542.1, read as the reverse complement.
ATATGTCCAGTCAGGCAATTCTTTAATAATTGAACATGCAGAGGCAGAGAAGAAGTCATCCTCACCCGAGAAAAGTTTACTGTCATTGGAGTTGGTAGCACATAAATAAATTACAGCATGATAACAACTGTATTACATGTATAATCAAAGTGCTGTGGGCACCTATCGAAGAAAACGAATGTCTATGTGGGAATGTGACTACGAGGTATAGGTTCAGAGGAAAGCTGGCATTTGTCTTGGGCCTTGAAAAAAAAGTAGGCTTTTGAGGGTAAGAAAGAAGGAAGATGATGGATAGAAATGAACTTGCCAACAAGAATTGCAGAAAGGTGAGGGATACTGTCTCCGTTCTGGATAACAAATACATTTTTCTAATCTGTATACCTAACGTCAGCATTGGATTTGCAGGTCAGGAGGAAGAGGTTCTGTGGTGCCCCTTCGCGAGGATAATAGCAATGGCCACGGCTCCCACGTATTCAGCACCTACTACCACGTGCCAGGCAGCGCTATGCACTTACACCTACTTCACCCTCACAGAAATGGACTCGTGTGTGTGAGACACATACATGCAAAAGATATGAAAGGATCCATCCTCTTCCTGTGGAAGCTGATACTGCTGATGGTGACCTCTATTTAAGTGTATGGGGGTGACCACAGGGGCATTGTCTTACGTGTGTAAAGAAAGACTGTGCTTTAAGGTCTAGTCGCAGTTGCCACTTTCATCCTTTCCTCACCCCAGCTCATCTTCTCCAGCCTCAAGGCCTTTTTTTTTTAAAGCCATCTCATTACCAGTCGCTGCACCCATGGGCATGGCCACCTCCTCTGTCTTATCCAGGGATCAGTCTTCAAGAGCACCTCATTTTCTTCCTCACCTCTAAGACTCCGTATTCACCCAAACGATTCCAGAAACTTGGATCGGAATTGGAGGGCACCAAGCTTTGTTTTTATGGAAGTTGCAAAACAAGGTCAAGTTTTTCTTGACTCTTTTTCCTAAATACAATCAAAGCAAATCTGTTGATCTGTATTTAGGCTGCCTGCTTCCTGCTCAAAGGGTTTGGAACTAAACTCTTCTCCCTCGTGTTGGCTATAATATTTGGCAAGGCCTTGAGATTGGGCCAACACTCAATGGAGGCCAACAGAACGGCACTGTTCTGGGATAGAGTTCTCTACGGCAAAGAGCTATAGAAATGCGGGAACTGGCAGAGTAAGAGCTGTCTCAGTTCTCTCTTTGATCACCGTGACTTTTGGCACTGGCAGATGGCATGCCCATTTGTACCAAAAAAGAAATGACCAGTTACAGATAGTCCTTGACGAAGACTTGGCAACCCTATTGACACTGCAGACCTTTTTCATATTTCAGCCAAAGCAACCCGCCGGGGAATGTGTACTGAGGAGCGTATCACATAGCTAAAAATAAAGCAGTGGTTCATTTGACACCCACTACTAGATGACAAAAAAGGAACCTACCAAGTGACTCATAATTATTATTTTCAACATTCCAAATTCTGGTAATTGAGTTTCCTGTGTTCATTTCCTAAGACGTAAATGTTTCCAAAAACTAAACGGGAATTTCTTGTAGAATAAAATTTCAAGATCTGGAGAGTTATGGGTAGTCACAGTTGTGCAAACATAAACATATGTCCTTATCTACATTTCGTTAGGTAGCATCCAGATTATGGTCCTTGTAATTTTATCAGTATTGTAATCATACCTTTCCCTTTAGTTAAAAAGTTACTTTAGACAAGTTAAACTCGAAGCAGTTGTGTATACAGCCAGTTCTGCCACTGGACTGAAGCATCCTGACAGCAGGTGTGCGTTTCAAGTGGCCTCACACCCCCATGCAGCAGAGGCTTCCGGTCATCCTCCAATAGCCACAGTACCGCGCCCCCCAGGTTTAGGTGGGTTACGTGGCCACTCAGAATAAAACCCACATTTCCTCAGCCTGCCTTGCAGATAGGTGCTGCCCAGGAACTAATTTCAGACAAATGGTATGCAAGCATAAGCATTACACAGCAGCCTCCAGGGACCTTCTTTAATTTAGCTTTCCTCTCTGTTCTTCCCTTCTTCCTGCTGGCTGGTTGGTGGATCTGATGACCAGAGGTGAGCAGCTATGAACTGCTTTTAGAAGAGAGGCCAGGCCTGACAGAGCCACTTCATCGAGCAACACCACCACTCGAGTTCTGGCCTGCCTCACCCTGGACTTTTACGTGGGATAAACTTCTATCTTGTTCAAGACACTGTCACTTGCAATGGAACATAACTCTAATCAATAAATACTAAAATCTCTTTGGAGCAGATTATAGAATAATACAAGTTTATTGAATAAATATTGCAAATATTGGGGTATGCTTTATTTTTGTTGGCCCGGAAGTTCATGGGCAGAATCAGGAAAACAATGAAGTTATCCCAAGGTCAGTAGAAAGTGAGATCAAGGAACTCAGGCAACCCGGAGACTAGCAATTGCAGGACAAATAAGGAAGAAAGAGTCGAAGCTAAGGCTCAGTGAACAAAGACAAGACTTAGGCTGGGGCACGTGGAGGTAAGAGGATTTTAGGAACATCTGTCTCTGGCCTGGAGGGTGATGAGCACAGAGGTCAGGGTCTATGTCAGAGGTTCTCAACTGGGGGCAATTTTGCTCCTCGGGGTGTAACAGGGTGCAGCCAAGGGGGCAGCAAATAGTGATTTGTAATGGGGTCCAGAACTTGGTGTCCAGGAAATGTTAGAAAAAATATATATAGGATGTCCTCAACCTCACAAGTTTGAGCTGGAGGAGGGGACACAGGGAGCAGGACCACTAAGAGTTTTTTTTGAATAGCAACAGCTTTGCAACTAACCTCTAGAATGGTCATTTAACATATCTATAAACTTTAACTGGTTTCATAGATATGTTAAACAGCTGTGGCCTGTGCTTTGAGCCAGGGGGTTGGGAGTGACTTCAACCAGGGCTGTAACTGGGACGCAACTCCCCCTGGTTACAGAGCCTGGGTGAGAGCTTGGAGAAGATTGGCTCCATACCACAGGGCCACTGCTGCCCGGACTTTCTAAGGCAGCCCAGGAAAGCTGGAAGAATATGGGAAATGCTGGCAGCTGTGGCCAATTGTGGGAGGAGTTGGAAATGGTGCTGCAGAGGAAGATTGGTGCTGGGATTTAAACCCAGGCGTGGCAACTGTGCAGTGTCCTTTTGGGACCACGTGGCTGGGGCAGAGAACCACGGGATTCTATTCCCTTTTTTCTGAGATACGGTACCCTGGACCAGGCAGAAGGGGAAGGAAGGACTGTGTGTTTGTGGGTATTCTAAAGGACTTTGGGATCTCAGTGAAGAAATTAAGTTATTACTCTTAAGTTTGTATAACTCTTTAAATAAATAATCCCTTTCCTTTTCACCAATCTCTGGCATTGAGAGACGTTCTTTCCCTGGCAAGGCAAATCTAGTACGGGGTGGGGGCCCCTGGAGCACAGGGGTGGGTCCATTTGGTAACAGTATATCATTCCCTGCACCCCTGCCCCCTCCCCTGCCTCTGGGTCTGTTCTGTAACAGGGGGACATTGGCAACGTCTGGAGACGTTTTTGGCTGTTACAACTGGTTGGGGGATGGTGATGCTGTGGGCATCTAGTGTGTAGATGCCATGGATGCTGCTAAAAATTGTACCGTGCACAGCACAGCCGCTATAACAAAGAATTATATGGCCCAAAATGTCGACAGTGTTGGAAGAAACCCTGGTCGAGCTGACTATAGTTCCCCGGGTTGGACCCCAAACTCCAGTTACTCTTGGAATTCAGGCCGGAGGTAATATGGGCCATTTTGCCAACCTGGATAACAGCTCGGGAACAGACAATCCAGACTTTCATGGTCAGCATCATTAAGCAGACTTTGTGACTAAGCTGAGTACCTACAAATTGTTCCCAGAATAGTAAATAGCTTATACCTCAAAGTTCTTCCCACAACACAAAGATACTTGTGCCCCACCTAAGGCTGAGACTGTGACATGTTCACAAACCATGAATGAGAGTGTGGTACATAAAACAGATCCCTACATTCCCAGGGCCAGGGCTTGTGCAGCAGGTCCATGCCAGGGCGGCTGAGAGGTCAGATCTGTTCTTGATTCTACAGTTGACTTGCCGTTCGAACTGAAGTAACCTTCTGACTCCTCCAGGTGCCAGCTTTCCTTACAGTGTGAAGGGCAAAATTATCATCAGCGGGAGAGGACGTCTGAGGGAAAGACAGGAAGAGCAAGTTAACGGAGCTGCTGGGGCTGCTAGGCACTGTGCACATCGGTTGGCTCACTTGAACCTCAGACTATCTATCTCTGTTGTCTCTGGGATGATGCTACTGTGGAAATAAACTCCTCTCTATAGTTCCGCATCTATGTAACATATATAAATGTGTTTCTCACAGTAATTAGATCATAGTAACTACTTTTGTTTCTCAAAAAAACAGTTAAATATTGCATTAAATATTAATCGAACACTTATTATACACAAAGCCCTGTGCTTGGTGTTTATTATGAGGTTCCTGCCTACAAAAGGCTTTCCTTCCAGTGGGGAAGCATTCATTCACACAGGTAAACTACAATACAAAGTGGTTTGTGACTATTTCTATGGACTGGAGTTTTAAATCGGGGTAATAAACTAATTTCAAGGATGAGTCACCAACTGACAGGTATCTCAGATTCCTAGGGAGATGAAAGGTGTGTGTGAGAGACACTGAGACCCTGGAGAAAAGGGCAGAAAGAGAAGATGAAAGACTCTGAAGACAAAGTTCACCTGCCTCACAATTTTGTCTAATGGCAGCTCTGTCTATGGCGTTCAAACTGGGGTTTGTAACAGACTTTACTGCTGTACTTCCAGTATTCTGCCTTAATGACACACGTTCCTGTGTGTACCAGGCATTACACGGGCACTTACTAACAGAAAAGCAGAAGTGTCACCAAAGTTTCAGGAAATTATGGAAGAAAATCTTAACATTGAGAAAAACATACCCACTGACTTCTTTTCTGTGATTGAAAAAGATGCGTTCTCTTTCATTTTCGCCCTTGATGGTAGGTGCTTTGAGAACCCCAGGGCGGGCGCCAGCGTCAGAACCCGCGTGGGAGTCAGACCACGGTACTCTCGGCTCCGGTTTGCTGCGGGGTGTGGTAAGGGCACTGGCGCAGAGAAGAGAGGAATGTGAGGAAGCCACCCCTGCTCAAAAATATCCCCCCTTAAATCCTACCAGGAAAGTCAACAACTCAGTCTCTTAAAAGAAATGTAGATATGATTCATGTATCGTAATATTCACTGTTCAAAAATGTACAATTCTGTGGCTTTTTAGTATATTTACAAGGTTGCACAACCATTGCTAGTTTCATCACCCCAAAAAGAAACCCTGAACCATTAGCAGCCCCTGTACCTTTCCCCTCCCCTCAGCCCCTAATCTACTTTAACCAGCTATGGGTTTGCTTATTTCTGGACATTTGATTTAAATGGAATAGTACAATACATGGTCTTCTGTGACTGGCATCTTTCAGTTAGCATTATATTTTAAGGTTCATCCATGTTGTAGCATTTATCAGTACTTCATTACTTTTTCATGGCCAAATAACATCCTGATGTGTGGATATACCAAATTTTAAAATCCATTCATTATGTGCCAGGTATTTGAGTTGCTTCCACTTTATGGATCTTGAGAGCTTGTTTGGAGGTTTTAGCAGGGGAGTGCAGCTACTCCTATATCCTTGACCGAAGGCCAGTCCTCTCCTCTAGTTGGGAAGGTCATCCTCTTCGACTGGTTGCACAGCTTTGGGAGGGACGCACGTGGATCGGTGAGGAAGGAAGGGGACACCTAGCCAGCCAGATCAGCTGAATCAACCCTGGTGATCGATGGGGTGACAGGTCGCAGCCAGATTGCCCTCACATCCTGAGTGCTTCCACTTTATGGTTATTATGAATAATGCTGCTATGAACATTTGTGTCCAAGTTTTGGCATGGACATAGTTTTTCAATTCTCTTGGTTATACACCCAGGAATAGAATTGCTTGGTTATAAAAAAAAAAAAGGGTTGCACTTAAGGTCATTCCTCAAGAGAAACATTCTTTTTTTAAATAGACTTTATATATTTTTTAGAGCAGTCTTAGATTCAAAGCAAAACTAATGATTTTTCACACAGCGATTTCTTTTTACACCTCTTGTCCTCACACATGCACAGCCCCCCTCCTTGTCAACAGGGGGAAGCTTTTAAATTGTCCATGTCTCAATGTGAATTGCTTCCAGTAACAAATCAGATTACTTTCTCCTGGCACCTTGGAGAGGAATTTTTCTTAGGAAGCAGGGGTTGGGGAAAGCATAATTTTAGAATTTAAGGCAATGTAGGGGAAGGCATTTTCATTAGAACTCATCTTAACAGAAATTCCCCATCTTAAGCTCTCACCGCTTTGCTGATGGACAAAGGCTGATTTTTCTCCCTCAACTCCAGGCCAAAAATTCCTGAGCAAGGATGCTAGTTCACTTGACTAGGCTATGAAAAAGTCTGGCCAGGGCATAAAATATTCTGGTTGACCCAGTTTTGGTCATATATATAGAACAATACTCATCAAATTCAAAATAGTACTTACCTCTGGGAACCAGGAGGGATAACATTCAAAATGAAGTTTAGCTTTGGTTTATGTTTTAATTTAAAATACTTTGAATATGGCCCTGACTGGTGTGGCTCAGTGGGTTGGGCATTGTCCCACAGATGGAAAGGTTGTCAGTTCAATTCCCTGTCAGGGCACATGCCTGGGTTGTGGGCCAGGTCCCCAGTGGGGAGCGTGCAAGAGGCAACTGATTGGTGTTTCTCTCTCCCTCTCTTTCTCCCTCCTTTCCCCTTTCTCTAATAAATAAATAAATATCTTTAAAATAAAATACCTTGAATATGTATATACTTTTTAAATATATACATATTAGAGACAGAAATAGAGAGACAGAGAAATATTTTTTAAAATAGTATAAACATGAGAAAAGGCTGGAAGCAATGATTTTGAATAGTAGAAATGTGGCTGATTATTTTCCTTTTTATTCTTTTATTAATTTTCAACTCACCCCCTCACTAAATAAAACATCATATAAAAACAGAATTCATCATAAAAATGGAAGAATTAAACTATTGCTAATAAAACTTTTACTGAAATAAGCTTATGGAATTGTTTAGCCACTATTTTCTGCAATGCCAAACTCACATTCTTACATTTTTAGTTCCTAGGCTTAGGATTTATCTTTTTTTTTCTTCTTTAACCATTTTCTTTTTAATATGGTGTAGATGTTCTGAAAATAGAAAGTTGTGAGTGTGTCCTTGGGCCATGTCTCTACTTTCCAGAGTCATTTTAGATTCAGAACTGATTATATATTATCTCTAACCAACAAAGTGACTCAGTTCTTTGAAAAAATAGAATTTTAATGTCTCTTTCTATTACTATCTCGCATTTTTAATATCCACAAAGTCTGTGGTGAAACTTATTTGATCACAAGTCTTTGCTGGTTCCAGCAGATGCTTGGCACCCCTTTTCAGAACTCGGAATTCCAGCAACCACACAGCTGATACTGTCTTAGTTACAGAATCATCCAGGGCGAGGATTATGTCTGCTTTGTTTATTGTTATACATTCCCTTAGTTCCTAATACAATAGTTAGGAAGCATAGAAAGTACTCAGTAAATGTTGAATAAATAAATGGATTTGAAGCATTTAAAAATTCTTACTTACCATATGTGTTGCTTAATTTAAGATTTGCTTTCCTTTATCTCCAGTTGAGAGCCTCTGATAACATGCATAATAAAGCAGCATGAAAGGGGAGACTGGACTGATCAGGCGTGGGTCTCACGCCCCCTGGGGTGGTGGGGAGGAAGCATTAGACCAGAGTGAAAGAGGATGGGGGGTAAGGTCATGGGGAAACGAAACCGGTAGTGTCCGCATGGTAGCCCATGAACACATCGTCAATTATTCGATCGCATTAGAAATTTCAGAAAAAAAACCCCAACAACTTAAAATCATAAAGGAGAAAATGCTAGGTATTATGGTGAGGGGCAGAAGGAAGGCCAGCGTGAGTGAGGTGAGAGCACGTGGAGATGAAGACAGTGAGGGGGATCAGGCGGCAGAGCAAGCAGGTGCAGCAGGTGGGGGTGCAGAGCTGGGTTTCCTTCTCAGGGTGGTAGAAGTGCCACGACCCGTTTATGTTTTTACAAAATCACTCTGGCAGCCGTGTGGAGGATGAACATGAAGAGCTGGCAAGAATGAAAGTCTGGAAACCATTTAAGAGGCTATTTCAGTCATGTAGGCAAATGATGCTCATGGCCGGGACCATGGTGATAGCAGGCAAAGGAGTGAGATGTGTTAGATTAACCAAACATTAAGTCACTACTTAAACAATTAATGTAATTGGGATTCGAGGTACAAAAGAGATGAAAAGGCAACTCAGTGTGGTCTGGGAGGCGAGAGAGCTTTCTAGTAAGGTTTTTTTTTGAGCAAATGACATCAAGCTGGGACTGGAAGGATGCATGAAGAGGGAGAGGGACACAGGCGGGAAGGCTTTGAGGCTAGGCAGAGCACAGCTCACTGCAGGAACCGAAAGAAGGCGGGTGTGGCTGGAGTAGGGAATGAGGAGCAGTTATGTGAGATGAAGCTGCTGGGGTCAGCAGGAGGCAGATCTTAGCGGGTCTTCTCAGCCTTATACGACTTATAAAAACTGTTGAGCACTAGGAAGCTGTAAAGGAATTTTAAGCCTTAGAGGAACATTACTTGTTCCCTCATTTAACATATATTTATGAAGCATCATCTCTGTGACTGTTGTTACCTACATAAAATTCACAGTTTAGAAAAAGTATTTTGATTGCAATATGGAAAGTGAGTAAGAGGTGGTAAGGGTGAGTGCAGAGGAATAGTGGGTGGGCTTCTGAAGTAGACAGTGGGGGATGGTGGTGGTTTGAACCATGGAGGTGGCAGCGGGCATAGAGGGAGGTAGGTAGATGATGTGGAGATTGACAGGTTCAGGGGAGCAAGGGTGTGGGAGAGACTCAGAGATTGAGCACAGGAAAATAGGCATTGGCAGATGGGGGTCAGCAAAGGGTTGGAACACTTTATTAGATTCCAAGGCACACCTACATACTCCCCTGCTTCTTATCCTGTTAACATTTTAGAGTGTACTTAGAGGACTGTGATAAAGCTTACAGAAAGATTAGCAGAAAACAGGTGGCTTACTTAGGATACTTCTAAGTGAGCTTCTTTACAAAGGGTTACTTATAAGATGTGGGCAGGGTGTGAGGGAACCGCAAAGGGTAGCCTTAGGCCCCAACTAGAGGTAATAAGGGGAGAGAGCTTTCACCAGACCCAGAAGGAGGAAGTCATATAATCTTTGGTCAAGGGATTTGGACAGGGCAGAAGTCAAGGGAGTAGAAATTCTCCCTGACTCACTTTCCTCCCTCTCAACTGTCCACTACCTGGGATCCCCTTTGGTCAACCCCGACCAGAAGCCAGAGGGCCTGGAAAGGCTGTGGTGTGTTCGGGTCAGGCTCCCGGGCAGTGCAAGGTGAAGGACGGAGAGACTGGACCTGGAGGGGCAAACAAAAGTTCTTGCTGGAACTCAGCCAATCAAATTAACAATTCAAATTCTCACCCCTTACCCTGCGTTGAAAAAAGATTTTAAACATTTTAAATGGGAAACAAAAATGGAAGAAGTGAAATGTTTTCAACTGCTGGAGGAAGTCCTTCCACCCAGCCTTATCTATTATTCAGGATATTTAGTTGTAAATTCTGTTGAAAACAACCTTTTGGGATCTGTAGCTTTTGCAAATCTTTTAGCAAGGTCTTCTAAAATCCAGTTTGAGAAGTAAAGAGTTTTATAGTGAAGTTCAAAGGAATTCATTTTGCATCCTGCCCAAGTGTGTGGGTTGTTTTCTGCAACCTAGGCAACCCTTAGAGTTTAAAGGTATCGGGCCCAGGGAATCCTGGCTGGATAACAAAATTATTCTATGGCATCATGAATCTGAGCTGCTCAGACTTTCTGCCTTTGTTTTCCCTATTACCCAAGTTACTGTCAGTTTGTTTTTCTAAGCATATTGTCCTTTTAAAATCTATGACAAATCATGGAAAAGTCATCATTCTTGCTTAAACTTCAGCTGGTCAGCACATTTTCCATCTATGACCTAGTGAAAAAGGTAAGCTGCGTATCTTATTTCTTTGCCCTCTAGAATGTTATGATCCTGGAACAGGCTTCTAATATTTGTCTTAATGGCTCCGGTTTCCACTGCAAGTTAACAATGATTATTTGTGGTCTGACAGTTCCCTTGGCATTACACCAAAAAACAGAAGCAAGAAAGCACATTCTCAGCCAGAGAGGTTTAACATCTAAGCCAGACATTAAGCTGTGAATCCAAATTTGCTTCTCTTCTATACCCCGCTCTCCCTTGAGTAAAAGTGTCTTCTGGCAGGTTCTTTGGTTTCCCAGCTCCAGAGAGCTATTTGAGCCCAGCAATTCCCAAAAATGTCACAGGATTTTCAAGTCAGTATAAATGTTGACCTGTTTTCTTAAGTAGAATATTTGTTTCCAAGTTAAAAGAAATGAGGTATATATTTTTCTCTACTTAGAAATTTGGTTAGCCAATATTGCCTTGAGGCAGAACTGCAGCCTGAGATTAGTAATGTAGAGTGGTCAACAGTAGGTTGAGAGATGCTTACAAAGGAAGCGGAAAGCTATCTGGCTCTCCCTCACTCTTCCTCCTCCAGCCCAGTCTCTGCGGCCCCTTCCCCACCTGGAACAGTCCTTCCCTTGAGAAAGGCAGGAATGAGAGGTGGGGGAGGGGAAGGCTGCATAAAGAACTTGGGGAAGCTTGGTTTCTGGACACTTTAAATATCAATGTTCAATAATAGCCAAAATTTTTGGTCAAAAGCCTTAGAAGCTAAAGACAACTTGATTTTGCCTTTAGTTTTAAAAATTAAAGCTGGGAGCAGACAATTTTATTTAACAAAAATGATTAATTTAAATAACCCAGCTCTAAGGTATAACCATTTAAGGGTGAGAGATGTTAGAGAAAGACAGGAGAATAAAGAGGCGAAGGAAGAAATAAACGACTTCAACGATTGTGAAATTCCTGAGCTCAGATTTAATGTGTCCATTAGTGTTAAAATATTAATACCATTTTTGCATTGAAAATTTTAAATTTATAATTCCTTAAATATAGCTTACATTTTCCTTTAACAGTTAATTTTTAGTATTTTGAATCAAATAATTTACAAATTAAAAAAATTTAAATGAAAATGTGTTTAAGGTGCACGACGCGATGGTTTCGTACACACAGCGAACGACAGCCACAATCAGCAGCTGACGGCGCCGTGTCCCCCGCAGTCGCCGTTTTTTCGCGCAGTGACTGCACCTGAAGTCTGCGCCCAGCAGATGTCCGGTGCTCAACACAGAATCACTAAGGACAGTCACCATGCCTGCGCATTAGATCTCCAGGCTTACTCAAGCTACGTTACTATTAATTTTGTATCCCTTGACCAAAACCTGTTCGTATTCACCCTCTCCCCAGCCCCCAGTTACCGCTCTTATACTCTCTGCTTCTATGAATTCAGATGTTTTCGGGTTTTGATTTCACATATAAGTGAGATACTATAGTATTTGTCTTTCTCTGCCTGGCTTATTTCACTTCACAATGTCCTCCAGGTTTATCCTGATAGGCCCTCATTCTCGGCCCCCACCCTCCTCTCCTGCCGCAAGTTACAGACCCATTTCCACACTCCCAGGGCCTGCCTAGTTTCTAATCTGACCTCTGAAGCCTACATCACCCTAACTTCTGTTGGCCTGGTTTATAATCAATAATTCCTTGCTTTGCATTAGCCACTAATATTTGCGGACACCTGAATAAAACATTTAATGCTGACTCACTGTCCAGTTTAATAAGTGATCCTTGTCTTTTTCTGAGCAGTGGATCTAGTTACTAGCCCATGCTTTAGGCAGATGTGAGTTTGGATCTGAGGCTGCCAATTTACCAGCTGTGTGATTTTTGGTTAAGTTACCTAACTACTCTGAGCTTAAATTTTATTATTTGTCAAATATAGGCAATGGGGTCATTCTGAGGATTATTTGAGACTTCGTATACAAAACAAATAGCATAATATCTGGCAGATGGAGACTTTTCTTGTCCTTTCTTTCCAACCAATCCAGTAGGGGAAACAAGTGAAGAGAGAAGCTATGATTTTTATGGGTATTTAAAGTTCTGTTTTATATCTCATCAAGAAGAGTATATGAGCACTCTGTTAACTAAAGTTTCTGGTAACAGATCAGTCTCTAGTCTTAATCCTGAGATTAAGAATCACAAGATAAGGCCCTGACAGGTGTGGCTCAGTTGGTTTAGTGCTGGCCAGCAAAACAAAAGGTCACCAGTTCGATTCCCAGTCAGGGCACATGTCTGAGTTGCAGGTTAGGTCCCTGGTTGGTGTGCATGAGAGGCAAGAGGCACTCGATCAGGGTGGATACCAGAGGCAACCAATTGATGTTTCTCTTCCTCTCTTTCTCCTTCCCTTATCCTTTCTCTAATCATCATCATCATCATCATTACCACCACAAGAAAAGCACTGGTGTCTTTAGTGTCAATGGCATTATATCTTGGAATATGTCAATAAAATCTCAATAGTAATTTTTTTGCTGTAGACTTTTTCTTTTATTGATTGGCAAACTTATCCTGGCTTAATTTTTAGGAAGGGTCTTAGATAGCAAAAGGAAAACTCTGAATATTAATCAGTTCCCATTCTTAAAAATAGTAAACAGAATTAAAAGAGTCTGATAAAATCAATCCATTAAAAATTCTCTGTCATAAAAGCAAAAGAATTCTAAAACGGTGAAAAAAAAGTTTGGTACAATGTGTCTCTAAAAATTATCCTTTTTCAAATATATTTATTTATTTATTTTTAGACAGGGGGAAAGGGAGGGAGAAAGAGAGGGAGAGAAACATGAATGTGTGGTTGCCTCCTGCACACCCCCAACTGGGGACCTGGCCCACAACCCAGACTTGTACCATGACCGGGAATCGAACTGGTGACACTTTGGTTTGCAGGCAGGTGCTCAATCCACTGAGCCACACCAGGCAGGACTTTTTTTTTTTTAAGCAATGAAGGTGATGGCAGAAAAAATTATAATTAATTGTAATAAACATGGTTAAGACAGCTGTTTCATAGAATATAAACCAGGAAGTAAAGAGAACCCCAGGCAAAATAATAAATAATAAGAATGATCAGGGCACTGACATTAAAGAAAATAAGTAGCCATTCTAAATGAGTCCTGACTAAGGAAAAACACTCAGTGATTTAAGCTGTACAAATAATCCCATGATATATGGACGGATCTGCTGGATGATGAGTACCTGGGGAGGGCGGGGAGGCACATGCTGTAAAAGAGGCACCTGGACAGCCTGACATCTCTCCAGCTCTCCTGTGCAAAGATATTACTCCAGGCATAACTAGGCCATGCTTGCTAATATCCTCCACTCAGCGGATCCTTCCAGAGTGTCTGGGATTTGGAATAATGAAACCAACCGGCACCGCCTCCCTTCCACACAATCCCAGGGCGTTTCCTGACACCCTGCATCTGCCTCAACCCCACAAGTGGCTGACCAAGTTAAAAACACAAGCTCTTGATGAAGCAAGGTCAAGAAATTATGCAAAATCCGAGTCTGTTTGCCTCAGAGAGGATCATGAGTTTCGGTTTGCTTCAGGTTTCTATTCTACCTGAACTGAATCTAATCCTTGCTGTAATTGCTTAGGCATCCAGCCTAACCTGGAAGAATACTGCAGGGCTAAGGAAGGAGTCAGAACTGTACTGTTCCAAGTGACAGCAGAGGACACAGGACTGAAAAATTTGAGCCTATGCCCTTAGGAATGGCCTAAAACCAAACTCGGAGTTTGGGCATTACTCACCAAAGTATTTGCTTTGTCATGGTACTGAAGACCACAGGCAGGAAAGAGTATATTTGCACTTCAGTAAAATTGAAGCTTACTTTCCTGCCTATTCTGTGGTTTGTTTTCCCAGTTATCTTTCTTTATTAGGCAATGTTAATGGTGAGGCAGAAAGTGCAGGTGTGGAGATTCTAGCAGAGAGAGTCCAGTGGTAGGCAGTTGAGAAGAGAGATGCTGTAACTCTTGAGTCCCTTACTCCTTACCTTTCTCTTCCAAATACATCTCCATTCCTCCAGAAAAATTAAGGTCTTATGTGCAGAAGCATCTAGGTTTCATAGGTTGAGTCATTCTTGCCCACGGACCCATCAAGGTTTAAAAAAATGGTTTTAGGTGGTGGGGGGGAGTGGGGGGGAATGGAGACAACTGTACTTGAACAACAATAAAAAAGTTAAAAAAAAAAATAAAAATGGCCTCTCCCATTGAGAGCACCCCTCAATGTTACAATGACACTCTGAAAATTAACCCCCTGGAGGTCCTGGTGAAAAGCACCCAACTGCGTTCCACATCCAGGGCCTCAAGGCTTTTCCATCCTTACTCTGGCATTGCTGGAGACATCTACCCTGAGGCCCAGCTAAAAGCCAAGGTCCTGCTTTCCCACCTCACTCCTGCTATCTCATTTCTTAGGAGCTGGGCCCCTCTGAGCAATGTTCTTATTACTCCCCATCAACTTTGAATTCATTACCTTGAATGACTCTACTCTGCTTAGAATTTCCGGGGATGGGATACATGTTAAGACCAGTAAACCTAGTAAATACAGGCTTACCTTTTTTTTTTCAACTGTAAAATAAGGTTCTTGATTAGAAGCAATGTTGTATGGTATACCACAATGGCGAATGAGGCATTAAGTAAGTTTGTATGATGTTTCTGGAAGATGATGGTGGGCAAAAAAGACAGTTTATCCAGAATATATTTCTATTCCAGTGAGGGCAAATTATCAAATGACTATTCCTTAGTAATAGAAGGGGGACAATGTAATCACCCTACCACCAGGTGGCAGTGTTTTCTCACTAAGTATTGTAAAGAATTGAGAACTCAAGATGGATGGAATTGGGGTTTAAGGCCAGATTATTATTCAGCAGTGGTAGTAGCCAGATCAGCTTTGTTGAAAGGAACCGCATATTAAGTCCATGCATACTCTCCAACCCTGACACCATTAGTCTTCCCATGAGACTATTGTGCAGGTACTGAAGGTTTGGGGAAAGAATCTGAGTCACAAAATAGGTAATTGTGTTCACCTGATTATTCAAAGTATCTTCTACTGCAAAGGTTATTTGATGGGCATTCACAAGGGACACACATTTTCTCACTTTCTGGGGTCATTCCAAGGTATTCATTCACATACATCCTCGCTAAAGCTCCAGCTGCCAATCCCCTGGTACTCTGTTCTTCCTTTAGAGTTTCTGAACATGTGACAAAACCCTTAACTTCTACACTCGAATTGATACAGTCTGCATTTAAGTTTACCTCTCTTTCTTGGCAAATGGACTGGTCATAGTTATGCCCACTGGGAGAATTTCTATTCTTTACTGTCCTAAGTTGGACTGACATAGCTCTTCAGTTTTGACTGGTGATATCATATCATGGACAGCCATCTTCAATTCAGGCTTGAACTTCTTCTTCCTTTGTCAGTTGACTATAGGGAACTGTGTGGAGTGAGTGTGAAAGGTGTAGGCATGCTATGAGAGACACCTGCTCATGAAACTTACTTGGGTCTTTAGGATTTACTTAAACATGATCTTATATATGCCATTTCCCCTTGATGATAGAATGGTTGACTCACCAAATTTGTTATTTGGTGGCTCAGACAACCACCACTTAAGGTAAGCAAGTCACATAATATTGGGCATCCTGTGGGCAGGTCGGGGTGGCTGGACGCCTTGGTAAGACACATGCATTCCAGGGCTGGTAGAGAAACCTTACAGAGATTCAGAGAACAGCTACTTTAGTGTGGTTTTTAGGAGTCCAGTGTTCAGAGGCTTGCCAAAATAACCGCTTCAAAGTGAAATACAAATTGCTGTATCTTTTACCCTCAGCATAAAAAAGAAGGGCAGAGCCTGAAAGTCTCTTGGGTTCTGGAGGTAGCCTATTCTACACTTAGGGAGCTTAGGGCAGGAAAAGGCACTCCAGCAAGTCCCAAATGAGATGCAATCAATCCTGCCACTTGGGTCATATGATCCAGCAGGCCCTATGGTGTTGGAGGTGTCAGTGATGGCAAAAAAAAAAAAAGAAAAAGGCAGTAAGGGCCTATGGAGAACCCCAGTGGGAGAATCACAAGGCTGGCTTCTGAGATTTTGGAGAAAGATCGTACCATTCACAGCAGAAAATTACATATCATTTGAAAAACAGTTCTTGGCAAGTTACAAAGGGCAAGTTACTCTGGTTAGAGGCCGAGTTCTTGACTATGAAACCTAAAGTGACCGCATCCAGGACTTGCCATTATAAGCTATGTTCGTCGATTCCACCAAGTCAAAAGTTGCATGGGCTCAGCAGTAATCTTTCACAAGATGGAAATTATATATCCAGGATCAACTTCAAGCAGGGCCAGGGGGAAAGAGTATGTTATATGAGCAAATAGTTCAGGCCCTCATTTCACCCATCACAGATAGTTATATTAGTCTCCCTCTCGTGGCTTTTACTGTGCCTGATGAAGCATTCCTATGGCCCACTGAAGTGGAAGGAAAAGCCCAAGACTGGTCCATAGATGGGTCAATTCATTAAGTATATATAGGCTACAAAAGGATGGCTGCATTATAACCACATTCAGAGGTGGTCCTAGAAGACTGTGGAGAAGAAAATTCTTCTCAAAGGACAGAGGACCTGGTCATCTGTTTTGGTGGAAAGAGAAATGGCCTGAGTGAAGAGTACATCTAGATTTCTGGGTCATGGGAAACAGCTTGGCTGCCTTGTTGGCTGCTTGGAATGAAAAGGACAGGAGGACCAGAGATAAAGAAGTCTGGGTAGAGGAATGTGTACAGCAGTGTGGGAATAAGTATTGGGTTGGCCCAAAAGTCCATTACATTTTTTCTATTAGATGGTTCTAGTAATGTGTAGTTGTCTTTGAACTTCATTCAAAACAATTTTGTTAGGTTGTATTGTGACAGTTATCATATCAGCACACAAGTAAAAAACTTATTAAATTTGGTGAATTTTTGAGCAGCCATTTTAATATTGAAATGGAAGAAGATATGAAACATTTTTGGTGTGTTATGCTTTATCATTTCAAGAAAAGTGAAAACATAACTGAAACACAATAAAAGATTTGTTCAGTGTATGGAGAAGGTGCTGTGACTGATCAAATGTGTCAAAAGTGGTTTGTGAAGTTTCTTGGAACTATTGACATTTTTGCCAAATAATTCTTTGTTGTGTAGTGGTCTTATGCATTGGAAGATACTTAGCAGCACCACTGGCCTCTGTGCACTAGCCAATAGCTGGAGACAGCTGACATACTCAAAATATCCAAGTCAATAAAGTTACTGGTGAAAATAAAAAAAAGTGTCCTTTATATTACAGGGGAAAAAAACCCATAAGGACTTTTTGGCCAAAACACAGTGTGAAGATTTTTATCAGATGTTAACCCCCACCCGAAAGCATCCACCAGGTACTAAACAAGCAAGTAAACAAAATAGCTCGGCCAATGGACTTTGACCAGACTTCCGCAGAGCAGTCCTAGAGCTGACATAACGGAGATGATCGTGTGGCAGAGATGGAAGTTACCTGTGGGCCCAACAGTATGGACTCCCATTTAAAAAGACCAATCTAGTTAATGATGCCTGTGAACGTCTAACTTGTCAGCAAGAGACCAACGCTAAGCTGATTCAACATAATATTATTTCTCTAGGAAATCATGAACATTGGGACTCTCCTCTTCTGAAAAGGCTACTGATTCCTTCTCAAAAGGATAATACCTATTCCAGGTTTGAGTTTGTCTTTCCTGCCCACAGAGCCTCAGCCAGGACTACAGTCTAGTGCATGTGAACTGCTTGATCCACAGGCATTGAATCCCACCCACACAGCATAATATCTGATCAGGGGACCTGCCTTAGAGCAAAGGGGCAGGGATGGGCCTGTGAGCATGGGTTCCATTGGTCATATCATGTATCACACCATCCATATGTAGCCAGGTTCAAAGAATGTCCAAATTCTAAAAATGAAACTGAAGTACCAACTAAATCTGTCTGCTTGTTTATATCTATCTATCATCTATCTATCTATCTATCTATCTATCTATCTATCTATCTATCTATCTATCTATAATATACCAAAAGTGCTAACAGTGATTATTTCTATAGAGTGATTTTTATTTTCTTCTTTTTGCTTATCTATATTTTCTATGGTTCCTGAATCTGTGTTAAATTAAAGGGGAAAAAAGTAAAGAAAATTCCTCTTTTTCATTACTTCAGGAAACAGTCCTCTGACTTCTAAGCTCTATTATCTTTGCCTTTTCTTTCTTAAATTCTCTACAATATATGTGGCTCTTTGTCACCATAAAAAAATAAACAAAAAAAAACCCCAACTCTGGCATTTCCCTAGAACCACAGAGCCATTTCCCTGTAACCACTTGCTGAAGAAATCTGCATCACTGAGGTTCTTGTCCCCCATTGACCCTGGACCCCCTGAACCTGTCATTTTTCCATCAATGTTCTGAGAGCTTCTTATAGAATCTAGCAAAGAAATTTACCTTGGTACCTTCTGAGTTTTAGAAACTTGCTATGATTTATCTCAAGGCCTAGAAACTCCTATTTCACAGTGAATCTTTATTAGTTATCTATAGCTGCATAATGACCCCAAAATTTGCAGTTAAAGCAACATTTATTATCTCACACCATTTTGGAAGGTCTGAATCCAAAAACAGCTCAACAGGGTGGGTCTGGCTTAGTGTCTCCTATGACGTTGCTGACAAGGTATCACCTGAAGCCTTGAATGGGGCTGAGGATCTGCTTTCAGGGTGCTTACCCACATGGCTTGTTGACTCAATTCCTTGTAGACTGGACCTTTCCTCACAACATGGCAGCTGGTTTTCCTCAGAATGAGTGATCCAAGAGAGATTAACCTAGACAGAAGCTGCAGTTGCAATGTCTTTTATGGCCTTGTCTTGGAATTAACATGTCAATTATGTCATATTCAGCTTGTTAGAAGCAATTCACTGAGTCTGGCCCAAACTTAAGGGAAGGTAAGACATTTTTTTCAGAAATATGTTTTATTGATCATGCTATCACAGTTGTCCCATTTCCCCCCTTCACTCCCCTCCGCCCTGCACACCCCCTCCCACCCACATTCCTCCCCTTTAGTTCATGTCCATGGGTTGTACATATAAGTTGTTTGGCTTCTACATTTCCTATACTGTTCCTATCCTCCCCCTGTCTATTTTCTATCTATCATCTATGCTACTTATTCTCTGTACCTTTTTCCCCTCTCTCCTCCTCCCACTCCCCTGTTGATAGCCCTTCATGGGATCTCCATTTCTGTGGTTCTGTTCCTGTTCTAGTTGTTTGCTTAGTTGGCTTTTGTTTTTGTTTTAGGTGTCCTTGTTAATGATTGTGAGTTTGCTGTCATTTTACTGTTCATATTTTTTATCTTCTTTTTCTTAGATAAGTCCCTTTAACATTCCATATAATAAGGGCTTGGTGATGATGAACTTCAACTTGACCTTATTTGAGAAGCACTTGATCTGCCCTTCCATTCTAAATGAAAGCTTTGCTGGATAGAGTAATCTGGGATGTAGGTCCTTGACTTTCATGACTTGGTATACTTTTTTCCAGCCTCTTCTTGCCTGTAATGTCTCTTTTGATAAATCAGCTGACAGTATTATGGGCACTCTTTTGTAGGTAACTCTCTATTTTTGTCTTGCTGCTTTTAAGATTCCCTCCTTATCTTTCACCTTGGGTAATGTAATTATGATGTGCCTTGGTGTGTTCCTCCTTGGGTCCAATTTCTTTGGGACTCTCTGAGCTTCCTGGACTTCTTGGAAGTCTGTTTCCTTTGCCAGATTGGGGAAGTTCTCCTTTATTATTCGTTCAAATAACTTTTCCACTTGTTGCTCTTCCTCTTCCCCATCTAGTACCCCTATAATTCGGACATTGGAACGTTTAAAGGTGTCTTGGAATTTCCTAAGTCTTTCTTCACTTTTTTTAATTTTTGTTTCTTCATTCTTTTCTGGTTGGTTGTTTCTTTCTTCCTTCTGGTCCACTCCATTGATTTGAGTCCCAGTTTCCTTCCCATCACTATTGGTTCCCTGTACATTTTCCTTTATTTTACTTAGTGTAGCCTTCATTTTTCATCTAGTTTGGGACCAAATTCAACCAATTCTGTGAGCATCCTGATTACCAGTGTTTTGAACTGTGCATCTGATAGGCTGGCTATCTCTTCATCACTTAGTTGTATTTTTTCTGGAGCTTTGATCAGTTCTTTCTTTTTTTAAATTTTTTAAATTTTTAATTAATTTATTTTTTTAAACATATTTTATTGATAATGCTATTACATTTGTCCTACTATCCCCCCTTCGTTCCCCTCCACCCTGAACACCCTCTCCCACTCCCCCCTTTAGTTCATGTCCATGTGTCATAAGTTCTTTAGCTTCTACATT
>CM052542.1:64666062-64700857 GCA_028533065.1 Trachops cirrhosus | reverse complement strand
TCCAACTTCTTTGGGACTCTCTGAGCTTCCTGGACTTCCTGGAATTCTATTTCCTTTGCCAGACTGGAGAAGTTCTCCTTTATTATTTGTTCAAATAAGATTTCCACTAGTTGCTCTTCCTCTTCCCCTTCTGGTACCCCTATAATTCGGATGTTGGAACGTTTAAAGATGTCCTGGAGGTTCCTAAGCCTCTCCTCATTTTTTTGAATTCTTATTTCTTCATTCTTTTCTGGTTGTATATTTTGTTCTTCCTTCTGGTCCTCTCCAGTGATGTGAGACCTATCTTTCATTCCATCACTATTGGTTTCCTGTGCATCTTTCTTCATTAAACTTATTGTAGCTTGCATTTTTTCATCTAATTTGTGACCAAAATCAACCAATTCTGTGAGTATCCTGATCACCAGTGCTTTGAACTGTGCATCTGATAGGCTGGCTATCTCTTGGTCGCTTAAAAGGATGGGACCTGGGACTTTCCAATCCTCATCTGTTTGAGCCATCTTTTGCTGGTTTTCTTTTTGTCTTGACGGGCTCCCGTAGTGAGGGGCAGGGTCTAAGGTTTTCACCAGGACGGGCCACCCCAGTCGCAGGGTAGTGAGGCTGTATATGGGGGGGGGGGGTCCGAGAAGGAACAATGGCGCTTGCTCTGCTCTCTGTAGGTACCTCAGAACCTTCTGCCGCTTTCCACAAGCCAACTGGGCCCCTCTGGCACCAATTCTGGTGTGGGTGGGCCTGTGCACCCCACGGGGGCCTTCCTTTTCAGTCAGTGACCCAAAGCTCTACTTCCCGGTGCTGGGACCGTGAGCTGCACGCAGTGCCTTGCTCCACAATGGCCGCCTTGCTGGGTCTGCTGGTCACCACCTCCCAGCCTGGCCCGCCAGCCACTGACACTTGTGTGCCCAGGGTCTGCCTGCTGGGGACTTGCGCGCTGTCCCGGTGGCTCAGGTCTCTGGTTGCTCAGGTCTCTGCTCCGCGTCCCTCACCTGGCCCGACTCTGCCCCCTCCTACCGGTCTGGACGATGGAGTCTATTTTCAACTCCCTGGTTGTCGGACTTCCATGCACTTCAATTTTCTGTCAGTTCTGGTTGTTATTTTGTTTCTATAGTGTTGTTGTCCCTATCTTGGTTGTGCGCAGGGGCACAGTGCGTCTACCTATGTCTCCATCTTGGCCGGAAGCTCCCAGTTCTTTCATTTGAGTCATTTTTTTGTCTTGTTGTGCCTGTTATGGATAATGGGTGGAGTCTTAAGTATTCACCAGGGCGGGGCAACCCATGTTGCTGGGTTGTGACGCTATATGTGGGGGAGGGGTCCGAGAGGGAACAATGGTGCTTGCTCCACTCTCTGCTGGATTTCAGTCACTTCCCTCACTTTTCCCAAGCAAACTGGGCCCTTCTGGTACTAATTCCTGGGTGGGTGGGCTTGTGTACATTCTAGGACTCTGTAGGTCTCTCCAAGGAAATCTCCTGTGAGGCTGGGAGTTTTTCTCACTGCCTCAACCCCACAGATGTTTCAGTCAGTGGTTTGAGGCTTTATTTCCCCGTGCTGGGGCCCTGGGTAATGCAGTCCGTCCCTCTCCCCAGTAGTTTCTCCCGGTTTATCTGCACATGAATGTGGGACCGCCCAGTCAGCAATCTGCCACCTGGCCCAATCCACCTGCTGCTGCCTTGCTGGCCAGCTGCAGCCTTGAGCGCCCGCTCTGCAATCCGCTGCCTCACAGGGTCCGACAGCCGCTGCCTTCCTGCAAGTTGTCTCTGCTCTGCTGCCCGTCTCCACCCCTCCTACTGGTCTGGATGAATGTGTCTTCTTTAACTCCTTGGTTGTTGGACTTCCATACAGTTTGATTTTCTGTCAGTTCTGGTTGTTTTTGTTTTTAAATTGTTGTTGTCTTTCTTTTGGTTGTGTGAGGAGGCACAGTGTATCTACCTATGCCTACATCTTGGCTGGAAGTCGAAGGTAAGACTCTTGAAGGGGAGAATATCACGGAATTTGTGAACATATTTTAAAACTATCACAGAGTCTAACTTTAGAAAGACTTCCAGATATAGCAAGATCATCCACCCCATTAGTTTCCTCTGAATCCTGAAGTTGTCTGTCTCCAGGGAATAGTGCCAAATTGCAGAGTTCAGCCCAAACTGGGTCTTCAGAGCCTTGCATATCATCAATTATTATCCCATTGAGCTATGGAAGTCAACACTTACTCCTCCTGAGCACATGCAGATAAACCTTAGGGTGTCATTAGATTCTTAAAATTTTTTAAAGCACAATTTCTTTTAGATTGCCAAGTATGCTGTTATTTTCCTCAAACCCCCAAAATATGTTGAGCTCTAAGGTCACAAAAATACCAAGAAAGACCATAGACTATAAAAAGGAGTGGCTCTTTACTTAGAAAGAATGATTAATTTTATTCTAATTTTGTCCAAAGAAATAAATGAAAAGCCAAAAACAAAAAAACAAAAAAGAGAGAGAGAAAGAAAGAAAGAAACAATTCACAGAAGTTTGATGTAATGGTATCAAATGGTAGACTTGTAATCTATAGGCCTAAAAAGTATGGGAGGAACAAATCTGGCCTCCATGATCAATAAAAGTTTGATGAACTAAATTTAACTTCTGTTCCCAGGCATGATGGGATATAGGAACTAGATTTACTCTTATACCAGAAACAATAACACAAAACAGACAAAATGGCTTTGAAGCTTAAGAAACTACCTTAAGAAACTAGAAAAAAGAGTAAATTAAGCCCAGAGTAAACAGAAAGGAAAGAGTAAAGATAAAAATAAACCAAATGAAAACAATAAAAAAGTAATGAAACCAAAAACTAATTCTTTGAGATCAATAAAATTGATAAATTAATACATTTCTAGGGAAAAAGAAGAATATGCAAATTACCAATATCAAGAATGAGAGTGGTGACATCACTAAAGATTCCAAAGCTATTAAGAAGATAATAAGAGCACTGATCCATGTGGCTCAGTTGGTTGGGCATTGTTCCACAAAGCGAAGGTTGTTGGTTCCATTCCCATTCAGGGTGCGTGCCTGGGTTGCAGGTTCTTGGTCAAGGCACATGCCTGGGTGCATGTTCAGCCCAGTTGGGGCATGTATGAGAGGCAACTGATCAATGTTTCTTTCTCATATCAGTATTTCTCTCCCTCTTTTTCTCCCTCCCTTTCCTTTTCTCTAAAACATAAATAAATACATAAATATATATATTTATATTTAAATACACACACACACACACACACACATATATATTATCCTCACCCAAGGACATTTTTTTATTGCTTTTAGAGAGAATGAGAGAGAGAGAGAGAGAAACATTGACTGGTTGCCTTCTTGTACACACCCTGACTGGGAATGGAACCCGTGACCTTTAGGTCTATGGGACAATGCTCCAACCAACTGAACTATACAAGCTATAACAATAAATAAATATACTTTTAAAATATTTGATTTGTTTATTTTTAGAGATAGGGGAAGGGAGGGAGAGAAACTATAGACCTATGTGCCTTGTGAATATAGTGCAAATATTCTAAAAATATTTTTAGTAAGTCAAATTCAGCAATATACAAAAGGAAAAATACATCATAGCCAAATAGGGCTTATCCCAGTAATGCAAGTTTGGTTTAACATAAAAAAATCAATCATTGAAATGCACCATATTAATAAACTGGAAAAGAAAAGCCATATAATTATCTCAATAGATGGAGAATAAGCATTCAACAAAATCCAACATCCTTTGCTGATTTAAAACTCTAAGCAAAATAAGATTAGAAGGAAACTTCCTCAACTTGATGATGAAATATATCAAAAACCTATGCTAACATCATACTTAATGGTGAAAGATAGGACACTTTCCACTTAAGATTAGAAACAAGCCAATGATATTCATTCTCACCATTTCTATTCACCATATCATACTAGAGGTTTTAGCCAGAGCAAAACATTAAGAAAAAGAAATAAAAGACAACTACATCAGAAAGAAAGAGTAAGTTTGTTTTTAGTCACAGTTGAAATAATTATCTATGCACAAAATCTAACAGAACTTCCAAAATCTACTAGAACTAATAAATGAGTTTAGTAAGGTCTCAGGACACAAAAATTTATTGCATTCCTATATATATGGAGAAACAATTAGAAATTGAAAATTTTAAATAATAATAGTGTCAAAATATAAAATACTTAGGGATAAATTGGACATAAGATGTGAAAGGCCCATACACTGAAAACTATAAAACATTGTTAAAAGAAATGAAAGAGTAACTAAGTAAGTGGAAAGCTATGCCTTGTACATGGGTTGGAAGATTAAATATTGTTAAGATGACAATTCTCCCCAATTTGTTCTAAAGATTCAATGTAATCACAATAAAAATCCCCTAGGCTTTTTCATAGGAATTCAGGTAGAAATGCAAAAATTCTTTAATAGCCAAAATAATTTTGAATAAAGAAAAAAGATAACCAAGTTGGAAAGCAAACACTACCTGATTTCAAGACTTGTTATAAACTACAGTATTCAAGACTGTATGCTATTAGGGTAAATGTGGACAGTAGAGCAAGTCAATAGCATAGAAATTTTGAGAAAAAGACCCCATACTATAGACAACTGATTTTCAACAAATGTATAAAATATGTCCAGTGGAACAAAGATAGTCTTTTTAAAAAATGCTGTTGAAACAACTGTATAACCAGATGCAAAACAATGAACGTCAATCCACACTTCATACCATTTGTAAAAATTAACTCAAAATGGATCATAACCTAAATGTAAAACCTAAAACTATGACACTTCTGAAAAAAGAAAGGGTATAATCTTTGTGCTAATTTTATAGACCAAAAGCACAATTCATAAAAGAAGATTAATAAAGTGGACTTCATTGAAAATAAAAACCTTGTGCTTTTGAAAAGGTATTGTTGAGAGATTGACAAGGCAAGCCACTGAGTAGGAGTAAACATTTTTTAAGCATATATCTTATAAATGACTAGGATTCAGCATACATAAAAAACTTTTACAACTCAGTAAGAAGACAAACAACCCAATTAAAAAAAACATGGGCAAAAGATTTGAGTAGCTTCATCAAAGAAGATATACAGATAGCAAATAAGCACATGTAAAGATGCTCATTATTAGTCATTAGGGAAATGCAAATTAAAACCACAATGAGATACCACTGTGCAGCCACCATAATAAAAGAGGATAGACAATATACTGTGTTGGTAA
Source organism: Trachops cirrhosus (assembly GCA_028533065.1). NCBI lineage: Eukaryota > Metazoa > Chordata > Mammalia > Chiroptera > Phyllostomidae > Trachops > Trachops cirrhosus. The sequence goes on along the minus strand of CM052542.1, from coordinate 64,695,648 downwards.
AGACATGAAGAAACTGGAACTTTGTACACTGCCAGTGGGAATGGGAAGTACTCCCAACCATTCTGGAAGTCTTTTAAAAAGTTAAATATAAAATGCACATCCATCACATGATCCAGTCATCCCCTAGGTATTTATTCAAGAGGAAAGTAGGTATATGTTTATACAAATACCTGGGTAAGAATATTCATAGCAGATTTATTTGTAATAGCCCCAAACTGGAAGCAACCCAATGTCTATTAGTGGGGGGATGGATAAAGAAATTGTGATATAGCCATACAATGTTACCCTACTCAGAATAAAAAAAATGCACTATTTTTTAAAAATTTTATTTATATATTTTTAGCAAGAGGGGAAGGGAGGGAGAAAGAGAGGGAGAGAAATACTGATGAGAGAGAGAAACAGTGGTTGGTTGCCTCTTGTATGTGCCCCAACTGGAGACCAAACACGCAACTCAGTGTGTGCCCTGACCAGGAACTGAGCCAGCAAGCTTTTGCTCTATGGGACAATGCCCACCTGAGTCACACTGGTCAGGGCCAAAAAAAAAAAAAAAGAACTATTGATACACAGAACAGCATGAACAAATCTCAAAATAATTATGCTGAGTGAAAGAATCCAGACCAAAAATAAAGTACATACTGTGTTATTTCATTTACATAAAACTCTAGAAAATACGAACTAATCAATAGTGATAGAAAATAGATCAGTGGTTACCTGGGGGGAGTGGCTGGTTGGGGTACAGGGGTACACGAAAACTTATGCGGATGTTGAATACATTGCCTATGTTGACTATGGGCAAAAAACCCCACCTGTGATTGTTTCACAGGTGGATACCCACACCAAAACTTACCAAACTGTACACTTCAAATATATGCAGATTACTGCATATCAATTATACCTCAACAAAGGTGCTTAAAAATTCTAAAACTGATAGTTTAGCAAGGACTTGAAGGAAGTAAGAAAGTTAGCTTTGTGGATAACTAATGGGAGATTATTAAAAATTAACCAAATCTTGACAGTGGATTTTTTTTTACCCAGCAACTTTCTCTTCTGGTATAATAGTGCCTCCTGTGACCTAGATTCCTCCTAATTTGTTGCTACAGCTTTCGTTTTGTGATACTGGCTATTCTAGGCCCAGCAAAACATTTCTGCTCCAAGTAGTAGGAAGGAGGAAAGGGACATGCCCCTGTTATTTAGCATTCTTCCTAGAAGTTGCACACACTCTTCTGCTTATATCCCATTGTCTAGAACTTAGTCCCATAACCACACTCAGGCAGGGAGAACTTGGAAATCCTGTCTTCATTCTGTGCTTCCATGTGTCCAGATAAAAGTCACAGGAAAGGGAAGAATAAGAATATTAAGAAGCATCTAATTAGTCTTTGCCATATACACTTCTTTTTGGGGGACACCTTCTGTTCTCCTACAAAGCATGTATTTCTATTGAAGACTGCCAATCATCTTAACTCCTTATTAGTCACAGAAATGGGCACATGACCAAAATGGGCCAATGAGTGTGACAAAGAGGAGAGACGGGAACTTGGGAGCACCTGGAAGTCAGAGGACCATCCTCAGGAAAGCCAATGTGCAGAGGGCAGTGAAGGTTGAAAGAAGAATTCTGAAGGTGTTCAAATCTGCTCCAGTTACCCCCGAGGCCTGCTTGGCTACTTTACTCACCCCTCGTTTTTGGTATCTGAGATAATATACTTTCTACAGCTCAACTGTCAACCAAAGAAAACACTAAGGGACCACTTTTGGCCCTTGAGCAGGCTTCTTAAGGGGACAGTTTCTCTAAAGAATTAACATAAGAAATATAAATGGCTAGTAAACATGTAAAAAAGAGGCACAATCTCGCTTCTAATTAGGGAAATAATTGTTAAAACAAAGGAGGATACATTTTTGTTTGCCTAGCAGATTGACAAAGTTTGAAAAACTGGATAATATCCAATCTTAGTGAGGAAATAGACATTTTAATATACTATTAGGAAAATGTAAATCGGTACCATATTTATAGAAAAAATTTTTCCAATACCGACCACAATGTAAAATGCATGTGCATTACTTTGACCAGAAATTTTACTTTTAGGAAACTGCACTCCAGAAAACTATGCATAAAGATATGCATTACATCAAGTTATGCATAATGATATTTATTAAAGCATTATTTGAAGAAGAAATGCCGGGATCTAGCCTTGGCGGGGTCTCAGGGTCCCTGAAGGATGCATGGCTCAGGCAAAGTGACAGACACCAAGTGAGGTGCCGGAGGACAGCCAGACTTTTTGGGCCTGACTGACTCACCGCAAAGAATCAATCTTTATTTTTATAGGGGAGGTTATACTACATTCAATGCATAGTGTGATTATTAAAACAGAAATGGTTACCATAGAAATAACTTCAAAAAGTACAGAAGGTTTTACAGATCAATCATGTTAAACAAAGAAATAACCAAGAAGTACAGGAGGTCCCACAGATCAACCATGTTAAACAAAGGTTATTTTGACCAAGAAGGTTATTAATCAGATAGCCAACGAAGCTATACGGGAACAAACTTTCAGGTGCCAATTAGTAACTAGGTGTCTATTAAAATTCTAGGAATTGGTCTAAATTAGAAGGGTGCAAGGGGTGATATATAGGTTATATAGAAATTAGCTATTGTCCATTGAGGTTAGATTTGTCTAGGTTAGGTAACTGGTTTCCTGCCTAGGTCTTTTGATTTATACATCTTGGAGGGGCCATGTTTTGTATTCATGTCCATGTATTGAGATTATTATATTCAACTAGAACTCCTTGCTTCTTTACCCACCTGGTTCCATTAATAAACATTACTGTCCAGGGTATGGGAGGGGTAGTGGCTCTAATAAATCTTGAGCTTTAAGTGGTGACTCCTTAAGGGACATTCCCAGCAACAGCTTCCTTCAGCGTTTTGGCAGCTGGTTTGCCCATAGTTTAATTTTGTCCTTAACTTTCCAGGTGGGGGAAGTAGGCAGCATTAGGGTTGTTAGGGACCTCTATTCTGTGGTCAGCAAGTCATTTCGTGCAGAATCAGAGGTATCATGAAGATTTTTTGTTATAACACACAGGTATCCAAAAATCCCACCACCTATTGCTAGCAGGGACAGGCATACAGGAAGAGATAGACAGGAGATCTGGCCACGGTCGCCTCTGCTGTGCAGATGTGTCTCATCCGTCCCAACTGTGTCAAGGGTTGGCTGTTGGTCAGCTCCCAACAAAGAAAAACTTGGAATCAAAGTGAAATATTTATTAATAAAAAAGTTTCAATAAATTATGATACATTCACATGATGGCACATTTTATAACAATTTTATAACAATATCATTTATAACTGTGGCCCTAGTGTATGTGAATATAGATATAACTATTACAAAGAATACGATGAATTTAGGTGGTAGCATGTAGGTTACATACTATTAAATGAAAAGAGCAAATTACAGAACAGTATATAAAATACAACCTCATTTATTTAAAAGATATATAGAGAGCCTGTCAAAATTTGGAATTCCTTACTTCTCTGACTAGGACCCTATTTTCACTTTTTAAATAAATCACAATGAGACAAAAAATCAAAAGATAACAAGATAGAGAATTGTAAAAGAGGTTTGTTTCGTTTTATTGTGGACGAGGTGTGTGTGTTCTTTTGAAGTCCTACCAGGCATTGTCCTGACACCAACCACACTGCCCCTGCCTGTCTGCCAGAAGGTGATGTTGCTCGATGATCTGAAAGGGACTGGGCTCCAGGGTGAGCTCTGCTCACTAAGCAATGAGCGTCAACAATAGGAAGGATGTCCTCTCCCTCTGTCGAACCTTTGTCAAACCAAGTGAGCAAAAGTTCCAAAGGAGGGAATATGTTCTGATGTTCTCTACTCATTTTTTCAGAGTATAAATTGTGACCCCATGATAATGGCCAATCTTGGTCTTTTGCTTGAGACCTGGAAGGATAGGTTTCTCCCCCATCTTTTGTAGAAACACAAAAAGCAAGCATTGCTTTTTATACAAAGATGCTTAAAGCAGGTTATTTATGGACGCTCCTTAAATTCTCCTGTATTGCAGATATAAGTGCTATCTTCCTGGAATGACCACAGAGATCTTAGTGCACCTTGCTTAAGAAAAATAGACTGTAACTATAGTCTGTTCATTTGATTTGCTCTCCATGAGAAAAAGAGAATCATTATGTTAGGGGCATCAGGCTCTCTGCCCCTAGTCTATCCCCCACGGCTCCCTTCCCCCGGCTGATTTCCTTGAGGTTGTGCATAGATGAAGGTCTGAATGGAGATACAAAAAGCCATCTTTGGTGGTTACCCAGAGGCAGCAAGAATAGAGGAGATGGGGGTTGGAAGGCCTTCTGTGTGGTTTAAATATTTTACAAGTGTTTATTATCTTTGCAATTAAAACTTTTTCTTGCTGATAATGCATGCTGTCCACTGTATGTGTGTGTTGAAATGGATGGCGCCCCTGCCTGCCCCCCACAAAAAAAAACATCTGAGAAACATCTTGGCCCTGTGTTTTCCAGTCTACCTCCAGGAGGAAGTTGAGTGGCTCTGTAAAGTATTTAGTTATGCACACTGGTTAGGTAATTTCCTTTCATAAAGGGTATCTATTTTAGCTTGATCATCCTTAATTACACTGTAGAGCTTCTACACTTCAGAATATTCTCAAAAAGGATAACCTTGAATTATCTGGTATTGAATGATTAGCAAAAATTTAGTTGTAAAAACATGTTCAAGGAGAACTGCCTGATGGGAATGGACTCACTCTTTTGTCATTCTCAATTCCGTCAGGTTTGTAGATAGATCCTATCCTTGGAGAGGTTTTTTGGGCCACGTTGTCTCCACTCCCCTCTCCCTCTTGACGTGGCCCTTTTCTGACCTAAATTTTGGCACTTGGCCTTGGGTCTACAGTGAAAGATGTTTAAGAAACAGCCACATTACAACACTGTGATATATGCTGTAGGACTGCTGTTGAGAACATTATCTAGGTGTCATAAACAATAGCAAAAGCTATGTTTCTTCCTGAGGATCTGGTCCTCTTTTTCCTAAAGGACAGTATGAATCTTGTAGCAGCTTTGTTTTCCTTGGGCATTAGACTCAGAGCCAAACTTCTGTGGTTGTCAGTGCTTATATAGAAGTTCATGGATGAATGCATAGTGTTGAGATATTATATTAAAATTTTATGCCTAGGTATTATATTTTTCTGCCTTTTACTTTCCCTTTGCCCCTTTTCCTCATTTATACTAGTACATTTTTATTGTTATATCTTGTGTATTTGTATAAATGACTTCGAAATTTTTTTAAATAAAAGGTACTAAGAGATCCACTTTATCTTTGGAGCATGTGCTTTGCTAAACCTCACATAATTCAAACCCAGATTCCAAAGAGTTCTACAAGGTTTCTGATTATACCACATTAACACCAGCATCCTCAGCGATGAACCCTTTTGTCACAGCTCTAGAGTGACCATGAGAGTTACAGACCTCTGTAAAGTCAACATTGTCTAGCTCAAGCTATTGTGTGTTTGCTTAGTGAAAAGAAGTCGTAAGACTTGGAATTCTCTGTCATGCTAAGTAGCATAGATCGAGACATAACCATATAATTTCACTTATATGTGGAATCTAATGAACAAAATAAACAAACAAAATAGGAAGACACTCAGAGGTACAGGGAACAGACTGACAGCTGTCAGAGGGGAAGGGGTTTGAGGGGCTAAGTAAAAAGGTAAAGGGATTAAGGAAAAAAAACCACTAGATACAGACAACAGCATGGTGATTACCAGAGGGAAAGGTGGGTAGGGGGAAGTAGAAGAAGGTAAAGGGGAGATAAATAGTAACAGAAGGAGACTTGACTTTGGATAGTGACCACAAAATACAATATATAGATGATGTGTTATAGAATTATATACTTGAAACCTATATAATTTTATTAACCAATGTCACCTCAATAAATTAAATGAAAATTAAAAAAGACTTGTAGTCTAGACCCAGTTAATTTATTCATTTATTTAAATATTTATTACTAGCTTACTATGTACCAGGCATGCAGGTAGGTTCTGTGGATAGTGGTAAACAAAAAACAGACATATCCTGTTCCTTCATAGAATTTGTAGCATAGAAGTAAAGAAAGACAGTATAATCAAATAATCCCACGAATGTAATTACAGGTCACAAATAGGTTCTGGGAGCATATGATGTGGAATCAGAATTTGTCTTGGAAGTCAGGAAAGACGTGTTTGAGTTGAGAACTGAAGGATAAGTAGGAGTTGGGGAAAGAATAGTATGAAGAAGCTTTTGGGGAAGTGGTGACAGAATGTGCAAAGGCAGGGCGGAGCACAGTGCAAAGGAGGAAATAAAGGAAGAGCCCGGGCTAAATGCAGACATTTGAGGGACAGTGGTGCCTGCTGAGGTGACAGCAAGAGACAGGTGGAATGCCACTAAGCCACTGCACCATTTTAAACATTGACTAACCATGTGAGCTATGATAAATGATCCAAACATTACTAAGCCTCTTTTCTTGGGTGTAAAACTCTGATCCTTAAGTACATGGTTATGTCAAGCTACCTATGGAGCTCGCATTCAAGTTACAAGAGGATTTAAGCTAAACTTTCTTTAGGGACCAGCACACTGAAAATTTCTATTTACTCAAGAGATAGCTATCTATAGAAAAAGGCTCTTGGGGGATTTTGGGTTTTCTTTTGAAAATCAAATTATGCAACATGAAAAAAGTCCCAGATATAAATAATCTTGTGGTGGGTAACCTGGAGGAACTGATGTCTGCCTCTTCAGGTACCCAGGCTTTTACTTAACAGTTTTGTTAACATCTACAGAAAACTTACAATATGCAAATTACTTTCAGATATATTTAATACACACAACAAGCCTATGACTTACATATCATTTTTTTTATTTTTCAGAGATGAGAAAACTGGGGACCAGAGAAATTAGGTAACTTATTCGAGGCCATACAGCTAGAAAATTACAGAGCAGGGATTCAAACTCAGGTAGTCTGATCCAAATCCATGAAAATAACACTCACCACAAGGGTCTGAACAAGGCTGAATGTGGCCCAGAATTTCCTGTCAGACCTTGTAACTCTGAAGATGAGGGGGACATGGAAAAATGAGATCCACCAGTTCTCATTCCATGAATCCAATGGGGAAAAAAATCTTATCTTCTAAGGAAATGCCCTCAACCTCTGCTATCAACCCAGTCAAGTAAGCGGTGAGCAGAAAGCCATCTATCTATCAGAGTAACTACATGAGATGGTTCCCCAGCTTAAAAGAAGAAAGTGAAACAGACGTATCATTCTGCCCACAGAGATAAAGTTCTGTGTTTCCACAGATGGTCTTAACAGGGTGTGGGTTCTGAGAGACCTGCCCTTTATAAAAAGAAGGGAAATGTCACCAGACTTTCATATCTGTAGAGTTTTATTGGCATTCTGTAAAGAGGGAGAATATAAACATGGCAGCAGCTATCAATACTTCTGTTTTCATAAGAAAACCACCTTTGGAACAAAATCAGACCCACACTGGGATGGAATAAGATGTCCCAAAGATAGCAAGCTCTAACTTGCATGAGATTATTAAGAAGCAGGCTCTCCAATCCTGTGGAGTCAGTGGGCAGAGTCTATTTTCCGTTCTCAACTTGTCCTGAGATGCTGCAAGCCTCTTGCCAAGCTGAATCAGTGGTGGCATCTGTGGGAACCAATTAAGAACTCCACATTACCTAGGAAGAGAGCTACAGAGTGCTGTGAACTCTTATCTGGATAAAAGTACCCAAAAGTAAAGAGATTAGCAAGGAATCTAGTCAAATCTTTTGTTAACAGAAGGAAAAGGCAGGGCCTGCTCTGGCTGGCCCAACTCCATATTCCCTGGGCAACTAAGGTCTCCTTTTTTCTACTTCTGACAGTCCCAAGTTGGATGCCATTTGGTCTGAACATGAAGGTTTCTTGGGAGACTTCTTTGCCTGGGTGCTTGACTTCTGCTGTCTAGACCTCTTGGAGAGGTTGTGCTCTTACCTCCTGGCCACTCCTCTGCTCACTGGGTTCTTCACCATCTTACCGGCTTTTTGCCTTCCTGGTCTTCTAACACATTCCTTTGGGATTTCTGTTCAACTTGGTTGCTCTCTGCTTGCCTAGTTTCTGGAATATTCTAAATTCTGCCTGCCTTTGGCTTCTGAATCACTGATCTTTTCGTCCTTTGGTTCTTGTGTACTTCTAGACTCCTGTTTTTCCACACTCAATGGCCTACTGCCTAGCAGATATCCACTGCCAGCTTCCCTTACCTGTTTGATTTTTTTTAAAAAATTGGTTTTGCAAAGCACCACCATTGTTCACAGTCCCAGAACTGACATTTTTAGAGCTTAAGGTGGAGTAATCAAGAGGAAATACCCTTTTGGAAATAAGAAATGCAGATTGAAGTGGAGGGTTGTTTAGCCTTCTTTAGATGTGAATCTCAGGAAGGCAAAAGCAGAGGACAGTTTAAAAGACCTGAATTCAAATGGAAAGCTGTTTATTGTTGGTAACACAATAATAAAATAATAATCATCTACAAAGAAGTTAAAGTAATCATCCTGATAGATCACCAATTCTTAACTTTCTATTTTTCATACAAAGAAAAATTTGTTCCAGGAGTGGTATGGGATAAATGCAGATAACTATACTTAAACAATAAAATAACTAAAATAAAAAATTTAAAAAAGAAAAAAAAGAAAAATTTGTTCCTTTGAAATAAGTGTTTTTAACTTATCAAATTCTAGACATGTGAATTCAGGTTTTTTAAATGGATAAAGTATTTTAACATTTACAAACACTTAAAATAGAGGAGTTATTTTTAGTGTCCCAAGTTTGAAGCCAGCATTAGATTAATCTAATTGAATTGTGAGATTTTCATAGGGACATACTAGCTCTTTTTTGAAAGGTTGTAGGAATTTAAGAGAGTTCTTTTATTTTTTTTTAAAGATTTTATTTTACTTTTAGACAGAGGGGAAGGAAGGGAGAAAGAGGGGGAGCCTTTCTCACACATTGAAAGGCATCAATGTGTGGTTGCCTCCCACGTGCCCCCTGCTGAGGACCTGGCCTGCAACCCTGGCATGTGCCCTGACTGGGAACCGAACTGTCCACCCTTTGGTTCATAGGCCAGTGCTCAATCCACTGAGCCACACCAGCCAGGACAAGAGAGTTAATTCTTTTAAATTATTTCTTTAAATAAATAAATCTTTAAAGATTTTACTTATTTTTTAAAGAGAGGAGAAGGGAGGGAGAAAGAGGGAAGGAAACATCAATGTGTGAAAGAAACGTGATTGGTTGCCTCTCACATGCTCCCAAGTGGGGACCTGACCTGCAACCTGGCATGTGCCCTGACTGGGAATGAAACCGGCAACGTTTTGGTTGGCAGTCTAGAGCTCAACCCGCTAAGAAACACCAGCCAGGTCAAGAGAGTTCATTCTTAAGGTGCACAGATAGCTAGCTGTTCCATATCAACAATATATTCTTCTTATAAATAAATATGTAACTCACTCTTGTCCCTCAAAAATTTGTGAATTATGTAACTCTGGAATTGTAAAGTTGTAATTTTCCTTGAAATCAGAAGAACAAAATCAGTAATTTCTCTTTTTCAGAATTGTACATAAATGTTCCAATATGCTTTCCTATTGTTAACCTGAATTCAAATTGCACAGTAAGTTCAAGTTTCTGCAAATGCAATGGGTGCAAGTCATGGAATAGATCACTGGGTTTCATTATACAGTACTTTAACCCTTTTTTAAAGAATAATCATCCTTTCTTGAGTTTCTTCCTGCCCACTCTTTGGCTTCTTCATTTCCTCTTCATTAGCATCTTTAACAGGACAAACCTAAAGGCGATGAGGGGAACTAGGACACTCAAGTTCTTTTTTCAACATAAAGTTGGGTGGGGGAGAAGCACCAAATCCACCACCTAAAACAATTGGGTTTCAAAAATCCATGCCCTTCTTCAGTTATGGAAGCACTTAAAGGGGTATGTTTTTTAGGTTTGAAAAAGATGATATATTTTTTTCTGATTTTCTGATTTCTTATTCTCCTGAGACTTAACATTCTAAGAAAAGAGGCATATTATCTGGGGCTTTTTTTTTTTTTGTCCATTAGGACAGTAGATAACTGGTGTAAAGCTTTATTTTTTACTATAATATATAACCTTTGTTTTATTTTAAAGCAAATGGAGTAGAGCAGCAGAAATATGTAGGGAGTCAGACTGTGATAAAAAATTCTGACTGTGCAGCTTCACAGAAGAACCTTGGGCAAATTCCTAAACCTCTTCTCACCTGAGAAAGATTTTTAAACAATTCCAGCCCCAGTCTGTGACCTGAGGCCAAGTCATCTTTGACACTGGTTTCACCTAGATAATATTCTCAGCTTTAGCTCTCTCCATGCATCCCTACTCTTATAATTTGACCTTGGCCTTTGTCTCTATTCTGAAATTTATCTTCCAGTTTCCTGTCTAGCACAGCAGATCACCGGTGGGTTTAGAGCCCTGCCCTTCACACACATGGTGGTTATAGACCCTGACAATCTTTGGACAGACCCTCCAGTTACCACTTCCAACCTGTCTGTCTGAGTCCCAGAGTACTCTCTCCCTGTGAGCTACTTGATTTTGTGCCAACTTGGCTCCGTGTTCAACTGCTGCCTTGGGCCATGCATTGACAACTACTTTCGTGAACTATGGCCTGATACCTTGAAATAGTTAGAATGCCTGTTGGCACGTCAGTATTCCCAGGCTCTAATCCTCTCCCAGTGGCTTTGTTCAACACTGGTTCTCTCCCCCTCTGGTGTTAGTAGCCCATACCCAACCGAGTGCCGGATGAATGATTCTGTATTGTACGATCCTATAGCAGCAACAAAGTGTTATACTATGTTGATTATATTCTATTTAATGAGACAGGAACATGGGTGACATAGCCCAAAAAAGATCTCTATTAATGTAATAATGGTCAAGTTTTACAAGGTTGGTACTTAAAGGGCCTAGTATTTTTTACTAAGAAAACAAATTTGTGTGGAAAAGCTCATTCCCCTAAAACTCAAAAATGAGTTTTTACCTAAAGCTTTTGGGGAAGATTTGTTGAAGATGCTGGCTCCCCATGAATTTGTTCAGTAACAAATTTCACAAGAATGACTATAAACCAAAATCTACTTATCCAGTTACCCCTTTGAACTAAAAAAAAAAAAGAATCACCATACATTGCCTTCCAGGATGACATTTTATACATCCACATGTGGATAGTGATTACTCTGTGCTAGGCATTATGCAAGAACTTTATAACACATACCTTGTTTAAACCACAAACATATTTATCAACCTGCTATTAAAGAGGAAACTGACACATAGAGATTTTAAGTAACTTTTCTGAGGTCACACAGCTAGAAAGTGGCAGAACCAGACAAACAGATTTTGTCTCTGGATACCTACTAATTACTACATGGAAACACTGAAAAAGAGAAAAAGCCTCAGGGAAAATAAGGAATGTGCTCCACAAGAAGACTGACAAAATTAAGAGGGTAGTAAAACCATATTGTGGAATGCTGTTTGAATATTATGACAATGAGTTTATCCATTCAAAACCCTGAGACTATTGCCAGACTGAAAATATTCTGAGGCAATCTCAGGACAAGTTCCATAACTTGCTGTTTATAACCCGTTCATAACCCACTATAATAATAAGGTAGTCCCTTCAATAACTCCCATGTGGAAGGCTTTGTATGATTTTTTTGACACACTTGCTACAGTCATTGTGAATTCTCAATATAAGTCTTTTAGTACAATATTTTCATTAAAAAGAATTTCAATTTCCAGAATTATACTGTTATGCCTCAAGTCAGACAAAAATCCTAGCACCAAATTATTATAGGCTGTTCTTTTTCTTAAGGAACTATTAAAAGAAAACAAGTTCTTCAGTACCAATAAGAATAAGGAATGGAATAATGATTGTCATTCATGATTCTCTTTCAGATTTTGAATATTGCTTTCAAATTAAAAAACATTGTTAAAATCTATTCTTTTTTTAAATTGACTTTAGAGAGAGAGGGGGAAACACTGACTGGTTGTTCCACTCGTCCAAGCATTCGTTGGTTCACTCTTACGTGTGCCCTGACTGGGGATCGAACTCACAACCTTGCTGATGGGGAAAACTCTCTAACCAACCAAGCTCTGTGACCAGGGCAAAATCTATTTTATTTTTTACACTTTTTATCCTTCTGGCAGCCTCATTTACTCATTCTTTTATTCTTTCAACATACATTTGTGTATTACCTTCTATATGCCAGGTGCTGTTGCTAGGTATTAGGGATATACAATGACTTAGAATTTGCCCTCAAATTTTAATCATTCCCTTTTTTCTAAGCATTTCATATTAAAACCAGATACAGAAAATATTTGCCCTACTTCATATTAAATTCCTTGTGTCCTACACTGTTAATATCATTTTGTAACATTGTGGACATGATAGATTCATAATGCTCAGTGGTTGTGTTAGTGGAAAATTAGAGGACCATTGTAATTTTTTTATTCAATATACAATTTGCCTTTTAATAGAAGATTAAAGAGAGCTCTGTTTCTAACTTTAGTCTATGTTCTTGTGATTTTTCTCACAACAGACTCCATTTTTCCTGGGGTACAATTTCAGTCACCACCTTGCCTTACCAATACCCTATACCATCTAGTGGACGTAGGCTAAATAGTGTGAAATTCTTTTTGTCTATTCTGTTCTCAGGGAAATTTAATGTAAAATATGGGATCTTTTTAACTGAATATTAACTCAGTGCCTAATATCCTCTTTTTTATTCTCTTCACTAGTCCGTTTCTTCTTTCCCATTTTGAAACTTCAAAGAAGTTCCTGATTAAGTCTACTTTCCCAAATCACTCGCTGTGAGGTTAACTCAGAGGTCGAAAAATCAAAATGCCTGCAAGGATCAGCCTGGGAAGATATATACGTTCTGGGGGCTGGAGCAGGAAAATTAGGGAACAAGAGGGACTATGACAAACTGCAGAGCACAGGTCCCCCATAAGGAGGATGTGGCACTCAGTGCCAGCTCATTGTTGTTGAGTGAATGAAATTGGTCAGTGGATCATCTGACTTTCAAAAGAGTTGGAAATTTTGATCTTTTTGTAAAATGTCCCAACCTGTAAATGGTGGACCAAACAAAACAGGTCTGCCCAGGGCTGCCAGTTGCAATCTCTGTTTTCATTGGTATTGAATTCAAAGAACTATTATAAAAGCACCATAGGTTTCTGAAATGTCCTTGAAGAATGTGAGTTCTGTGGTCCAACTTCACTGTCAGTGGAAAGGGAAAGGAAGGATTCTTACCAGGAGTGTAATTTGATATTGGTCTAATTAGTACCTTTTCATTAGTCTAACCAATAGATTGTCATTCTGTAGTTTTTTTTAAAAAAATGTAATAAAGTGACTTATTTTTATGTAAGAAAAGGGGATGAAATATATATTCGATTAAAAAATACATATTCAATTTTGCTTTTATTTATATATATAAGGAACACCAGTACTGGAAAAGTGCATTCAAAGTTAACAAAAGTAGTTATCAATGCAAAGTAGGGACAAGGTAGAAAGGCAGCCCTGACTGGTGTGACTCAGCGGGTTGGGCATTGTCCTGCAAACTCAAAGGTCACTGGTTGGATTCCCAGTCAGGAAACACGGTTAGGTTGTTAGGTTGTTAGGTTGAGGGCTAGGTCCCTGGATGAGGAAATGCAAGAGGCAACTGACTGATGTTTCTCTTGCACATCGATGTTTCTCTCCTTCTTTCTCCCTCCCTTCCCATTCTCTAAAAATAAGTAAATAAAACCTGAAAAAATTAAAAAAGGGCATAAGTGTGGGATTAAGACTTCTCAGTGTATATTTTTTTATTTAGTTTTTACTTTGAAGTAGGTGAGAGTATTACATATTCAAAAGTTAAAATAAAATTAAAAAATGAAAGTAAAAAGCATTAAAATGTCAATTTATGCTTGTCCTCTGGGGTTGAGAGGAGCATGGACTTTTCCCCTCCTCAGTATGGCACGTGCTCATCCATTGACATCTGTGTACTCCAAAAAGGGAAAGTCATCTGGCAAAAGTGTCACTTTGTCGATACTGTAAACTTTGTACACCAACTCATACAAAAACAATAGATAGCTCTATGCTGTCAGTGAACTGGCAGGTCATCAAACCAGTGCTGAACCTTGGGATACTGGCAGAGCTGTGGCTCAAATTCCCAGAGTTCAAGGTGGTGAAACTCATGGTTCTGGCCAGCGTGCTTTTGCTGTGGGAGCCAGATGTTTGCACCAGCTAAAACCTGGTGCTGTTGGAACCTCAGAGTAAATACAACACAGAAGAGATATGCAATCTGCTCTACCCTGGCTGCCTGGGCCTTAAGAGCACTGGTCATTATATTGAGGAAATTCCTGAATTTCTTTTGGTGTTGAAGATAAAGCTGAAGGCCAAAAGAAGACCAGTGAAGCTGTTTTGCTTCTTAAGAAATTTATGGCCTGGAATGATATCAAAAAGATCTATGCCTCTCAGCAAAAGAGAACTGGCAAGGGCAAAATGAGAAACCATTGTATTCAGTGCAGGGGACCTTGCATCATCTATAATGAGGACAATGGTATCATCAAAGCCATCAGAAACATCCCTGGAATTATCTGCTTAATGTAAACAAACTGAATATTTTGAAACCTGCTCCTGGTGGGCATGTAGGCCATTTCTGCATTTGAACTGAAAATGCTTTCCACCAAGTTCAATGATCTGTATGGCACTTGGCATAAAGCTGCCTCCCTCAAGAGTAACTACAACTTTTGCATGCACAAGATACTCAGTACGGACCTTAGCAGAATCTTGAAAAGCCCAGAGATACAAAGAGCCCTCTGAGCACCATGCAAGAAGATCATCATACAGTCCTGAAGAATCCACTGAAATGCCTGAGAGTCATGTTGAAGCTGAATCTGTATGCAAAGACCTGGCTCCAGAACACCATTCTTCATCAGGCCAAGAAATACAAGTTCCGGGTGGATAAAGCAGCAGCAGCAGTGCTAGAAGCCAAATCAGATGAGAAGGGGTTTCCAGGCAAGAAGGCTGTGGTAGGGAAGTAAGAAAGAGGGCTGTTGGCATTATGAAGCAGAAGGCTTTGGTGGTTAAAAAAAAAAAAAAGACTGCAGCTAAGAACCTAGCCGCTAAGAAGACTGCAGAAAAGAAACCGACCACAGAAGAAGCCTGCAGTATAAACTGAAATTTGTTTGCTTTATAAAGGTCAAATCACTTTGGTCTGCTAATTTTGAATAAAAACCCGATCAAAGAAGCAGTGAGGAAAAAATGAGTCAATTTATTTTTTACTGCAGAGTATGGTAGGTTGAAAACACATTAAAATACATAAAATGTGTAACAGGATAAAATTCTATAATGGAAGTGGAATTACAAAAGTTCAAGAAAATTGGTAGTTACAAAATAGTTATGGGGATGTAAAATACAGCATACAGAATACAGTCAATAATATTATAACATCTACTAGACACTATGTGGTGTCAGATGGGTGCTGAATTTATTGGTGTGATTACTTCCTAGGTTATTTAAATGTCTGATCATGGGGTTGTACACCTGAAACTAATATATTGTACATCAACTATAACTGAAAGATAAAAAAAAATTTTTTTAAAGTTCAAGAAGAAAGAGGAACAATGATAGCTAAGAAACAATTTTTAAGAAAAATTTTAAAAGATTTTATTTATTTAATTTTAGAGAGAGGGTAAGAGAGGGAGAGAAACATCAGTGTTAGGGAGAAACATCGACTGGTTGCTTCTCCTATGTGCCCTGACCAGCTGTGGACCAAACCCACACCCCAGGCATGTGCCCTGACCAGGGATCAAACCGGTGACCTTTTGCTTTGTGTGACAACACCCAACCAACTGAGCCATACTGACCAGACTGGAAACAATTTTTTGTTTATTCTTTAAATGGTATCAAATCACCACAGCACTTATATTCCACTCTTATTCCATACTTAAGATTTGTGTGACCATTTTATTTTTAAATGCCCGTATTTACAACAGAACACTGGAAATCACTTCCTTTACAATTACTTAATTTCATGAGAAAAATTTTGGATGTTGGTATAAAAATGGGGAAGGGATACATGTACTTTTTAAAATTCTTTTGGTATTGAGTAAACAAAAATGCTTGAAGACCACTGATCTTGATTTTCATACATTTGAAACCAATGGAGTTACTTGTCTGTCTCTGGAAGGTCAAAGTTACATTTCACGTGGCGACAAAGAAGGCACAAATTACTACCTCTGAACACAATCACATTGGGTTAATTTTGGATCAGCTGGCTTTTACTTAAAAAAAAAAAACAGAAACTTTTAAGCCTCATAAGAGTGAGTGCCAAGTAAATTTGGATGTTTGTAAGGTAGGTCCAGTGTATGACATAAAGAATTCACAGGGCCACTGCAACAAGTGTGTGAAGAATGGCCAGATCAAGAGGTAGGAAGTTTCTTGCCTAACTTTGTCATAGCCAACCTGTTTTGATACTTCTTGGGACTCATGGTGGATTTAAAACCAAAAGTGCAAGCTCTGTAGTATGAGGACTCATCAAACCCACCTATAAGGAGGTTCCTGGCCTGGACCCTAGGGTGCTGCTTCGGCCCCAGGTTTTTCTCTCAGGCCCCTGGGACATGTGATAACAAGGGAAAGAGCACAAATTTGAAATGAAAATGATCTAATTTTCCCCTTTCAAATAAGAAAATTTTATCTACATTCAATCTTTGTTGACTTCAAATGGGAACTGAACAATCATTTCTTCTCATTTGGTTGAAGCTTTGTCCTTATTATCCCTGTTTATAGCCCTTATCATAAGAAATCCCAGACACCCTCTATCTCCACTCACTCAAGGCTCTTCATATCACTTATTTTGAAACCTTTCTCACCACTACCCAATTTCTGAGACTCTTCCACTCTGTTCTCTGGAATTCACAGGCCACGATCAGCAAAACCTTCTGCACCCTCAATCTCTCCTTCTGAACATTTCCTTTGCCTTCTTGCTCTAAAGCAAACCTGGCTCATCCTCCAACTTGGAAGTAGAAGAGGAATCCTCCTTGCTCTTCATTGCTTCTTTCAGGCTATTCTCCCTCTTTTCTCTCTAATTTCTTCCCCTGACCAACATTTGTTTTTTTAACTTACGTCCTCTGATGTTGTCACTCAATTCATTGTGGGAGTCACCTACTCACTCATAGATCATTCTGCCTTATTTCTCAAGCACTTCAGCTTTGGGCTACTGGAACCCTCTCCAGCACCTCCCCTGTCCTAAGTCTTGCTGTGAAATAGGTAATCCTTATGACACTCTCACCTTGACTCTTCCAATACCATACATATTCCACACTCCTCAGCTATTCAACTGCCATTGTCACATTTCACCCTGGACTTTGTCACATCTCCATAATCTTAATTTCATGCATCCCACTCTAACTTACCATATTGTGGTGGTAACTCTTGCAGAAATGAGATGGACTCCACCTAAAATTTGGTTTGGATTTCGAAACAGTTGATGCCACACATGTACCCAGACAGCATAAAAAGGTTTATCACTCACAAAGAAGCTTTCTGGGAAGAGCAGGGCAGGCTTCAGGCTGGTATAAATATGGCTTGAGGAGACAGAGAAAGAAAACATCTTAGGGTTTTATGGTGGTTGGCATAGGGGTGGGACCAGGGTGAAGATTCCCTCACATGGTCTGGGTCTTGCATGGTTTGAACTTCCCACTGACACCAAAGGAATGAGCGCCCAGGCTTTCTTATCAGTTTTCCCAGGTGTGGTCATAGGGAAAAGAGGAGTGGTGGGGCTTGAAAGCTGCCAGCAAATATAAAAAATGGATCCAGACTCTTTATTATATACCTCCTATCTTTCCAGATCATTTCCTCTTGTTCTGGCTCCTATTGTCCCTCAACTCCACAAAGACTTATAATTTATCAATCCTACCAATTTTTTCTGTCCTTAATCTCTCCATATCCACTTTTTCCTCATCTTAAACTCCATGGTGAATCATAACCTCCCTTACATCCTCAGCTTCCTTGCTACTCTCTCCTTGCTCTTATTTCTTTGGTAAAACCTGATTAAATAGAATTCTAAGCCTACACTGAGCCTCTACTCTGGCAGCTGATTATTGCTGGAGGAAAAAAAGCACAATCACACTGACTTGTTCCACTTAAATTCATGACCATGAACTCAAATGGGCCCTTTAAGACACTCAGCAAACATGATTTTTTTCTAGTCCATTCATCTTTCCATTCTCCTAGATGACTATTTCACACCTTTGCTTCTGTCCTCAAGCCTCCATTACTTTTCCGCACCTCCTCTCCACTGATGACCTTACTTCCTGTCTGAGAAAATTAAAACAATCAAAAGAGAACTTCCACAGATTCCCATAACCACTCCTACCCACCTACCTGCCTGCCTATTTCCAGAGATGGACAGTTTGTGCTCCTGTCTGCACATTATCTTTTCACTGTGTGCTGGATTCCAAATTCTCTTTCCTTCTCAAGGATACCTCTCCAAAATTTCTCTCCTCTTGCGCCTACATAAATGTTTCCTTCTCTTCCAGACCATTTGCATCAGAAACAAATATTTCTCCCAATTTTTTGGTCAACTTACTTTTGACTTCATTTCCACCAACAGTTCTTTCATTTCAGGGCTCTCCTTTGCAGAAAAACTTCTCAAAAGAATGGCCTATAATGTTAGCCATCTCCAATTCCTCTCCTCCAATTTTTTCTTAAACTCAGTCAAGCCCCTCCAGCTGTTCCCTCCTTGTTCTACTGATGTTACCAATGGCATCCATGGTCACAAATCCAATGGTCAATTCTCAGTTTCCACTCACATATGAGCACTCACACCTCCTTGGTACACTACCTTCACTTGGCTTCTAGGCACTTATGCTTGGCTCTCCTACTCCATTGGCTGCTCCTTCTCAGGCTCCTTTGCTGGCTCATTCACTTCTCCCACCTTGATGTTGCAAGACTTCATCCTTGGTTCTCTTCTGTTTACACACTTTCTTGGTGATACTGTCTAGTCTCCTGGTTTTAAATATCATGTACATGCTGACATCTTTCTTTATCCCTAGCTTGGACCACTCTCCTTAACCCTAGAGTCATATATACCACTGCCGACTCTAGACCTCTGCTTGGATTTCTAATAAATATCTCAAACTTAAATGTCCAAAACCGAACCCCTGATCTTTCTTTTCAAACCTACTCTACCTGTATCTTTCTCATCTCTATTGATTTGTTTTATTTTTTCATACTCCCTATCAGCTTTATTATCCCATTTGATTTTTGTATTTATATATGTTATTTATTGCCTGTTACCCCACCTCCAAAATGTAATATCTACAAGGGCTGGGGTTTTTGTCTGTTTTGTTCACACATGTAACCCAATGAACTAAAACAATGTCTGGGTGCTCCGATAATATTTATTCATTGAATGAATAAAAGAATGAATTAAACCAATAGGATCTATTTTTAGCTTACTCAGAAATTACTGAAATCTCTTAACCCAAACTAAAAATCAATGAAAAGTGGGTTTATCTGCCAGCAATAAAATTCTGCCCAGGTTTAAAACCTGTGTCTGTGCATGGGTTGGGGGAGGGGCAGGCAAGAAGGTTATCTCTTCAGAAACGGAAAGCACCAGGACAAGGCTTAGATAAAAGCCACAGTGAGAGTGTTAAGGTTTGCTTCTGGGGAAACCATTTCTCAGAGCCACAGGCCCGAATGAGTTCTAAATGGCTACTTAAACTTTGTCGACATCATGTGAAAGGTGGACTGTGGGAGAAAGGAAGCAAAAACGCATCTTCCTCCAATTCACTCATATCAACAGCTGTTCTTTCACTAGGGTGTCTCCGTTTTCCCTTATTTGCAGTTCACTGTCAAAAGACACCACACCCTGCATTATGTAGCTTTAACTGAGTAGCTACGCCATCCCAGGTCTCCTGTCTTCAGGACTGTATTTAATTCTGTAATATTTTTCTTTTGAATCAGGGTTTCTGGGTGGGGCCGGGAAAACTCTGAAGCTGTTTGAAAACAATACAAACTAAAAAGTCCTTTTTTTATAAAAAGGACGTTTTAAAAATAGTTTAAGCCCTTAGTGGCAAAGTGGATTTGGGGGTCACGGTGAGTTTGGCACAGAGGAGCCTGTCGGCGTCGGATAGGCAGCGGGAGAAGAGCCGAGTCCTCAGGGGATGCTCCCGTCGGCGTTTCGGTCTGCAACAGACGCTCCGTCCCTGAGCGGCACCCGCCACGGTGTGCGAGGCAGAACAAGCCCGTCCCCAAAGAAGGAACCCCAAGCTTTCTTGAATTTCCATGCAACCGGCCCAGACACGTCCATGCTGAGGGAGCAGGGTCCAAAGTGAGCGTCAGTACCGCCGCGCGGGCTGGCGAGACGCACGGCAGGCGTAGCCGAGGGAGCCGGGAGCCGGGAGATGGCCCCTCGGACCCGCTAGTTGCACAGGCCCTCGCCGCGTCCGGCCCTCCCCGCGCCGAGCGTGCTACACCAGAGCGTCGGCGGCGCCCCCTCCCTCCTCCGCACGCCTCCCCTTTAAGCGCGAGGCACAGTTGGATTTGTGTCGGCTGAGGCAACGAGCGACTCCCTTTTATGGCGGCGTCGGCTGCAGTGGCTCTGACAGCCACGACGGCCGCGCGAGCGGTTCGGGAGGCCGGGCCTCGGGCAGCGGGCCACGTTCACCGCAGCGGAACCGCGAGGAGCGCCGCGCGCGCCGGGGCGGGGGCGGAGGAGTGGGCGGGCCCGGCAGCGCCGGGGGCGGGGAGGCGGGGGAAGGCGGGGAGCCGGGCCGCCAGCGCTCCGGTTTGCCACTGACTGCGGCGCGGCGGGGCGATGTGTGATTACCATGGCGAGGAGTCTCTGTCCGGGGGCCTGGCTAAGGAAACCCTATTACCTCCAGGTAGGCCGGCGGTGAGCCCGCCGCGCGCCCTCCCTCGGCGCGCGGTACTTGCCTGCCTCCCACCTCTTCCCTTGGTCGGCGCCTGCCCGAACCCCGCTGCCCCCTGCTGTCGGCACCTGGCGGCGCGCCCTCCCAGCCGCCCGGGCGCCGCAGCCCCCAAGGCAGCACTGCCCGCGCCCCCCAACCGTTGCCCTTGCACCTCCCCCGTCCGGACTGGCAAGGCTCTGGGACCCAGGTCACCCGGCCCGGGCTCGCCCTCGCACCCCTCGCTTCCCAGGAGCCCCGAGACGTGATTCGGGTGCGACCCTATATCCCTAGCAGTCAGGGCTCGGTAGTCTGGGTTCGGGACGTGCCTCGGTTTTCTCGGTCTCGGTGCTCTCCTCCCCCTTCCCTGGTGGGCCACGCAGGTCGGCTGTTTTCGATTCTGTGTCCTGGGTCTTCGGTCGGTGGTAGGTAAGGTGGTGTGTCATTCTTCCATATTTTAGAAAATTATGGCAATTTGTCACATCGGTGTTTCCCGAAACCCCCGAGAAGCAGCGTGTGCCTCGTGCTGAGCCCCTTGGTTCGGTCTTTCCATCATCGGTGATTTAAATGGGAGGCAGGGCTCCGAAGCCGGAGCGAGTCGGATGGGTGTTTGCTTTTTAAAAGGGAAGGGGACAGTGTCTGGTGGCGATCTCAGATACCCTAGCAATGCAAACGTTATTCTCAGTCATGTCATGTGTACTGTTCGCGTGTTAATTTTTCATGATTTCCGTTCCACCCTCTGTTCCGCTGCCAGTCAATCTTCGAACCCTACTATTGCCTTCATGTACTTACTTGGTCACTAGGGGGACCTAGTAGACATTGTTAGTAGCTGAGTGCAAATCCATCACCCCTTTGGAAAAACAACTACAAATCAGTGCGTGGCATGGGTCAGCGGTATTGTCTGCATTCAGAGGACAGTATTCTTTTACCTCTTACATGAAAAGATTTAAAGGAATTGGTAGATAATTTTGGGATAGGAATTCCAGCTCAGCTGGTGTTTTTATAAATTGTTTAAAAAGTTTAGAAGAAATCATCATGGAGCAAATAAATCTTTCATTTTTGTTTGGAAATTGCATGTGTAAATCATTGCCCTGCCATGAGTGATGTGCTGCAGATTGGAAGCATGGTTTGACAACGCATGAAATGATGGGTCTTTGTAGCAGCTCCACCAGTAGTAACTGTGCCCTGAGGAACCGTGCAGCAACCCAGTCTAGAATTCAGTCCAGGCTAGGTGGTACCTTTATGTGAGCCACAAAAATGCCTTTGCAGACTATCCCCAAAATAAGTTTATTGAGCTGTTTAAAACTTTTCTTTTTACTAAAACTATTTAGCTATTTATTTTGAATTTTTTAGATTTTGTGGCAGTCTTAGTTTTAGATTTTAATTTGCTTGCCTCTAAATGTTCTCTGCAGATAATGGCTGTGACACTTTTTGGCACTATAGTACAAGAACTTCAGATTGATTACGATTAGTTTTTACAAATATTTATTTCTCCATTAACAGCAAACATTTGGTATTTTGCCTTTCTAATTGTGCACATCATTATCTGTTACCAAATTAAGGTGAACACAGATTTTAAGCATTTCAAAAGGATTTTGGGAAGAGTGATATTTTAGTAGGCTATTTCTACATAAAATAATGATTAAACAAACTTTATTGATTATGGTATTATTTGAGACAAATTTAAAACTTGGGAACCCAGGGGATTGGTGTTTTAAACTTTGTCTTGGTATTTGTATTTATTCTTTGTATAAACTTTCTTGTTGTCAATTTAACCAGTTTTAAAATAAGGCCTTCAGATTACTCAAGAGTCATATCTTCTTCCACTACCTGTTGCCTAAATGCCTCACCTTCTGTTTTTCATGCTTCCTCTTTCAGTAGGTGCCTCAGTCTCGAAATTGTTTTGCACAAATCAAAATAAAATATTTTCAACTGAGTGTATTATACAGCTACTCAGTTTCTCAACAACTGAAGGTTGAATTGATATATACAGTATTACTTTCCTTTCTTATTTTTATTTTCTTTTTCTTGAGGATAAAAATCATGTTCCTTTAGAAAAAGCATGAGTCATGATCAAGAGTTTTGTTCATTTGCGCATCTATTTCATTATGGCTTTGAAAAAGTTTTGTAACTTTTTGCCTTCACAGTTTCCATATCATAAAGTTGAAATTGTAGTTCTTAGCTGAATGTATCACATGAATGTAGTGAGGATAAGCCAAATGAAGTTAAATGTGTTTTTATTATAACTTTACTTCATTTTAAATAGAAAAGCACATGAACGTAAATTGTAAATACATATAAGTAAATATGTTGAATTCCTTCAACCAAAGGTTCCTGCTTTCCACTCCCTCCTTTCCTTTATGTATTGAGCACTTATTGACCTGAGTGCATGATATTACTTATTTTATTGACTCTGTAACTTACTTAATAAATATTTGTCACGTGCCAGAAACTTTGTGAGGTGGTAGGTGTTCTATAGGAGCTAAGCAAACACCTTATAGTTGAGTCAAGGAGACAAACATTAATCAAATAATCTCAGAAATATGTATTGACAACACTAAGTCCTATGAGGGAAAGGAATAAAGAATATTTGGGAGGAAGAGAACAGTTTATCTCTCTCCTCTAAAAGTATTTTGCTATAGAACATTTTATATGTACATAAAGCAGAAAAGAATAATGAACCCTCATGCACCTGCCTATCAGTTGCCTTCCACAATTATCAGTATTTTGTTTCATTTCCCCTCCCCCATATTGTTCTTCCAACTACCTAAAGTATTTTCAAGTAAATATGAGGTATCACATCATTTTATCCAAATATCTCAGTATGCATTTGTAACAGATAAAGATATTTTTAGACATAATCATACTTTACCATTATCATGCCAAGGAAATTCAGGACAATTCCATATTTTTTTCACCCTCTTAGAAGGCGTTACCCTAAGAGGACTGAGTAAATTCTATTTGTCATGGAGTGGATTTACTGTGATTTGAGAGGTTCTCTTGTCAAAAAACAAAACAAAAACTCCCCTAACCAGCTTGTGCCTACTGGAAATTCTTCATTTGAGGGAAACTAATTCTCATTTCATGTCTTGGGATATAGATGTCTTAGAGAATAAATGTCTCCTTTAAGTGACATTTTTAGAAAATGTATTATTGTAATTCAAAGTGAGGCTGTAATTAATCAACAGGTATAAAAGATCTTGTTTTGTTTGGGGGTAGAGAAAGGGGTGAAGAGTACAAAAGGAACTGTATTTCCAAGCTAGGCAGAAGAGATGGAGGGCGCAGCCAGAAGAGGAGGAGGTCATAGAGATGAGTGTTGTATACTTGCAGTCTTGCAGTTTGTCTTCAGCTGTGTGGGATCAAAAAACATTTGTGTCCTGAGGTGTTCAGGCCTTGAAATTAATTGCCTCTCCTTCTTCCTACAAATTACAGGGGAAAAAATTTTTAAACAATTGACTTAAATATAAAGGAGCTTCATTTCTAGTGTTTTCATTAATCCAGATATCACTGGGGTAATTGATAATGCTTCTAGAGAACTTTAGTATTATGCAGTTAGTGATATGTTTTCAGCTATAATATGGATTAAATAGGCATTTATGGACTAATGTGGGGCCTAATCATTATTTATGGCTTTGTTCATATAGCAAAAGAGATTCTGCTTGTGAAGAAAACAACTGATGTGGTATATCCATAGAGTGGAATATTATTCAGCAATAAAGAGTGAAGAACTGATAGATGCTGTAACATAGATGAACCTTGTAAACATTAAGTATATGAAAGAAGCCGGTCACAAGAGATCACATAATTATGTGGTTCCAATTATATGAAGTGTCCAGAGCAGGCAAATCTATGAAGACAGAAAATAGATAGTTGTTACTTGGGACTGGGAGGGTTGGGGGGAAAATGGGTATGAAGTGTCTTTTTGAGGTAATGGAAATGTTCCAAAATTGATACTGGTTACAGTTGCACAACTCTGTCAATATACTCAGAACCATTGAGGTATATACTTTAAATGAATACATTGTATAGTATGAGTTATAGCTCAATAAAGCTGTGAAAAATAAGGAACTGAGTTTATACCATTGTGATGTGATCCTTCTCTCCACCTCTTGTTGCATTCTACCAATGCCAGCTTTTTGGTGCAGGGAGTACTTCTTCCAGAGGAATGGCTCAGGCATACTGTTGGCCTGTGCGGCCTCTCTGTGAGCCAGGAGGGCCTGTGACCTGCACAGCCCGCTTCTCATGTCAGGGCATCCTTCCCAGAGCACACTAACTTACACTTGCCTCCTTTCCAGCAATTTTGAAGAAACCTTACCTGGGAAATAGTAGTTCCTGGTATGACTAAGTGTACATGGAACAGAGTAGAATCCTGCCTCTGAGATCAGAAATTGGATAGTTTAGACCATTTTTAGACAGTGTTTTTCTTCCACTCCCCATATGGTGATACTGCTTTTGGCTTACTTGGTGTGGTGACTGGGACACCTGCATTTGTCTGTTTTTAGCAGTGTGTTTTCTACAAATTAGGATCTACTTTGTTTAGCGCTTACTCATAGTCTGAGTGGGGCTGATAACACAGCAGCCCTATAATTTGTTGGTTTTGGTTTTGAATACCTTCTTCCTTCTCACTGTCATTTAAGTCCTGAAGAATGAAACTTGAAACAATTAAGGGTAATTCTCTATACTTAAGTTATACACATTTTCCATTCTAGTCATTCTGCCTGCATGCCCTGTTGCACATAAAAAAACTAGCAAAATTCTGATGAAATTTGAAATATCAGATACTTGGGTACTTCTGGAGGTTTTATGCCCTTTGGGATTGCAAAAGTTTTAAATTTCTTGAGGTGTCATCCTCTTAAACATAACTACTCTAGCAGTTTCATTATGTGTCCAATAAGGCTGTCATGAATGAATGGATAGATGGCACGTTCTAATTAGAGTGTTAGCACTCGTTTCTGATACTTGGCTCTTTGGCTTGTATGTACTATTTTTCAAACATGACAGCTGTAAATGGTTTGGTTCTTTATGATTTAAATGTGGATATTTTGCGGCGTTGAGTATCAGGGTTACTGATACAGATTAACTGGTAATAGTGACAATGTTGACAAATACCATAGTAAAAGTAATATGGCTTCTTGTTTATTTTCAGCCTGTCCAGGTTTATTTTAATTCTAAGGATAATTAGAGTAGGTGGTTGTTCCCTATTTCCCCAAGGCTTTAGAGAGAGAAGAACCATATAGGTGGTGCGATTCTCATAGGCTTTATCAGACTTGCTCTTCAGAGCTAAGCTTTTGCCTTTGCCTGAAACTAAATCTTCAGATTAATTCTAAATCTAAATCCTCTGAGATTGGTATGTATGCAGAGAGCATATGCATCCCATAATGTCTTAAATTCAAGCATAGGATTATAATGCAACCGTTTGATATTACCATTAGTCACTTTAACACCCCTGTTGGAAACTTGGTGAATTCTCAGGCAGATTTCATCTTCACCACACTTTCAGGTTGGAGCACATGTTAAAAGTGCTTCTTCATTGTCATCTCCCCAGTGCCCCAGTTTTTCAGCTTGATGGCTATCATGTTGTTTTGCATTATCTATAGAAGCTTTCTTTTCTTTTCTTCTTTCTTTTCCCTTCCTTCCTCCCTCCCTCCCTCCCTCCTTTCCTTCCTTCCTTCCTTCCTTCCTTCCTTCCTTCCTTCCTTCCTTCCTTAGCAGTTAGGTCTATTTTAATGTTTTCATTTCTTGAAGTTGACCCTAAAAACCATACTGTACCACTCTGGTAAATACAAACTTTTTATATTGTCTGATTGAAAAGATAAATGTCTCACCTTTTTAACATACCTATTTCTAGACATTCAAGTAACTTGTGAATACTTTCCCCTTTCAAACCTTTTAATCTACAAAGTATAGGAATTTAGAAAAACCAGGATATTGTAATATGAACATGTTTTAAAAACCGAAAATATTAGTGGATGAGTTTTTCTTCTGAAGTAAGTGATTCTTTTTTATTTTTTGATTGAGTATTTATTGAAATTAAATAATTATCTTTTTTAGATGTGATCATGGTATTGTGGTTATGTTTTTTCTTTTGTTTTTTATTGTGCTGTAAAACACATAAAGTTCACCATCTTTACAACTTTTAAGTGTATGGTAAAGTAGTGTTAACTATATACACATTGTTGGCAACAGATCTCTAGAACTTCTTCTTCTTATAAAACTGAAACTCTGCCTATTGAATAACTGACTCCCCATTTCGCCACCCCCGCCTCCAACCTCTGGTTACTGTTATACATTCTACTTTATGTTTCCATGAATCTGACTGCTTTAGATACTGCATATAAGTAAAATTAAGCCATATGTGTTTTTTGTGACTGGCTTATTTCACTTAGCATAATACCCTTCAGGTTCGTCCATGTTGTCCCAAATGGCAGAATTTTCTTTCTTTCTTTCTTCCTTTTTTTTAAAAGGCCCAAAAGTATTATGAATAATGCAGTGAACATGGGAGTGCTGATATCTCTCAGATTCTGCTTTCTGTACATAATATCTTGAAGTGGGATTACTGGATCATAGTGTAGTTCTATTTTTAATATTTTTTTATAATGATTATGTAACAGCATTTTTTTTTAAAGGAGTGGTTTTTTTAAGATTTTATTTATTTATCTTCAGAGGGGAAGGGAAGGAGAGAGGGAGAGAAATATCAATGTATGGTTGCTTCCTGTGCATTCCCTACTGGGAACTGGCCTGCAACCCAGGCATGTGCCCTGACTGGGAATCGAACTGTGATCTCTTGGTTCACAGGCCCGCGCTTAATCCACTAAGCTACACCAGCCAGGGCTATTTTTAATATTTTGAGGAACCTCCATACTGTTTACTGTAGTGGCTGTACTATTTTACATTTCAACCTACAATGCACAAGGGTTCCAATTTCTGTACATCCCCACCAGCATTTATTTTGTTTTTGATAGCCACCTTTTAAAAAAAAAAGATTTTATTTTATTTTTTAGAGAGGGGAAGGGAGGGAGAAAGAGAGGGAAACATCAGTGTGTGGTTGCCTCTTGCATGCCCCCTACTGGGGACCTAGCCTGCAACCCAGGCATGTGCCCTGACTGGGAATCAAACCAGCTACTCTTTGGTTCTCAGTCTGATGCTCAATCCACTTGAGCATCACCAGCCAGGGTGATAGCCACCTTTTTAACAGGTGTAAGGTGATATCTCATTGTGGTTTTGATTTGCATTTCCCGGGTGATTAGTGTTTGGAGTCCTTTGCATGCGTCGATCATCTCTTCATGTCAGTCGTTGTTTGGAGAATGTTCCTTTTTTCTCTTACAGTTCTGTAGGTTAGAAGTCTAGGCACAGTGTGGCCCAGCTAGTTCTCTGCTCTAGGTTTCACCAGGTTGCAAATCAAGGTGTTGCTAGGGTTGGGTTTCTTTCTGGAGCTCTGAGGATGAATTGACTCTCCAGGTTCTTTCAGGATATAGTCACAATTCAGTTCTGTTCATTTGTAGAACTGAGGTCTCTATTACCTGGTGGCTGTCGGCTGGTGGTGGTTCTCAGCTTCTAGAGGCTGCCTAAATCCGTTGTTCATGGCTCCCTTTCTTTATCTTCAAATCCAGCAATAGTGGTTGGAGTCTTTTGCATGCTTTGAATGTCTCTGACTTTCCCTTGTGTCTCATCTCTCTGACTCTTCTGCCTTCCTGTTCTGTTTCAAGGGCTTACATGATTACATTGGGTCCACCAGGATAATCCAGGATAGTATTTCTATATTAAAAGTCAGCTGATTTAGTGACCTTAGTTTCAACTTCAAAGCTCCTTCACAGCTATTCCTAGATTAGTGTCTGATTAAATAATCAGGGGTTGGGAATCAAGAGGGAGACATCTTTAGAATTCTGCCTATCACAGAAAGAATATAAATGAATTCTGACATTAAAAAAAAATCAATCATTTTCTAAAATATTTTATTTGTTTTTTCCCATTACTATTAGGTTTAAAGATGTTGCCATAGAAGAAATTTTATAAGAGAGTTATTGTATTTATCATCCCTGCAGTTTCTGTGAGAGGAATTTTGGGTATTTATTAAACGGAAAGAAAATGCAAATATCTGCTGAACAATCACATGTGTAAATACTTGATTTTTAATATGCTTGACTCTTTTTTTAAATATATTTGATTGATTATGCTATTACAGTTGTCCCATTACCCCCCCTTCATTCCCCTCAAGGCTGCACACCCTCTTCCACCCACATTCCCTCGCTTTAGTTCATTTCCATGTGTCATACATGTAAGTTCTTTAGCTTCTACATTTCCCCTTCTATTCTTGCCCTCCCCGTCTATTTTCTACCTACCATCCATGCTACTTATTCTCTGTACCTTTTCCCCCACTCTCCTCCTCCCACTCCCCTGTTGCTAACCCTCCATGTGATCTCCATTTCTGTGGTTCTGTTCCTGTTCCAGTTGTTTGCTTAGTTTGTTTTTGTTTTTGCTTTAGGTGTGGTTGTTAATAATTGTGAGTTTACTGTCATTTTACTATACATGTTTTTTTATCTTCTTTTTCTTAGATAAGTCCCTTTAACATTTCATATAATAAGGGCTTGGTGATGATGAACTCCTTTAA
>CM052542.1:64635593-64665562 GCA_028533065.1 Trachops cirrhosus | reverse complement strand
TGTTCCTCCTTGGGTCCAACGTCTTTGGGACTGTCTGAGCTTTCTGGACTTCCTGGAATTCTATTTCCTTTGCCAGACTGGGGAAGTTCTCCTTTATTATTTGTTCAAATAACTTTTCCACTTGTTGCTCTTCCTCTTCTCCTTCTGGTACCCCTATAAGTCGGATGTTGGAATGTTTAAAGATGTCCTGGAGGTTCCTAAGGCTCTCCTCATTTTTTTGAATTCTTATTTCTTCATTCTTTTCTGATTGTATGTTTTTTCCCTTTGTTCTGATCCACTCCATTGATGTGAGACCCAGCTTTATTTCCATCACTATGGGTTCTGTGTGCATTTTTCTTCATTTCACTTATTGTAGCCTTCATTTTTTCATCTAGTTTGTGACCAAAATCAACCAATTATCTGAGCATCCTGATCACCAGTGCTTTGAACTATGCATCTGATAGGTTGGCTATCTCTTGGTCACTTAAAAGGATGGGTTCTGGGGCTTTCATTTGTTCTTCTGGTTGAGCCATCGTTTTTTGGGGTGGTCTGGTCGCGCCTGTTACATATGAGGGGCAGAGCCTTAGGTGTTCACCGGGGCAGGGCAACCCATGTTGCTGGGCTGTGACACTGTATGTGGGGGTGGGGTCCCAGAGGAAACAATGGCGCTTGCTCTGCTCTCCAGTAGACCTCAGTCCCTTCCGCCACTTCCCCCAAGCAAACTGGACCTTTCTGGTGCTGATTCCTGTGTGGGTGGGCTTGTGCACCCCGTAGGTCTTTCCAACAACCTCTCCTGTGAGGCTGGGAGTCTCTCCCTGCCCCTCAACCCCCACAGGTGTTTTCAATCAGTGCCCCAAGGCTCTGTTTCCCAGCGCTGGGATCGACCCCTCTCCCCGTCTCCACCCGGTTGCCCCACTCCCCCTCCTACCGATCTGGATGAACGTGTCTATTTTAACTCCTTGGTTGTCCAACTTCCATACAGTTCGATTTTCTGTCAGTTCTGGTTGTTATTCTGTTTCTGAATTGTTGTTGTCCCTATCTTGGTTGTGCGAGGAGTCACAGTGTGTATACCTATTCCTCCATCTTGGCTGGAAATCCTAATATGCTTGACTCTTGAACAACATGAGTTTGAACTTATCAGGTCTACTTATACATGGATTTTTTTTCAGTAAATACAGAAATGTATTTTCCCTTTTTTACAGTTTTCTAAGTAACATTTTGTTTTCTCTAGCTTACTTCATTGTAAGAATACAGTATATAATACATATAACATAAAATATGTGTTAATTGACAGTTTATGTTGTTAAGGCTTATAGTCAACAGTAGGCTATTTAGTAATGAAGTTTTGGGGTAAGTCATTGGTTATAATTTTCTTTGGTGGGGGAGGGGTCAGCATCCTTAATCCCTGTGTTGTTGAAGGGTCAAATGTAGATGCAGTTCTTAAATCTTTACTACCCTTACACAAACTAGTGTAAGTTTGAATTCTAAGAAAAGCTTCCTTAAAGTGTAACCTATTTATTTCTATTTATTACTGTAGTTAATTCAACTTGTTTTTCTTTACCCCTTAAAGAAGACAATACTTGGTTTTGTTTTAATGAGTCAGCTTACAACATTTTCACACCTGATCCAGTAGAACTGAATTTGTCCCCAATGAAGGCAGAGCCTGTTTACTATCCTGGTCTTGTCCTTTATCCTGAGCATATATACACTCAGGCTGCGCAGAATGATGCAGTATAGTACATGTATTTTAACATATATTCAAAAATATTCTGTAATCACACTAAGATTTTCAACACTAAGCACACACTTCTCTCTTTGGCATTCTTACTCTTAGTGTTAACACCATCACAATCATATCCTTATCATTGTCATCATAATTGAGGTCCTTGCCACTCCAGTTTTCCCTGTCCTGTCGACCCCCTCTGGCTTCCCTCCTTTTTCTGTCAGTCAGGACCCCATGATCTGTCATTTCAACTACTCTTCTGTGCTCACTTACCACCTCCTTCCTTCTCTGACCTTCTTTCTTTCTTGCCCTGACACTCCCACAATTTCCTTTTGGTCTCATCTTCCTTTGCACCCCGATTTCTCCAGGACTCCAGCCTTCATCTTCTTCTTCTTCTCATTTTGTACATTCTCTTTGGGTAATTGCACCTCTTCACATGGGTTCCATTATAAACCAATACTAATGGGACTCAACTCTGTGTCACCAGCCCATACCTTCACCCAGAACTTGAGATTTGTGTTTCCAGCTGCTTATTTTATATCTACTAGTGCTTCATATTCAACATGCCCAAATCTAAACCCACCCCAACTTCTTTCCTGTTTCAGTTAGTGATATTCTGCAGTTACTCAAGAGAGAAATATATCCAAATCCTTTTAGACTCTCCCTCTTTCCTTACCCTCATATTTAATCCCTCAGCAGGTCCTCTAGTGCATCTCCTAAATAATATTTGATTTCACCACCTCTTTTTTTAAAAAGGATTTTATTTATTTTTTAGAGAGGGGGAAGGGAGGGAGAAAGGGAGAGAAACATTGATGTACGATTGGTTCCCTCTTGCATGCCCACAATGGGGACCTGGCTGGTAACCCAGGTAAGTGCCCTGACCAGGAATGGAACCGGCAACCTTTCGGTTTGTGGGATGATGCCCAGCCCACTGACCTGCACAAGTCAGGGCCTCTTCCTTCCTTCTTTCTTTTTTTTTAAACATAGTTTTATCAACTATAGTTACCATGTTATACATTAGATCTTCAGATTTTATTTATCTTATAACTCAAAGGTTCTACCATTTTACCAACCCTCTTCCTGTTTCCCCCACCTCCTAGTCCCTGGCAACCATTTTTCTACAATCTGTTTCTGTGAGTTTGCCCCAAAAAGAATGTTTTTTTTTGTAAATTTTATATATAAGTGATAGCATTCAGTGTTTATCTTTTTCTGTCTGGCTTACTTCATTTAGCTTAATACCCTCAATGTCCATCCATTTTGTCACAAATGGCAGACTTTCCTTTTTTCTCATGGCTGAATAATATTCTATTGTGTGTGTGTATCGTACCTTTATCTGTTCATCTGTTACGGGGCACCTGGGTCGTTTCTGTATCTGGCTATTGTGATAAATGCTGCAGTGAACCCGGGAGTGCAGATATCTCTTTGTTATCTTATTTTCATATCCTTTGGATATTTACCCAGAAGTAGGAATACTGGATCATGTAGTAGTTCTATTTTTAATTTTTTTGAACCTCTATATTGTTTCCCATAGTGACTGCACCAATTTACATTGTCACCTACATTGCACAAGGGTTCTCTTTTTTCCACATACTTGCCAACACTTGCTATCTCTGGTCTTTTTAATGATAACCATTCCAACAAGTGTTAAGGTGATATCTCCCTGTGATTTTGACTTGCATTTGCCTGATGATTAGTGATGGTGAGCCATTTGTTTCTGCTGGTACCACGATTCTCTCCTTTTGTCTCTTAAACCCACTGCAGTAGTCTCCAGAATGTCCTTCCTGCTTCGTTTACCCCTTTTTTTAATTTTATTTTATTTTATTTATTTTTTAAAAGATTTTATTTATTTATTTTTAGAGAAGGGAAGGGAGGGAGAAGGAGAGAGAGAGAAACATCAATGTGTGGTTGCCTCTTGCAACCCAGGCATGTACCCTGACTGGGAATTGAACCTGCGATGCTTTGATTCGCAGCCCGCGCTCAATCCACTGAGCTACGCCAGCCAGGGCCTTTTTTTTAGATACATCCTTCACATTGCCTTCAGAGTAATCTTCCCCAAAGTGCAAATTTGATCGGGTTTCCCTCCCTGTTGGTGAAATTCTTCAGTGGCTGCCCATTGCCTTCAGGAGACTATGCAGAGTTCTGAGCATGACCCTTCATTTCTCGCCTCTTCCTGTCTTGCCATTTCATTCCTTCCACTACCACCTCATGCATCATTTGCTCTAGTAATCCTCAAAAACTTCCAGTTTCATTAGCCAGGTGGTGAGGGACAAATACCACATGATCTTACCTTTAACTGGAACATAATCAACAAAAGAAAAAAGCAAGCAAAATATAATCAGAGACTTTGAAATTAAGAACAATCTGACGGTAACCAGAGGGGAGGTGGGATGGCATAGTGGGGGGAAGGGTCTTCAGGAACTACTATAAAGGACACATGGACAAAACCAAGAGAGGGGGTGGAAGCAAGGGAGGGAGGTGGGTTTGGCTGGGGTGGGGGGGAGTAGTGGGGGGGAATGCAGACAACTGTAATTGAACAACAGTAAAATAATTTTTAAAAAAACTTCCAGTTTCATAAATAAAACATACCCTCTCTCACATGTCAGTCTGTCTCCCCCACCTATTTCCTTTTTGCCCTAGGCTGTCCTTACTGAATATCCTTGCATTCTTCTTCACCTGGTTTATTCTCAGTTTTCTACTTGTCCCTTAAGTTTCAACTCAAAGGAAAGGTTACCTTTCAGCAATCCCTCCCTAACATCCAGTACGATACTGGTGTACATCGTCTGTACATCGTATCTGCCACATATTTCTCTTAATAGCATTGTGATATTGAATTGTCATTAGTGGTTTTCATGCCTCAGTCTGTGATCTCCTTGAGAGCCCACATGGCAGTTTCCTCTCTTTATCCCCTGGGCCTGTCTCAGAGTAGATGCTCAATATGTTTGTTGAACGAATAAATCAGCATACATGTAGAGACATAGAGCTTTTTGGAGCTGATTAGATTAACTTATTATGTGAAAGAAAATGTGTATAGTAAAATCTCCCCTGCTACTTCTTCCTGTCCCAGCTTTACTCCCAAAAGGTAGCCTCTTTGAACCACTTATCTTTTTTGATTTCCTAGTGGCTATAACTCTGACTTCTAGAACAGTGTTGGGTGCTTATATGTTTCTTATGTTTATGTCTTCATAAATTCTTCCCTTGAGTATTATGAAGTGTCCTCCTGGGTCTCTCTTTATGGCTTTTGTTTTGAAGTCTATTTTGTCTGATATAAGAATTGCTACACCCACTTTTTTTCATGCCCATTTGCTTGGAATATTTTTTCCAACTCTTTACTTTCAGTCTGTATAGGTCTTTTTTTCTGAGGTGGGTCTCTTGTAGGCCACTTATGTGCAGGTCGTGTTTTCTTATCCATTCAGCTACCCTATGTCTTTTGATTGAAGCATTTAATCCATTAACATTGAAGGTTATTATTGGTAGGTACTTATTCATTTCCCCCCTTTGTACCTGTGTTCCTCTCTCTCGCGCGCTCTTTTTCTTCCTCTTCTTAAGGCAGTCCATTTAGCATATCTTGCAGTGCTGGTTTGGTGGAAGTGTATTCTTCCAGTCTACTTTTGTCTGGGAAACTTCTTATTTCACCTTCCATTTTAATTGAGAGCCTTGCTGGGTAGAATAGTCTTGGTTGCAGGCCTTTGCTCTTCATTACTTGGAATATTTCTTGACATTCCCTTGTGCCTTGTAGTGTTTCTGTTGAGAAATCAGCTGTTGCCTTATTGGAGCTCCTTTGCATGTTACTTCCTGTTTCTCTCTTGCTGCCTTTAAGATTCTCTCTTTGTCTTTAAAATTTAGCATTTTATTTATGATTTGTTTCGGAGTGGGCCTCTTTGGATTGATCTTTAGTTTTGGACCCACTGTGCTTCCTGAACTTGCGTGACTTTTCCCCTTACCAAGTTAGGGAAGTTTTCTGTCATTTTTTCAAACAGGTTTTCTATTCTTTGCTCCTTTTCTTCTCCTTCTGGTAACCCTATGATGTGAATGTTGTTATGTTTCACGTTGTCGTGAAGTTCCCTTAAGCTATCCTCATTCTTTTTGTGTCTTTTTTCATTTTGTTGCTCTGTGTGTGTATTTCTTTGTACCTTGTCTTCCCACTCACTGATTTGGTCCTCTGCTTCAGTCAGCCTGCTTTTAATTCCTTCTAGTGTATTTTTCATTTCAGATATTGCATTCTTCATTTCTTCCTCATTCTCATTTATGGTTTCTATTTCCTTTTTCATGCTGTTGTAGTTTCCACTTAGTTCCTTGTGGTTGTCACTGAGTTCCTTGAGTATCCTTATACCCATTTCTTTGAATTGTATGTCTGATAGATTGCTTGCCTCAATTTGATTTAGCTGTTTTTCTGGGGAACCTCAATTTCTTTTGGTTGGGGGTTCTGTCTTTGTCTCCCCATTTTAGGTGATTCTTTTTGTTTGTTTCTCCATCTCAGGCTACTCTGCTTTACCTGCCTTTGTGGGGTGGACTTCTCTGGTAGGAGTTCTGTGGGACTCAGTGGTGGAGACTCTTTGGTCTCCTGATCTGGATGTTCTAGGGTTGTCCTTTATTCAGTTTGTGTGGGCTCTCTTATAATTCAGCTTTGCTTGTTGCCTTATTCATTGGTGTGTTCTCCCCTCCAGATGGCTGACTAGCAGTCACAACTCCCACCCCTTCTTGTATGCCGTGAATTAGATGATCTTAAGTCTCTTCGATGTTCAGTATTCTGTGATCCTGGAAGTGCCACAACCCTGCTGTCGAGCTTCCTGTGGCAGTCACCTGAGTAAGTGCTATGGTGGGGGGTGGAGAGTGGTTATGGCCACCGCACCTCATTGAGTGGCCCGTGACTACTGGCCCAGTAAGAAAGGTAAGCAGGCTCTCTGAGCACCTAGTGAGGGCGGGCCAGGCATGGGTGAGTGAGGATGGTAGAGGAGGAAGAAACCCGGGATAAAATCGGCTCTGGGACCAGGATTTGGAGTCAAGTGCTGGGAGTGGGTGGGCTGGTGACAGCGGCTGCAATGGCTGCGGTGATGACGGCCTATGTATTAAAATGTTTACTTTTTCAGAATAGCCAGTGATTTTCTGTTTTGTTTTTGGTTTTTTATATTAAGGATTCCCCCCTTAAAAATCTATTGAAAATTATTCTTATATACTTTCAATGTCCATTTTTTTATAAGTTAGAATATATGTATAACAGATTAGTATAGTTATAAGTTTATATAGAATATAAGTAAGTAAATTTATAGATGTTAAGGATTTGTGCTCTAAAATATTTTCCTAAGAGGGTTGCACAATCAAAGAGATTGGGGCCGCTGCTCTGAATAGTAGACTTTACCTCTAGTTCTTGATTTATCAACTTTTAGTAATAGCTATTGACTTTCCACTTTTAAAAATGAGTATTTCACTTTCTTATACTATAGTCATATTCTCCTCCAGTGTTTGATAGTTATATTATTAATTTTATTTATTCTTGTGCTTAACTGAGTTAACTTCAGATAATGACAACTCTATTCTTCATTTCATCCACTTTGGACAATCTTCATTGAGTCCCCCCTTTTTAAGAAGGGGAATGTGCTCCTTTTTCTGTCTGTTTTTTCCACTTTGTGTCAACTTTTACATTTTGTCCTGTTACCACAACAAAGGATCTATATAAGTTGAATCTAAAAGGTGGGAACTATAAATAGTACTGTTATTATCATTTACTTGTTAATTCTCCTAAAGGAAAATCTCCCTTATGAACTTGAGATGTACTGATTGCAGCATGAAAGTATTTTCCCTATGTCAGGAAAGCAGGTAGAATTAATAGACTAGTACAAATGCTTTCTATTATTACGCAAAATACTACAAGGATTTATTCCTTCCCAGAAGCTAAACCATATTCCAGTAGGGAAGAGAACATGTGATGTTTGCACATCCCCTATAAAAAAGTTCCTTTTTGCTTGTAATTCATGCTTGCTTGCTTTTTAATATTCCAACTGAAAAATAATCATTTAAAGCCTAGCCTACGGGATCTGTAATGAAGTAACAGAGTTATGATTTGAAATCACGATGGGCCATGACTTATTCCATGAGCAGTCAATAAACTTTTTCTGGAATGCTTACCTGGTTAGGCTTAGCTGTAGGGAGCAGGTATTTCTTCTGTCATCACCCCCCAAATTCAAGTGAACTGAGCTAGTTCTGGGTTACTGGACAATTTGATAATGAAAATGGCTCTCAAGGAGAACATTGAGGGTAGGAATTGGCTATCATTTGGTGCCATGTTTATAGAAAATAAAAGGAGAGTGAAGCACTTTTGGCCCAGCCTTCTCTTAGGGTCCTGAAATTTATGTCTTGAGAACAAACATACCAAAGTTAGTTCTAGTCTAAGATGAAGAACATCTCTATTTTTAGTATCCCCTGAAATATAATCCTATAAACACTTCGTGCAGAGCCAGTTTGTGTGCTAGGATTACATTTTCTCCTCTCCAGGGCCAGAGTCACAACTCCTGGGCTGTCCAGATTCTAAGATCAGTAACAACTAGATTCTCTTTCCTTATATCCATTCATTCCTTATAATCAGGATGCATGTAAGCTTGCTTCATATTTGAAATGTAGCTTTTTTGTGCTATTGTCTTTTTTTAAAAATTTTTCAGGGAGTTTCTAATTGCCTTTGTTCTTTTTTTTATTTTGAGGGGGAGCATAATATGCCTTTGTCATGGCCTCACTTTTTCCACACTCTCAGTTATATTTTCTATTTTTTGGAATCCCCCTTTGTGAGCAAATGCTTTTCTAGGCTACTGAACAGCTGCTTTCCAAGGATTTTCCTTCTCTCTTGTCTTGGATTGGAATTACTGTTCTCAGGATCCTGTGTCTTTCACTGTACTGATTTATGCCATCATTTTACTGGAGCATATCCTGAAATGAGTTCTTTAGAAAAAATGTATGGGAAATAAACTTTCTGAGTCATGTCTAAAATGGTCTTTATTCTACTTGTTTGTAGTTAGGTTGAGTGTAGAATTCTGGGTTGAAAATAATTTTCCCTAGAAAATGCGAAGGCATGCTTCCCTTGTTTTCTAACATCTGTTGCTGGTAAGAAGCCAGTTTGACTACCAGTCATTTATGGGTGACTTGTTTTTCCTATTCAGAGTGTCCTTTATATATATATATATTTTGGAATTCCATGAGGATATGTATAGATGAGGTTCTTTTATCAGGTTTTTTTTTTAGTGCTCACTGAACCCTTTCGGTCTTAACACTTGCTTCTCTCCTTTGCCCCTGTTGAATTCTATTATTTATTTAATAGTTTCTTCCCTCTTTTTTATGTTCCCTCTTTTTCATCCTCTTACTAGTCAGATGGTGTACCTCTTGTATTAGCTGATTTTCTCTTACAGTTTCTCTGTCATTTCTATCTTTTCATCCATGTACTCTTATTCTGAGTTGCTCAATTTTGTTTTCCAGATCAGCTGTTGATTTTCTTTCATTTTCTAATCACTCTTTAAATTATAAGAATTTTCAGTTCTTTTTTTGCGTGTGGATTCCTGTTTTCATTTTCTGTGAATGCATTGCTCTCTTGAATCTTTTGATTATAGTAGTTTTTAAAATGTTTTCTTTATGTCCCTTAATTACATTTGCTTCTCTCAGGGCTCCATTTTCTATATGTTTCCTTTAGCTCTTTTTCATGCTGATGATTTCCCTATGTGCCTGGTAATCCTTGGTTGTCTATTTATATTTCAGAAAGAAACTCTGAGGAACTGGTGTGGATTTCCTTTGCTATTTTAAAAGTTGGTCTCTTTCCCCCTTAAATCTGTCTCTGAGTGGAT
This sequence comes from Trachops cirrhosus, assembly GCA_028533065.1. Lineage (NCBI taxonomy): Eukaryota > Metazoa > Chordata > Mammalia > Chiroptera > Phyllostomidae > Trachops > Trachops cirrhosus. Next base: position 64,656,040 of record CM052542.1, on the reverse strand, counting down.
GGCTCACTGAGCTCTTTGTGTACAGCAGGATGCCTAGGCTGGCTGGCTTGCTCTAGGGTGAGCCTCAGTGCAGGCTTTGGGGGTCCTTATGCCAGAAGAGTGCTTTACGTTGGGAAGACAGTACTCCCACTAGAAGCCCTGACTTTCCCAGGTCATTTGTTCCTTCAGCTATCTGGCTGTTTCGGCTGAAGATTAATGCCAGGCTGCCTGTGATCTCTGTGGGGGTGGGGGAAGCAGATGGCAGTGCCAACCAGCACAGTACCAGGTACAGACCTTCAATTATCCCCACTGTCTTCAGCCTGCTTCTCACTCCTGCCCTCCCTTTTACCTGCTGGGCCAGAGCCCAGAGCCATCAGGTGTTCCAGGGCAGGCTGGCTCTCTAGATTCCTTCCAGCATTCCAAAAAGCAGTTTGGTGTCCAGCTCCTTTCAGGTTGCTTTGTGGAGTATTGTGGGCTCTGGCTTTCTCTGCCTGTGTCATACATCAGTACAATTTCATCTAATTTTTTAAAAAAGATTTTATTTATTTATTTTTAGAGAGAGGAAAATGGAGGGAGAAACAGAGGGAGAGAAATATCAATGTGTGATTGCCTCTCATGCACCCCCCACCAGGAACCTGGCCTGCAACCCAGGCATGTGCTCTGAATGGGAATTGAACCAGCGACCCTTTGGTTTGCAGGCCAGCACTCAATCCACTGAACCACACCAGCCAGGGCTCATCCGATTTCTTAATTCTAGAAATTCGTTGAAACTTTCATTCACTAGTGAACCCCCTACTTTCCCTTTCCTTTTGCTCTTAGAGATTTATTGCTTATTTTGCCTCTCTCAGTTGAGTGTGGTTTTATATGCTGTTAGTAAACATATATATCCTCAATCTATCATTTTGAACTGAAAGTCCTGTTGTGAATTTAAACTGTCTGTCTTCTGGATATTTACCTACCTAACCTGTTTCATGGCTTCAATGTCTGTTTAAATGTTGCATTATTAATAAATTATTTCAATAAAATGAGGCAAGAGAATTAGAGTAAATAATTTCAGAGGCATAAAGATAATAATGGCACAATTTTATACAGAAAATCTTGTATAATAGGAACAGTTTTAATTTAGTAAAAAAAAGCAAAAATTATTCATTTGAAAATTAAAGTCTTAAATTAGAATCAATTTTGTGCCTCATTTTTATAGGTTATTATCTAATGTGTACCAGTTAAATACTGAGCTTGTAGCAGTTATGTGATAGATGCTTTCATAGCACTTGCATGTTGTTTGGGGGGAGGGGCACTGATAATAAATGAATTTTTTAAAAAACTACAAAAATATCAGGTAGCTCTGTGCACAATGCAAATAATTAAAATAGGTGATGTGATAATGAGTGTTAGGACATCTATGTTGGCCATTTGGTTGCAGAACCCTACTGTGGAGGGGATAGTTACCTGAGATCTAATAAGCAGGAGCCAGCCAGGCAAAAACTGGGGACTTGGCATTACCATCAGAGAGCATATCCTTTCCACTTTATTCAGTGCTACCCACACTTTGGTTTTGATCATACTTCTGTCCTATAAAAGGCTTTTATACTGATGTAATGAATTGCTTAAACATTTCATCAGCTTTTAAATAGCACTTTGGTGAAATAGAAAGACTCATGAGATAACTTATTCCCCTAAGACAGGGAAGGGATAAACAAGCCTTTTTAGTTTGTGATAGCAGAATGGTTTGGTGAATTTAAAGGCCTTAATTATTATGCTTTAAGCAGTGACTTAATTTGCTTCGGTCTTATTCTTAGCTTTCAGGTGAAGTTCTTCTTTTTACACATTGTGTTGCTATTTTGGTGCTTGTCATTTTGCTATTGTACTTTTCCTCATCAAAAAGTATTTCCTATTCACTTTTATATACACAGGGTCTGGCACAAATAATGCCTTTTTATTACAAAATCTTTTTTTACAAAATCATAAATATGTAGTTCTATAATATAACAATATCACACTCAAGCACACCATATGACATTTTAGGTGGAGTGTTCAAATTAAAACTATAAATTATTACAGCCATATTATTACCCTACCAGCCACACTAAGCAGGCCTTACTTCTGCCAGACTCTGTGTAGTCCCTGTGCTGATGTTGATACTGTGAGCTGCAGATGCACATTCACTTTCACCTTCAAGTTGGGTACACTTTTCAACAAGGCCGGGGGCATGAATAGTTTAAGGGAACCAATTTGTAGGTCTTTAAATACCCCATGTACTTTTTTAAACGTCTGTCTGAGAATGTGCAGCGTGATCTGCTTTTTCACCTTCTCTTTCACAGTTATCCTTCTTCCACTATTGTAAAAGAAAGGCATATTGCACATCCATCTGGGATTTTACAGAGGTCCCTGGATTTAAAAACCACCAGGTGCTAAACAAAGGGCAATTGAAAATATTGGTGTCTGTGTTAAGATAGTGAGTGACTAAGTAACACTATCTCAGGGAATGACTGCATAACATTTTTTTTTTTGCAATTCAAGTAGTTTCCAATTTTTTGCTCTCAAAAAACTGAAAGAGTACCTGATTGAGTTGTTTGCTTATTCACTAATAGATTATTAAGTATATTTTTGATGATAGATTACTGTTATTTTTATCACATAGCTCCAAAGATTTCAAAGAATTAAGAAATAATTGCTCTAACAAGACTTCTGTTTTCATCTTCTCATTTACTTAAAGCTTCTTACCACTTAAAGTTATAAAAACAAAAAGTAAGGATAGAATTGATGCTGAACTCTATTTCATTCTGGCAATAAATAATAGTCACTGTGTGAAAACATGAACTAATTGAAGTAGAAAAATATCACTCATATATTTAATAAAGGTTTTTCTTATGTTTAATAATTTTTAAGCCCTGGCTGGAATGGCTCAGTGGATTGAGTGTCCGCCTGTGACTGAAAGGTTGCTCGTTCAATTCCCAGTCAGAGCACATGCCTGTGTTGTGGGTCAGGTCCGCAGTAGGGGGAGCTCGAGAGGCAACCACACATTGTTGTTTCTCTCCCTCTCTTTCTTCATCCATTTCCCTCTCTCTAAAAATAAATAAATAAAATTTATAAAAAATTTAAAAAAGATTTTTTAAAGTAAAAATTTGCAGTATATTTGTATTTTAATTGATTGGGTGGTAATAATTATTATAAAGAAAACTCACAACAGAAGAAATTGTTTTAACACATGGAGCCTTTTATTACAGAAAATAAAGAGAAATTTATTTTCAATTTATAAACAGATTTTTGTTGCGGAAAATGTAGAGTAGCCAATAAAAAGACTTTCAAACATAAAATGTATTATATTAAAAGTAATTTGTATGGGAGGAACCACATTTCTTGATGTTAAAGCCATACTGTATAGCTTAATTAATCAAGATAATGTGGTACTGGCAGAAGGATAGACACGCAGATCAATGGAGTTGAATAGAGAATTCAGAAATAGAGCCACAAAAATATGAGTAAGTAATTTTTGACAAGGACTCTGAAAGCAATTCAGATGGAGGAGGGATAGCCTTTTTATTTAGTGGTGTTAACAATTGTATATCTGTCACCAAAAAAAGAAACTTGGCCTAAATCTTATACACTAATTAACTCAAGGTGGATGGATCATAGACGTAGAAGCATAAAACTATAAAACTTGTAGGAAAAAAAAGACTAGGCAAAAATATTTTGAACTTGACACCAAAATCATGATTCCTAGAAGGAAAAATTGATAAATTTGATTTTATCAAAATTAAAATCTGCTCTCTGAAAAACCTTTAAGAGAATGAAAAGACAAGCTACAGACTGGGAGAAAATATTTGCAAGTCACATATCTGACAGAGGACTAGTATCTAGAATATATAAAGAATTCTCAAAACTCAATTGTAAAAAACCAAACAACCCAATTAGAAAATGGGAAAAAGACATGCACAGACATTTCACCAAAGAGGATATAATATGGTAGGTAAGCACATGAAAACATGTTCAATCTCATTAGCCACTAGGGAAATGCAAATTAAAACCACAATGACATACCATGAAATTGGCTTAAATAAAAAAAAAATAGTGACAACGCCAAATACTGGTGAGCACACAGAAAAACTGGATCATTCATTCATACATTGCTGGTAGGAATGTAAAATGATAGAGCTGCTTTGGAAAACAGTTTGACGGTTTCTTAAAAAAAACTTTCATTTTCAATAAGTAAATAGTGCATATGTTACCCCTATGAAAAAGATTCTTCTAATTTTTTTTGTAGAACTTTGAATTAGAACGCAATTTATATTTTTATTTGAGGAAAGGGCCCAGAGAGAATAACGTGATAGAGATATAAATGGATGCTATCTATATTTACTAAAGAGAGCACTGTGTGAGTTTTCTCCTCTGTAACTATGAATCATTTGAAGAGGCAAATAGTAAATATTTGTCTAGATGGGATGGTCTCCATCCATGCTGCTGGGTATGGCTTAGATTCAAACACTGGGCTGCCTCCATAGGGAAGCTGTGAGGATTATAGCACTACCAGGAGACTGCTTTAACTGCTGGTGTTGCGAGAGATGGAAGTGGGGAGTATCCCTAGTTAATATTTTGATTATGACTTTGTATGAAAAACTCTTAACACGCTTATTAAGTATATAGTTGTATAATATAAGCAAGTATGTTTTTTGTGTTAACAAGGAATGGCATTTAAGTTTTAATGACATTTTTGTTGAATGGTTCAGAAGTAAACTTTGAAATTCTCTATAAATGAAGGAGGATGGAATTTTCCTCAGGTCAAGGTGTGATTTTTAACTCTCAGGTGGACTTCTGACACAAACTGGCTAAATGGGAAGGTCGTTACTTTTTTTTTTAAAAGATCCAATTGGCCCCTGGCTGGTGTAGCTCAGTGGATTGAGCACGGGCCTGTGAACCGAAGGATTGCGGTTCGATTCCCAGTCAGGGCACATGCCTGGGTTGCAGGCCAGTTCCCAGCAGGGGACACACAAGAGGCAACTATACATTGATATTTCTTTCCCTCTCTCCTTCCTTTCCCTTCTAAAGATAAATAAATAAAATCTTTAAAAAAAAAAAGATCCAATTGGATTGGGTGGGTTGACTGGAATGGCAGTAAAGGATAGAAAAAAAAAGATCCAATTGGCTTTATTAAGCAATTTTGTCAAAAACGAAGATCAGTGAGATTTTTAAAAGACTTTATTTACTTATTTCTAGAAAGAGGGGAAGGGAGGGAGAAGGAGAGGGAGACAAACACCAATGTGTTTATCGCTGCACCCAGAAGTCACACCCCCAAGCTGGGGACCCACCCTGCAGCCCTGACTAGGAATGGAACCAGTAACCTTTTGGTTCACAGGATGACACCCAACCCACAGAGCTACATCAGCCAGGGCCAGTGAGAAGATTTTTGATTGTGCATAGCTGTCTGCATTTCCTTAAGTCTTGTTGTAGGGGTGTCTAACCTGTGGCCTGTAGGCCACATGCCACCCACAATGGCTGTGAATGTGGACCAACACAAAATCATAAATTTACTGAAAATGTTGTGAGATTTTTTTTTTTTTTAGAAAATCATACAGGATACTTTATTCTGAGGCAATGAAAAAAATTTTTAAAAAAATAATATATCCCCTCTTCTTTTTAAAAAATACATTTTATTGATTATGCTATTATAGTTTTCCCATTTTTTTTCTTCCTTTTATTCCCCTCCACCCTGTATCCCCCTCCAACCATCATTTCCCCCACTTTAGTTCATGTCCATGGGTCATACATATAAGTTGTTTGGCTTCTCCATTTTCCATACTATTCTTTACCTCCCCCTGTCTATTTTGTACTTACCATCTATGCTTCTTATTCGCTCTACCTTTTCCTCCTTTCTTCCCCCTTTCCCTCCCGGCTGATAACCCTCCATGTGATCTCCATTTCTGTAGTTCTGTTCCTGTTCTAGTTGTTTGCTTAGTTTTTGTTTTTATTTCGGTTGTTGAGAGTTGTGAATTTGTTGTTATTTTACTGTTCATATTTTTTATCTTCTTTTTCTTAGATAAGTTCCTTTAACATTTCATATAATAAGGGCTTGGTGATGATGAACTCCTTTAACTTGACCTTACCTGAGAAGCACTTGATCTGCCCTTCCATTCTAATTGAAAGCTTTGCTGGATAGAGCAATCTTGGATGTAGGTCTTTGCCTTTCATGACTTTGAATACTTTTTTCCAGCCCCTTCTTGCCTGCAAGGACTCTTTTGAGAAATCAGCTGACAGTATTATGGGCACTTTTTTATAGGTAACTACCTCCTTTTCTCTTGCTGTTTTTAAGTGTAGCCACCTATGCCTCCATCTTGGCTGGAAGTCTGTGAGATTTTTTTGTGATTATGTGTCACAGTGTGTTTAATGTGTGGCCCAAGACAACTCTTCTTCTTCCAGTGTGGCCCAGAGACACCAAAAGTTTGGACACCCCTGCTAGAGAATGTTATTTCTGAAAGTTATACTAACAAATATTGCTTATTTAATAAGTATACTAGTAATGCTTTATTTAGTAAGTTTGGTTGGTAGAAAAAATATAATCGAGACTATTGATTGTTACTCAGTTTCTTACCTTTAGTTAGGTATTTCTCTATTCAGGAAAGTATCACTTAGCAGATACTTTCCCAAGTTGCAGATGTGGTACCTTAGGAAAGACACACTTTTACTCATTCTAGTTTGGAAAATACTAAACTTGAAAAGTAACTGTTGGGAGCATCCTTCTAGTTGCTAGCAGACAGCTCTGCACAGTCAAGGACCTTTTCACTGCCCTGGCCAGTTAGTTCACTTAGAGCATTGTCCTGATATGCCAAGGTTGTGGGTTCGATCCCAGTCAGGGTACATACAAGAATCAACCAATGAATGCATAAATAAGTGGAACAACAAACTGATGTTTCTCTTTTCCTCTCTCTCCCTTCCTCTACCTCTAAAGTCAATCAATAAATAAAAAATTTAAAAAGAAAAAAGAATCTTCTCACTGATTTTCATTTTTAACAAAATTGCTTGATCTGTTTCTTCCATTATAGCCTAAGACATTCACTCTGAATTATTTTCTCATTTGAGACCTGTCTCTTGGGACCTCTAATTAATTTCCCATTTAGCCAGTTGTTAAAAGCTGTCAAACATTTTTATTGTAGACCTCTGCCTGGCAGGGGCTTTCTGTCTTTACTTGTTAATATCCAGTGTCCACCCTTTAACAGTCTAGTCCCTCTATGAGTCTTTATAAAAATGGTTGGGGGAAAAGTGTCCTGTTCATATATGGCCTTCTAATGTGATTAGGCGAAAGCCAAAGGAGATTGTCATCACCTCATGCTGTAAAGCCCTGGCATGACAATGCGGCCGTATGAAATGGTGGTTGAGAAAATGAGCTTAGGGTCGGACATGCCAGGATCAGTTCCTGGCTACATCTTCTTAATTGTAAAATTATGAAAATAGTAAAAATATTTCATTCATGGAATTAGGATTAGATGAAATAATGTATATAGTGTACTTTGCTCATAATAACAACAGTGGTAAGGGGAGGGGATACAAATCATTTTTTTTCTAATGCCCTTTTAATTTTTTTAAATCAGAAAAGAGCAAGTTTCTACCATTAGAATGTTAGTAGATCTCTAATTCTGTGAATCCGTGAATTTGGTAAAGATCAATCTGCCATTAGTTTAAAATCAGTTTTATTAGCCTTTAAAGCACACTTTGCTGTTTATTTAAGTCAGGCTGATTTTTTTATGTGAAAGGCCCAAATGTTAATATTAGATAGTAGGAAAAAGTACTGCTTCTGAACTTTTTATTGAAGTATAAAATGCATAGAGAAAAGTATGTATATGATAAAAAAATAGAACCTATTAATACTTGAGAAGGAAAATAACTGCCAAGAAGGACTCCTGTGGTTAGCAGGGCCCAAATTCACAACCGGAGTCTAACAGCCATTGCTTACAGGGGCCTCTCGTGCACACTGCATATCAGGGAGAAGGCACAGACTAAGCTTCCAAGCCTCCTGCACTGCGTTTCTGCCGGATCCTTATGAAGAAGCTCTGGTAATATATTTATACTGAAGGAACTGAGATGTCCCCATCCCATAAGACCTGTGAAGCTATACCCTCATTCACATCTTTACCCACCAGTCAGAGTAGCTCCATTAAGACCAATCAGAACACGAGGTTCTGACCAATATGGATAGAAGAATTAGGACAAATCAAACTACAAACTTGGAGTTCTCATTTGCACTAAAGTGGACCAATTAGTGGCCAGGGCACAAGCTTCCTCTACATAAGCCAGCCTCCCCTTTGGTGGAGTGCATTTTTGGTTTCCTGTGGAGGCTGCATTACCCTGGTTTGCAAACTGTTTTATCTTGAGTAAAGTTTCTCCTTTTACTGCACACCAGATTGGGGACACCAGTTGGTATTGATTGGATTGGTGGCTGCGACCTTTTGCTGACAGCCTTACCAGCATTCTAGAAGCCCACTTCATGTTCTCTTCCTATCAGTATAATGGTCACCTGCAATGGTATACTACCTATACTGACTTCTAATGGAATACATTAGTTTTGTCTGTTTTTTTTTTAATGAATGGACTCATATCTTTTGGGTTTGGCTTCTTTTGCTTAGTATTATGTTTATGAGAGTCATCCATATTGACATGTGTAATTATATGTATTTATTCTCATTTCTGTATAGTATTTTTTATTAATGTTCGAATACAGTTGTTTCCATTTTCCCACCACCACTTTCCCCTGCCCCACCTCCCACCTTCAGTCCTACCCTCCTTTGGCTTTGTCCATGGGTCCTTTATACATGTTCATTGATGACTGTTTCCCTTCTTTCCCCCGTCATTTCCCTCTGTCCTCCCCTCTCATTACTGTCAGTTTGTTCTTAATTTTGATGTCTCTGGTTATATTTTGCTTCCTTGCTTGTTTTGTTAATTAGGTTCCACTTATAGGTGAGATCATATGGTATTTGTCTTTCACTGTCTGGCTTACTTCACTTAGCATAATGCTCTCCAGTTCCATCCATGCTGTTGTGAAGGGTAGGAGCTCCTTCTTTCTTTTTGCTGTGTAGTATTCCATTGTGTAAATGTACCACAGTTTTTTTTGTCCACTCGTTTACTTATGGGCACCTGGGCTGCTTCCAGCATTTGGCTATTGTAAATTGTGCTGCTATGAACATTGGAGTGCATAGATTCTTTTGAATTAGAATTTCAGGATTCTTAGGGTATAATTCCAGCAGTGGAATTGCAAGATCAAAAGGCAATTCCATTTTTAGTTTTTTGAGGTAATTCCATACTGCACAGCAGCTGCACCAGTCTGCAGTCCCACTAACAATGTACTAGGGTTCCCTTTTCTCCACAGCCTCGCCAGCACTTGTTGTTTGTTGATTTATGATGGCCATTTTGACCTGTGTGAAGTGGTATCTCATTGTGGTTTTAATTTGCATCTCTCTGATGGCTAGTGATACTAAGCATCCTTTATATGTCTCTGGGCCCTTGGTATATCCTCCTTGGAAAAGTGTTTGTTCGGGCCCTTTGCCCATTTTTTAATTGGATTGTTTGTCTTCCTGGAGTGGAGTCATGTGAGTTCTTTATATATTTTGGAGATCAAACCCTTTTCTGAGATATCATTAGGAAATATATTTTCCCATATGGTTGGTTCCCTTTTCATGTTGCTGATGTTTTCTTTAGCTGTGCAGAAGCCTTTTATTTTGATGAAGTTCCATTTTTTAATTCTTTCCTTTATGTCCCTTGCTCTAGGGGACATATTGGTGAAAATATTGCTGTGTGGAATATCTGAGATTTTCCTGCCTATTTTCTCCTCTTGGACTCTTACGGTATCACAAGTTATATTTAAGTCTTTTATTCATCTTGAGTTTATTTTTGTGTATGGTGTAAGTTGGTGGTCAAGTTTCATTTTTTTTGCATATAGTTATCCAGATGTCCCAACACCATTTGTTGAAGAGGCTATTTTTACTCCATTTTATGCTCCTGCTTACTTTGTCAAATATTAATTGACCATAGAGACATGGCTTATTTCTGGGCTCTCTATTCTGTTCCATTGATCTATGTGTCTGTTCTTATGCCAGTACCAGACTGTTTTGATTACCGTGGCCTTGCAATATAGTTTGATGTCAGGCATAGTGATCCTTCCTACTATGCTCATCTTTCACAAAATTGCTGTGGCTATTGGGGGTTTTTTATGGTACCATATAAATTTTTGAAATATTTGTTCTGTATCTATGAAATATGTCATTGGTGTTTTAATATAGGGATTGCATTAAATCTATAAATTGCTTTGGGTGTATGGACATTTTGATGATGTTAATTCTTTGAATCAATCTGTGTAGTATTCTATTTTGTGAGTGTACCCCAACTTGTTCATCTATTCTGTTAATGGGTGTTTGGGTTACTTCCAGCTTTCAGCTATTACATACATACAAGCTGTGGACATTCTAGCACCTGTTTTTTGGTGAACATATATAAGCATTTGTGTTGGACTAGAATTGCTAGGTCATAGATATGTCTAAATTCAGTTTTAATAAACAATTACAGTCAGTTTTCAAAAAAATTGTACCAGTTTATACCACTCACAAGTTATGAGAATTCTAATTGCTTCATGTTCTCACCAACACTTGGTATTGTATATCTTTTTCATTTTAGATGTTCTGATAGTTATAGAATGATACCACATTGTAGTTTTAATTTGCATTTCCCTGATGACTAATGAAATTAGACATCTTTTCAGGCTTATTTGCCATTTGGATAGCCTCTTTTGGGAACTCACAAAATTCAGGTCTTTTGTTTATAATTCTATTGGGTGTTCTGTGTTTTCTTATTGATTATCCTCCCTATGATCAATTTAATCTCTGTATGTCATTTTTCAGATACAGTATTGTTATATCTTCTTCCACTTTGGTAGATTGTCATCTTTATTGTTGTTTCTTGATGAACAGAAACTCTTAATGTAATTAGATTTATCAATTTTTTCTATGTGGTCAGAGTGTTTATGTCCAGTATAAGAGGATACAAATACTTAAGATAAGCAAAGGTCAGTGACGAAGATATTTTATGTTTTTCTCTGAAAGCTTTGTTGCCTTATCTTTCGCATTTAGAATTGTAGCCCACCAGAAACTGATTTTTGTATATGCTATAATTAGAGGTTAAGATTCTTTTTTTCCCAATTGGATAGTCAAAATTGGATGTTGAGATTTTTTGAGAAGCAGTATGAATACTTTTGTAATAGTTGGGTCATTTACTGCTAGAATGAGTTCTAATCCTAACCCAAAGGAGACTCAAAGAGCATTTTAAGACCATTTTCTCTTTCCTGGTTCATTTGGTTTCCAGCACAATAAAGTAGGTAGGAATTTCTTTTGAGATCCCCATAAGCTGAAAGTCGTGTCTGTTAGAATTAGGTAGAAGTGTGACGTGCAGCAACTGCACAGTAATACTTGTAAATTATTCATGATGGGTTAGTTACCAGTAAATGTTCTATGAGGAAGTTGGAGTGATTGGAGAAGGATGTAGTCTCACAATCTAGTTTTGAACGCTTATGAGAGGTTGTAAAAAATAAGCTTAATAATATTGCTTTACGTTTATAGAAAAGTTTGCATAGTACTTTTATTTACATTATTCCATTTTGATCCTTACGGTAACTAGCATTGCACGGTTTCCAAGACAGATACTTTTCCAATTTAACAGAGGAAGAAAACTCAGATCAGTTAATTTGCTTTATAAATAATTTGACAAAACTGATGACCTAGTAGTCATATTTCTTTGATCCAATCATCTTTACAAGATTGTAGGCAAATTGAACCAGAGATACAGGCAGCTCCAAAATATGATTTGTTCTTTCAAAGGGATATAAAGCTTCAGTGTTTAATCAAAACTAAATATTTTAGGTCTGACGAATGAGCTGGAGCTTGGAGGGGTTTTGGCTCATAGTGCTTGACAATATCACATTTTCCTATTGTCTTCTTTTTATTATACAACCATCAATTGGATTAGCTCTTTATAATGCCTTTATCTCTTTCTCTAGCACTCTACAAATGAACTTTGTGTTTGATGTCTGTTAGCAAATGGACCTAGAACCTAAATATAATTATGTAATAAAGTGGACATAAGAACTGTTAAGAATTTAATTCCAGAAATGTAACTCAGAGGTCATCAGATTTGTATTATCCTACTCAGTTGTAAGCTCCTAGTGGTTGGTGGGTGAAGGGGCTGTGGGTGTAATTTTCCCTAGAGTAGTCTTCAGTGAATTGTGTATGATGAACATCTCTAGTATGTATGAATTAATAATTATCTCCAGTAGAAAAGTGAAAGTTAAAGTTGTTTCTACTAATGGTAGATTTTCTTATTAAAAAACTCTAAATGACCTATTCATTAAAAGGCTCAAAGTTAACTCATCCAGGGTTATGTATAACAGTATTAAATAAAGTAATAGATCAAGGTTCTTGATATCTGACAGACATGTATGGTACTTACTGTGGTAGTTCTTGCAGAACTGGACTGAAACAGCCACTCTGAGCTGCTTCTATGTTCTCTCTCACTGGTTCCCCCTGCAGAAAAACTAGACTTGGGTTTTTAAAAAATGACTACTATTTAGTTAAATGAATGCAGAAAGACATGATCTAAATCACCATCACTTCAACTCTGTACAACAATTTTCTGACAGTAGTGTTCTGACTCTAGTACCATATCTACTGTTTTTTTTAATAGTAGAGATGATACTATCTGTGTTTTAACTTGTTTAGTTAATCCAGTATGGAATGATGTATTTATATTTTTGCTCTATTATTTGAATAAGTTATAAGATGGTAAGATAATTTCCTCCAGTTATCTAGAATTGTATTATAAACAGTAGAATTAGATTTAGTGATCCTGATCCTATCTGTTTTTTTTCCAAGGTTTTATTTATTTATTTTAGAGAGAGGGTAAGGGAGGGAAAAAGAAATTGAGAGAAATATCAGTTGGTTGTCCATGTTATGTCCCCAACCTGGGACCTGGCCTGGCCTGCAACTCAGGCATGTGCCCTGATTGGGAATCGAACTGGCAAACCTTTCGGTTTGCTGGACAATGTGCAACCCACTGAGCCATACCAGTAAGGGCCAACCTACTTGTTTTATAGGTAAGGAGGAAACAGGCTCAAGTCACAGCTAGTCAGTAACAGAGCTAAGATTTGATTCCTGGTCTTATGATCCTGACTCCAGTGCTCTGCCACTTGTAAAAATATTAGGCCATAAGTTTTTAAAGCATCTTACCAAGTTTAAAGATTGGAATTTCCTAATTTTGTTTTAATAGTTTTTAATTCAGTTCTAACCTCGTTTTACTTTGATGACTCTGGAACTTAAAATACACAGTCCTGCCCTTGCTGGGTAGGTCAGTTGGTTAAGACATCACCCTGATATGCCCAGGTTGTGGGTTCAATCCCTGGTCAAGGCATATATAAGAATCAGCCAATGAATGCATTGATAAGTGTTACAATAAATCAGTGTCTCTCTTTTTCTCTCCTTTTCTCCTTTCTCTTTCTAAAATCAATAAAAAATACACAGTCCTTTAAAAAACTGTTATGTACAAAGTTACAAAATAAAAGTATGTTGCCATTTCTAGCAAATGGACTGAGAAAAAGCCTATCTATGACTTTCAAGTTTTTGATATGGCTTATATAATAAAAGTTTAAGATACAAGCAACATTGTGTTTTTGATATTATTTAGGTAGGCAGTACTGCTCAATAGGGAAGTTGAAAGATTATTGAACTCGGAGTCTTGAGACCTGTGTTCTGTACTGTCACCAACTAGTTGTGTGATTTTACACGAAGGCCTACCCTTTTGGGACTTTGGTTTGCTTGCCTGTAGAATAAGGAAATATGGCCGCAATTGTACTGTCTCTTCAGTAATTGTCATTACACAATGTGAGAAGTTAGGCAGAGCAAGTTTGTTGTCAGAAGTCTTTGGTCGTGAAAATGATCTGTGCCTAATATTCTTTATCTTGACACTACTGAGTAACCACAGACCAGCCAGACAGTGATCAATCTCCATCTGTAGAACAGCCACTATTGTCCATGTATAGAAGTCTGGAGAAGGGCCAGATTTTATTTTTGCCAGAAACACTCTTGGCAAATATGTATCCCTAGAGATGTCTGTTTAATTTTGTGGTACAGTGCATGGTTTACTGAAAAAGAAAAAGAATGCTGAGCTATTTCATTCTAAATGCTCTCAGAGAGAGCTCATGTTCATTTGTTTCCATACTCTCTATGTTTCAAGATGTTTTGAGGGTGGAAGTGAGCCAAAATGAAATGAAAAGAGGAAGGTGAGGAACCTTCCCCAGTATATGCTGACTCTGGAAATGAATTTGAACTGTGTGAGTTATATGTGTGTTTACATGTATCAAAAACTTCTGATATATAGTATTAAATATCTTGCCATAGTTGTTGTTTTAGATTTCTCATGCTATATATCTGTTTAGAAATCTTAAAACGTCTTAATTCAATTCTCAATACTACATCTAAAGCCCTCTACAGGCACCTCCTTCTCCACCCAGCCAAATTAATTCAACGAGTATTGTTTTCAGCATCTATGTGCAAGACACTGTGCAAAGTTAAAAATAAATAAAATCCAGCTTCTTGCAGATGTATAATATCAGAATTAATTTTAACTTGTCCAGAATTATTTTCCCATTTAGAAACTTTTCTACCTCATTCCATTCCACTAAAACTGTTCTTGCTAAGGTTATCAGTGATCTCATTGCCACGTTCATCAGGCAGTTTTCAACCTTAATTGTACTTTTTTATGGCATTGAGTACTGTTGACCATGCCTGCTTTCTTGACACTTTTTATTTTCTTTGTTTCTAGGTATAGAAACTATTTATATTCTGTATTGCTTCCTGGAACTTTTTCTTAAGGATCAAAGTTTCCATTTTGTTGATCTTCATTTTAGATCACTGACTATTTTATTACTTTCTGTCTTTATTATTCCTTTCCTTCTACTTCCTTGGTTTTTACCCCATTTTGTTTATCTGTTTTGCTGTTCTTTTTATAAGTTCTTGGATGGTGTTTAGCTCTTTGATTTTTAAAAAATAGACTTCATTTTTAGAGCAGTTTTAGATTCACAACAAAGTTGATCAGAAAGTACAGAGAGTTCCCATATAACTTGTACGCATACAGCCTCACCTGCTGTCAACGTCCTGCACCACAGAGGTCTGTTTGTTACAGCTGATGAACTTATACTGACACATCATCATCACCCAAAGTCCAGTTTCCATTAGGGTTTGTTCTTGGTATTGTACATTCTATAGGTTTTGATAACTGTATAGTGATATATATCCACCATTATAGTATCATATAAAGTAGTTTTACTGCCCTAAAAATTCTGGGCTCCACCTATTCATTCCCTTACTCCCAGCCCTTGGTACCTACTGTTCTTTTTACTCTCTCCATTGTCTTGCCTTTTTCCAGAGAGTCATATAGAGAAATGGAATGTAGCCTTTTCAGATTGGCTTCTTTCATTTAATATTTATTTAAGGTTTCTCCATGGCTTTTCATTGCTCAGTAGCAAATTTCTTTTTAAGACCGAATAGTATTCCATTGTCTGTACATATCACCATTTATCTGTTCACCTACTGAAGGATATTTCATTTGCTTCCAAGTTTTGGCAACTGTGAATAAAGTTGCTATAAACATCCATGTGCAGGTTTTTTTGTGGACATAAGTTTTCAGTTCATTTGGGTAAATACTAAGGAGCACGATTGTTGGATTGTATAATAAGGGTATGTTTCATTTGTAAGAAATTACCAAACTTTTCCAAAATGTCTGTACAATTTTGCGTTCCTACCAGTATTATGAGAGTTCTTGTTGCTCCATTTCTTCACCAGTATTTGGTATTGCCAGTGTTTAGAATTTTAGCCATTCTAAGAAGTGCATAGTGGTATCTCATTCTGACTTGCTGTTCCCTAATGCCATATTATGTGGAGCATCTTTTCATATGCTTGTTTGCCATTTATATATCTTCTTTGGTGAGGTGTCTTCAGATCTTTTAACTCAGTAATTTACAAACTCTTTTCTGACCTATGCCTTTAAGGCTGTAGATTTCCCTGTTAATGCTTTACTTGCTTATCTGTTTGTATGATTTAACCCCTTTGCATTTTGTTAAGACTCTCTTTATATCTCAGCCTTAAAAAAAAGAAAGTTTCATGTATGCTTGAAAATAACATGTGTTTAGCAGTGTTAGGGGAAATGTTCTATATTAGGTAAAGTTTCCTAAACATGTTATCATGATATTCAAATCTTTTCCAATTTTACTGATGTTTTGGTCTACTTATTCTATCAATTATTGAGAGTGGTGTTAAAATCTCCCACATTATTGTGGATCTGTCTCTTCTCCTGTAGTCCTATCACTTTTGCTTTATGTATCTTGAGGTTATATAATTAGGAGCATATTAATCCAAAAATGCTGTTTCTTCATGATAGTTTCACATTTTATTGTAGGAAGTATCCCTTGAAGTCTATTTTGGCTGGTACTAATACAACTATATCATCAGGTATAGTACCAGCTATAGGTACGCCAGGTTTCTTTCAGTCTGTGTTTGCTTAGTATAATTTTTTCCATTTTTTTACTTTCAAGCTTTTTGTAATCTTAAATACATGTAATTCTTAACAAATAGCACATTTTTAGATTTTGTTTTTATCTAGTTTAAAAATATTTGTCTTTTAACAGGCTGTTAATCTTTGTTTTTTAACAAGCTCATTTTGTTCATTTATATTTCATGTTGTTATTAATCTGTTTGGGTTTAAATCTGTGATCTTGTTTTATCTCTGTTAGCTTATATGATGCTACTCTCTTAGTTCTCCTCCTACCTTTCTAAGTATTTCTTAGTTTTTTTTGTGTGTGAGTGCCACTTTCTGTTCACCAGTTATATGCTCATGGTTCCCAGGAGTAATTATTTATATTTTATTTTCTTACTCTATTTACTTACCCTATGTGACTTTATTCATAGTCATAATTTCAACTACTACTTATTTGCTGAGCTTCAAGCTATATAGTTAACTGCTTCCTGAACTTTACCACTTGTAAAGCCTATCACTATTCCAGATTCATCATAACCAAAATCATATTTGCCTTCCTGTATCTGTAAAACTGATCTACTTCCTGTGTTTTCTGGATTGGCATAACACTACCATTCTTTTTTACAATATATCCTGTTCTGTGCTCCCTGCATATCCATTCTCCAGGTCTTGGAACCATCTCCTTTCTGTTCCCAAAGCCACTACCTTATTTTTATAATTTGCCTAGTTCATTACAAAAGTCTTCTAAATGGTCTTGCTACATTTATTCTTATATCACTACATATTACTCTCCATTGCTTTCAGAATGATCTTGAAGTGTTTTAAGCAGAAAAATGACATTAGATACGCATTTTGGAAATATAACACTGAAAACTTCTAAATATGGCAGAATTATTACAGAAGTCTAATGGCTGTGTCCTTTCTTCTCTAATAGATTTTCTAGAGCAATGAGTTTCAAACTTTTCTATCCACAATATGTATTAAGAAATATGTTTTTTAGACCATTACCCAACACATACACACACACACACACACACACACACACACAAAACAAAATTTTCAGTAGCAATACTTACCTTTTCTACTTTATTTTTACTGCATTCTGATATTCTGTAGTCTAGGCTATTTCATTTTTTTTAAATTTTCATTTTGGTCTGAGTTGTTTTCATCACCTCTAGTTTGAAAAACTCTGCTCAAGAATATGTCTCTTTCATCTGATCCTAGACAAAGGAGCAGAGGCATTCCAATGGAGAAAGGGTAGTCTTTTTCAACAAATTGTTGTAGAAC
Organism: Trachops cirrhosus; assembly: GCA_028533065.1. Taxonomy (NCBI): domain Eukaryota; kingdom Metazoa; phylum Chordata; class Mammalia; order Chiroptera; family Phyllostomidae; genus Trachops; species Trachops cirrhosus. Next base: position 64,638,217 of record CM052542.1, on the reverse strand, counting down.
AACTGGAATACATGTGAAAAAGTAAATTTATTTACTTAATTTTAATTTTTAAATTTTATTTTTAGAGAGAAGGGGGCAGGAGAGAGAAACATTGATTTGTTGTACCATTTATATATGTATTCATTGGTATGTGCCCTGACCAGGGATTGAACCCACAATCTTGATGCATCTGGATGATGCTCCAACTGAGCTACCTGACCAGGGTCCAAAAAAGTAAATTTAGACACTAACCTTATATCTGCCACAAAAATTAACTCAAAGTGGATCATAGACCTAAGTGTAAAATACAAAACTATAAAAATTCTAGAAAATAACATAGGAAAAAATCAAGGTGACGGGCTCAGCAGTGAGTTTTTATTTTTATTATTTTTATTTTTTGAAGAAAATTACTTTATTCTAATTGATTCACTAACAGTAACATCACAAAAGCTGGTTTAAGGAGGCCACACAAACATTTTTCCAGCCCCAAACTCAATACCATCTCAGTGAACTTCTGTACAGTAAGAACATCCTCTTCCATTGCATTTCTGAGACAAGGAAATTAGTAATGATAGGGGAGAGGTTTTTATCTACTAAAAAATCACTAGACCTGTAAAGAAAAAAGACCATACTCAAGAAAAAAGAGATCAATTTCAAAAAACCATCTCCAAGAAGATCCATATGTTCAAGCTAGAAGCCAAGGACTTTAAAAAAGTCATTATAAATATGCTTAAGGACTAGAAAGGAAAATCTGCATGTAATGATCAAACAAATGAGAAATTTCAGCAGAGAAAGAGAAACTATTTTTTTTAAGTGAAAACTAGAGAACAGAAAAGTACAGTAACTGAAATGAAGAATAAACTGGTTGGGCTTAATAGTAGATTTGGGTGTCAAGGAAACTCAATTAACTTAGATACAGATCAAAAGAATATATTACAAATGGAAAAGCAAGAAAGAAAAAAGATTTACAAAAACTAGACAGAACCTGAGAGACCTCTTCAGCAGTAGCAGGCAGGCTAACATACATGTAATTGGAGTCTCTAAAGGAAAGGAAAGAGGAAGTATGCTGAAAATATTGAGAAACAATAGTAAATTTGGCAAAAATATGAACTTACAGGTCCAGGAAACACAACAAACCCCAAGAAGAATAAATTACAAAGATAATGACATCAGGTACATTTTAGTCAAACTACTAAAATCTTACTGCACCCAGAGAAAAATGACACTTTACACACAAGGAACCAACAAAATTACAGCTGATTTTTTGCAGACCTGTACTATAAGAAATGCTAAAAGAAGTTTTTCAGGCTCACAGAATATGATACTAGAGGGTAACTTATATTTTCAGAACTGAATGAAAATCAATAGAAATGGAAAAGATATGCATAACTATAAAAGACTATATATTATTTATTTTATCCTCTTAACTTCTTTAAAATAAATAGTAGTGGTTAAAGCAAACATTATAGCACTATATTTTGTAGTTTATACCAATACCATGAATGATTGGAATAAATAGAACTGTGCTTTTATAAGATGATAATGTTTAATGTTTAGAAGTACAATATTAACTCTATACAGTGTTAAGTTAAAAGTACATATTTAGAACTTCTGGCCAAGATGGAGGCATAGGTAGACACACTGTGCCTCCTCGCACAACCAAGATAGGGACAACAACAATTTAGAAACAGAATAACAACCAGAACTGACATAAAATTGAACTGTATGGAAGTCGGAGAGCCAAGGGGTTAAAAATAGACATGTTCATCTAGACCGGTAGGAGGGGCAGAGTCGGACAGTGAAAGGAGAGGTTGTTGGAAAGTCCCACAGGGTGCACAAGCCCACCCACACTGGAATTGGCACCAGAGGGGCTCAGTTTGCATCAGGGGAAGCGGCGGAAAAGACTGAAGTCCGACAGAGAGCGGAGCAAGTACCATTGTGCCTTCCCATACCCCGCCCCCACATACAGTGTAACAACTCAGTGACTGGGTTGCCCTACCCTGGTGAACACCTAAGGCTCTGCCCCTCATATGTAACAGGTGCGATACAAAAGATGACCAAAAAAGATGGCTCAAACAGAAGAACAATTGAAAGCCACAGAACCCATCCTTTTAAGCAACCGAGAGATAGCCAACCTATCAGATGCACAGTTCAAAGCACTGGTGAACAGGATGCTCACAGACTTGGTTGATTTTGGTCACAAACTAGATGAAAAAATGAAGGCTACAATAAGTGAAATGAAGAAAAATGCACAGGGAACCAATAGTGATGGAAATAATGCTGAGTCTCACATCAATGGAATGGATCAGAACAAAGGGAAAAAACATACAATCAGAAAAGAATGAAGAAATAAGAATTCAGAAAAATGAGGAGAGGCTTAGGAACCTTCAGGACATCTTTAAAGGTTCCAACATCCGAATTATAGGGGTACCAGAAGGGGAAGAGGAAGAACAACAAGTAGAAAAGTTATTTGAACAAATAATAAAGGAGAACTTCCCCAACCTGGCAAAGGAAACAGACTTCCAGGAAGTCCAGGAAGCTCAGAGATCCCAAAGAAGTTGGACCCAAGGAGGAACACACCAAGGCACATCATCATTACATTAGCCAAGGTAAAAATGAAGGAGAGAATCCTAGAAGCAGCAAGA
>CM052542.1:64589780-64635093 GCA_028533065.1 Trachops cirrhosus | reverse complement strand
GAGACAACAAGTGTTGGAGAGGTTGTGGAGAAAAAGGGACCCTAGTGCACTGTTGGTGGGATTGCAGACTGGTACGACCACTGTGGAAAACAGTATGGAACTTCCTCAGAAAACTGAAAATGGACCTGCCCTTTGATCCAGCAATTCCACTGCTGGGACTATATCCTAAGAACCCTGAAACACCAATCCAAAAGAACCAATGCACCCCAATGTTCATAGCAGCACAATTGACAATAGCTAAGTGCTACAAGCAACCTAGATGCCCATCAGTAAATAAATGGATCAAAAAACTGTGGCACATTTACACAATGGAATACTACGCAGCCGAAAGAAAGAAGGAGCTCATACCCTTTCCAACAGCATGGATGGAGCTGGAAAGCATTATGCTAAGCGAAATAAGCCAGGCATTGAAAGACAAGTACCATATGATCTCGCCTTTAACAGGAACCTAAACAACAAAACAAAGAAACAAGTAAAATATAACAAAAGATACTGAAATAGAGGACAGGTTGTCAGCGACCAGAGGGGAGAGGGGAGGGAATTTCAGGGGAGAAGGGAAGGGTTTACAGGAACAAATATAGAGGACACATGGACAAAACTAGGGGGGTTGGAAATGGAAGGGATGGGTGGGTGGGCTGGAATGGGAATAAAGGATAGAAACTGTACTGAATAATCTAAAATTAAAAAAAAAAAAAACAGCAAAATGGCAAGTCTAAATCCAGGCAAATCTAATGTAAATGTTAGACTAACCACTGCAACTATAAGGCATACATTGTCAAAGAGGATGAAAAGTGTGACCAGATTCTAAGCTGTCTACAGGCATGTACTTTTAAAACAAAGACATTATGGTTGAAAGTAAAAGAATGGAAAATAATGAAAAGATATACCATGTTAGGATTGATATTTTAATAATGAACAAAACATACTTAAAAACAGGGTGTGTTACTGAAATAAATTGGGATATTTTATAATGATGAAGACTCAATATATGAAAGGACATAATTACAAATATGTATGTGCCTAAAATGTAGCTTCAAAATACTTGACATATAAGAGAAAATTCAAGGAAAAAAGGACTCATCCACAATCATGATTGGAGATTTTCACATCCATTTCAGAGTAATTAACAGAAAAGCTACATCAGAAATCTACAGATATAGATCTGAACCACCTTGACAAAATTAATATTTATAGAACCCAACAATTACAGAATATAGAATCTTTTCAGGTGGTCTGGAACTTTTACAAAGATATACAGGGCCATAAAACATATCTGAATAAATTTCAAAAGAGTGAAATCAAACAGAGATGATCTCTGATCACTAGTAATTTAAATTAGAATCAGTAACAAAAAGATATTTGGAAAATTCCCAAAAATTTAGCAGTTAAACCATATATTTCTGAATAACCCATGGATCAAAACAAAATCACAAGGGAAATTGGAAAGTATTTTCAACTGAATGATAATGAAAAATAAACATGTCAGCATTTGTGAGATACAGTGAAAACTTTGCTTAGAGGGAAGTTTGTAGCTTTGATTGTTTGTATTAGAAAGGAAGAAGACTTAAAATTTACTGTGTAAGTTTCCCAAAGCTAGAAAATTGTAAGCAAGGTAAATCCAAGAAGGAAGAAAGTAGCATACATCAGTTAAATAGAAAATAGCAGAGACAATTAACAAAACCAGAATGGGTTGTTTCAGAAGTTCAATAAATTTGTAAAACCCCTAGGAAAACACAAGTTATAAATATTGGAAACAAAAGAGAGAGCATTATTACAGACCCATAAACTTTGAAAAGAATAAGGGATTCTAAGAACAACTTACACCAATAAAATTGACAACTTAGTGAAATAGAAAAATTTTTGGAAAAATACAACTTGCCAAAACTCACACAATTAATGAAATTAAAAATCTGCATAGTCTTGTGTATGTCAAAGAAACTGAATTTATAATTTAAAAAAATTCCTATAAAGAAAACTCAGGGCCCAGAGATTATTACTGGTAATTATGAAAGAACTATAACAATTTTATAAATGCTTTCAGAATATAAAGGAAGGAACATTTCCCAACTAATTTTATAAGGCTAGTATAATTCTGATACCAAAACATAGTAAAGACATTACAAAACATTAAAATTAAAAACATTTATTGTGAACATAGGCATAAAACTCTTTTTTTCCCCTTTTATTGATTCCAGAAAGAAGGAAAGGGAGAGAGAAAAAAGAGGAGAGAAACATCAATGCTGGAGGGAAGCATCGATCAGTTGCCTCTTGCACGTGCCCCGACTGGGGACCAAACCTGCATCCCAGGCATGTGCTCTGCCAGGAATCAAATCCTTTCGGTTTGTGAGACAACGCCCGGCCATCTGAGCCATGCTGCCTATAGCAGGCATAAAGCTCTTTAGAAAAATAGCAAATTGAACCCAACAATATACTATAAAGGGATTAATACAGCATGATTAAGTGGGTTTTATCCCAGGAATGTGAGATTGGTTTTGTATTTGAAAATAAATAAATATAATCTATCATATTAACAGAATAAGAAAAACATGATTATCTCAATAGATGCAGAAAAATCATTTAACAAAATTCAGCATCCATAATTGATATATGGATCCTGGAATTAGAAAGGTACTTCCTCAATGTAATGAAAGGGATTTACAAAATACCTGTAACTAACATCATTTTAATAGTAAACCACTGCTCTTAAGACCAGTAACACGGCAAAGATGCTCAGTCTCACCACTTCTACTCAACATTTTCCTGAATGTCCTTGCCAATGTAATAAGGTAAGGAAAAGTCAAAGGAATAAAGGTTGTAAAGGAAGAAGTAAAAATTGTCCCTATATGCAGATTATTTATATAGAAAATTCTAAGGAATCAACAAAAATGTATTATAGTCAGTCAATTTAGTTTAGCAAAGTCTTAAATACAAGACCAATAAAAATATTAATTATATGTTTACATGAGATTTAAAAACCAATTATATTTCAATAGCATTACCAAAAAGTACTTAAGAATAAATTTACATGCACAGACAGTTCTCTGCACTGAAAAGTACAGAATACCACAGAGAAAAATTAGATGTAAATACTTGGAGGTATATAATGTTTATGGATTAGAGCCTTCTATTTTGTTAACACATAACTTCTTCCAGATTAATCTGTTGCTGCAATACAGTGCCAATCATAATCCCACCCAATTGTCTTGCAAAGAAAAACAGATCAGCTCCTTCCTTCCCTGGGAACTAATCATCTCAGCATCAAGCTGCCGTATCTTTGAACTGTGTCTGTGAGCATCTGTGCTCTGTTTATTTTGTGCATCTGTTGGCAAGGTGTCTCGTAAGGTAATGAATTGCTTCTTCGCTTTATGCCATTTTGTCTTACGAAAGGTTTCATAGGAATGCTCTACTTTTGGATAGCTTGGGAAACCTGTGTATTATGAAAGATCTGAAAGACTTCCTGAAGGACTACCATTAAGCAAAAGGCCATCACAAGTTCTTAGCAGAATCCTCATCTTAGCAAACCAAACTGATGGGACTGATCAAACTGATGAATCTGCAAGAATGGGAATGTGTTATGTGTGTCATCTGGGGATTAAATTTAAAAGCAAATAATTTTCTTATGAGTTGTTATTCCCCTAGGACAAAACTGGTAATTGGGCACAGACACCTCATTTGGAAAATCCTGTTCCTCAGGCACAAGATTTAGAAGTTCAGTTAAATAAGATTACAATTCAATGTTTTTTTAAAAAGGAAAGAATAACTTCTCAGAAAAAAAAAGAATGAAAGGAAATACTAATTAAATAAATGTTTTCTATGGGTCTATATGATTGTTTTATCCTCACCTGAGGACATGCTTATTGATTTTAGAGAGAAGGGAAAGGAGAGAGAGGGAAAGAAACATCAACGTGAAAAAATAGCTCACTTGGTTGCCTCTCGTACATGTCTCAGTCAGGGAATGAACCCACAACCAAGGCAATGTGCCCTGACCAGGAATCGACCCCATGACCTTTTGGTTTATGGCATAGTGCTCCACCTAACAGCCACACCGCCCAGGGCTAGAGTATATAATTTTTTAAGTCTTACTTTCTTATATTCTTCATCCTTTGAAATGAGCATGTATCGTTTTCAATAAGAAATAGGGAAAGAAGGGATAAAAATGATATTATTAAGCACAAAAGGCATATGAGAGTGGAACAAGAGCTAGTAAAAAAAAGAGGGTTTCATTAAATAGTGGAATGAGAGAATACAAATATTACGCAAGTATATTATTAGCTGAAATAACATAAAAGGGAACATTTAAAGCATTAAGCCTTTTAATTTCAAAATTCTTAAATTTTAAAAGCAGACCATAAGACAAATGTGAGGTTTTAATTCCCTTGTGCAGTGTCCTCTAACTAGAGGTAAACAATAGACCACATTCTGATGAACTTCAAATGTGATGGATTACCAGGTGATTGGGGAGTTAAGGGGCTGAGGAAAGAACTCCTGGTCCCTTGTCTTGTACCTCCTGTAGATGACTTGCTTGCGCTTTTTAGTGACTACTCTGGTTCCATACTTTAAAATAGAGACTAGATTGAACTTTTAGCCACATCCACACCTAACGGGCCCCACCTTTATCAATTAGTAGCCCACCTGATCACCCTTCCTCAGATATCTGAAGAGAAACACCAGAAATCTTGTACCTTCCCAGCTCTGGACAGTTCCACATGCTTGTTCTATGCCTTCCAGCAGTGGGCAGAGGAACACAAGGTGATTAAGTTTGAGCATTTTCATTGGGGGCCTCCTGTGTGTTAACAGCTGGGGTCCATTAACAACTCACCTCTTGCTTGAGGATTCCTTGGAGAATTCTCTGTATATGCTGCTCTGAACTCAGGAAATCTTTAGACACCTCCAACTGATTCAACTACCAGAATCTTGAGCCCCTTTACTTGGATCCAGTTCTTAGCTACTGCATAGCCCTGAGGAATTGATCTTTTCCAGACTGCTTTTACTCGTGAAACATCCTGCCCAAGACTTTGCCCCACAGCCACTCTCTCATCTAACTCTGGTTCCTGAGTTCCCACTCTCCCACTTTCCTCGGGGGCACTTAGAATATGGCAAATTGTCTTTTTGTTTCTTTTTTAAATCTCTCCTCTCTAATTATTCAATAATAAGCCTGTATATACCACCTTATTTTACTTCAATTTTTAAAAATAACTCTGATTACTTTTTATTTTTAATTATGTTATTATCTCATTTTTCACCCCTTTATTCCCTCTGCTCTGCACCCCACTCCCACCCACATTCCCCTCCTCAGTTCATGTCTATGAGTTTACATATAAGTTCTTTGGCTTCTACATTTTTTATATTATTCTTAACCTCCTGCTGTCTATTTTTTATGCCTATTCCCTGTACCTTTTCCCCCTTCCTTCCTCCCCCTTCCTGATGATAACCTTCCATGTGATCTCAATTTCTGTGATTCTGTTTCTGTATTATTTGCTTAGTTTTTTTTTTTTTTTTAGGTTCAGTTGTTGAGAGTTGTGAGTTTGTTGTCATTTTAGTGTATATATTATTGATCTTCTTTTTCTTAGATAAATTCCTTTAATATTTCATATAATAATGGCTTGGTGATGATGACCTCCTTTAACTTGACCCTATCTGGGAAGCACTTTATCTGCCCTTCCATTCTAAATGATAACTTTGCTGGATAGAGCAATCTTGGATGTAGGTCCTTGCCTTTCATTACTTGGAATGCTTCTTTCCAGCCCCTTCTTGCCTGTAAGGTTTCTTTTGGGAAATCAGCTGACAGTCTGATGGGAACTCCTTTGTAGGTAACTGTCTCCTTTCCTCTTGCTACTTTTAAGATTCTCTCCTCTTTACTCTCGGGTAATGGAATTATGATGTGCCTTGGTGTTGCTTCCTTGGGTCCAACTTCTTTGGGATTGACTCTCTGAGCTTCCTGGACTTCCTGGAAGTCTGTTTCCTTTGCCAGATTGGGGAAGTTCTCCTTCATTATTTGTTCAAATAAGTTTTCGATTTCTTGCTCTTCCTCTTCTTTTGCACCCCTATGATTTGGTTGTTGGAATGTTTAAAGTTGTCTTGGAGGTTCCTAAGCCGCTCCTCTTTTTTTGAATTCTTGTTTCTTCATTCTGTTTCGGGAATGTTTATTTCTTCCTTCTGCTCCAGATCGTTGATTTGAGCCCCAGTTGCCTTCTTTTTATTGTTGGTTGCCTGTATATTTTCCTTTATTTCACTTTTCATAGCCTTCACTGTTTCCTCTATTTTGTGACCATACTCAACCATTTCTGTGAGCATCCTGATTACCAGTATTTTGAACTGTGTATCTAATAGGTTGGCTATCTCTTCTGTTGCTCAGTTGCATGTTTTCAGGAGCTTTGATCTGTTTTTTCATTTGGGCCTTTTTTTTTTTGTCTCAGTGCCTGTTATGTAGTAAGGGGCAGAGCCTTAGGTATTCACCGGGACAGGGCAACCCAGGTCACTGTGTTGTGGTGCTGTATGTCAGGGAGGGGTCCAAAAGGGAACAATGTCACTTGCTCCGCTCTCTGCAGGTTTTCAGTCACTTCCCCCGCTACTCACAGCAAATTGGGCTCTTCTGGTGCTGATTCCTGGGTGGGTGGGTTTGTGTACATTCTAGGACCCTGTGGGTTTCTCCAGCGAACTCTCCTGTGAGGCTGGGGGTTTCTCCCACCACCACAACCCCATAGGTTTTTTCATTCAGAGGTTTTGAGGCTTTATTCCCCTGCTTTGGAACCCTGGGTTGCATGCCCTCTGTCTCACTCTCCAGTTGTTCCTCCCAGTTTATCTGCACGCTAATGTGGGACTGTCAGCTCCGCCAGTCACTGCTTTGCTGGTTCCGCCAGCTGCCTGCATCTCGCCTGCCCAGGTCTTCCAGCCTCTATCTTCTTGTGAGTCCTCTCCACCCTGGCTGCCTGACTCCACCCCTCCTACTGGTCTGGATGAATGTTTCTTCTTTAACTCCTTGGTTGTCGAACTTCCTTACAGTTTGATTTTCTGGCAGTTCTGGTTGCTTTTCTTTTTTTTTCAAATTTGTTATTGTCTTTCTTTGGTTTTGTGAGGAGGCCCAGTGTGTCTACCTACAATTCCATCTTGGCTGGAAGTCTGTATTCTACTTTCATTTCTTCATTTTCTGGGAATCTTTCATAGCTTTTTCATCTTCAACCACCATTGCTTTCTGAACACATCTGTAAACTCCTGTGGGCTGGAATAGTGTTCTCATACATTTTTAATACAACATAGGACAAAGCAACCTTGTATTTTTAAAAAATAATAAAATGTCCATAACAGCAGCAAGTAAATATTTCTCTGATTCTGCAATAGCCCCCCAGTTGTGGAAACTCTGGCTTCCTCCAAGCTCTTTCCTAGCTAGCTCAGAGAGTACCAAAGGATATCTCAAATCTGCCCTGGAATACAGTTATCTGGACTACTTTGTGGGTAGCCATTTCCCCAAGCCTGTGTTTTATCAATGCTTTCCGCTCTTCTACCACACATCCCACACTTCTTTATTCTTATTGTACTCTGCTACTATGGTAAAGTCTTCTGCCACTCCCTTGCACTGATGCTTAATGTCCTGAGGGACCCAGTTGTTCTATTTGTTTCTTCATCTTGCCCAGTTCAAGACACAGTATTGCCTGCCTCTCCAACATTGACCCATTGTCTGCACTGTAGCTTAGGTACTAGGATTCATGTTCCCTTAGAAACTTTCCTAAGAGACTATTTGAGCCATAGAGCAAGTGATCCCCTTCTTGGACCAACCAACCAACCAGATTAAAACATGTCTTACATCTAAGATTGAGCCCGGGGACCATCTCCTCCAGGAAGTCTTTCCTAAATTCCCACCCATACCCCTACCCATCACCAGCTAGGTAATGTACATCTTTTCTTTGTCCTGTGGTATTCTGAACATGTCCTACCTACAGTTTTTATCATGCTGTATGATAATTATCTTTTTCTGAACTGATTCTCCATCAAAACCATGAGCCTTTCCAGGGGGAGAATTATGTCTCATCTTTGAATTCTGGGTGTCTAGCTTAGTTCTGGCACTAAGGTTCCATAGCATCTCCATAATGTGCTTGTGTGCACCACAATTGATTTGGTTCAAATAATACATGGTTTTGATCAATAGCTGTTCTATCTTTCAGAATTTTATGCCGAGGTGGTTTACTTCTTTTTCATTTAAGATTCATGTCAAGTCAATTTATCAAACATTTGATGAACATTGTGTGTCCAAAATCCTTTCCTACTCGCTGGAGCTATGGGGATAAATAAGATATGGCTCCTGCACAGAGGAGTCACAGAAACTTTCTTGGGTCTCCCTTTCCCCATTTCTCAATTTTTTATCATCTGGATAATTTTTACTGAGCCTGGAATTGTGTCTGATGGAATCAAAACATGTAAAGAGTTTAATTATAAATAGTACACTCAGTCCAGCAATAGAATTTTGTTCCAGATATAGAGATAGCACAGAAGAAAGCATCATAGCATTCTTAGGGTGGACATGAGATGACTTACGAGTGACATAATGAAGGATGAAAAGATACTTCAGATGCTCAGGTGGGTGAAAGGTCCTCCCAAGAGGAGAAAAAGCATGTGCAAAGGCCTAGAGATGTGAAATAGCACCATGTGTTCCAGAAACAATAATACTTTGGTATCTGCGCAGCATAAAGTTCAGTAGGGTGGGGTAGGAGATGAAGCTAGGGTAGTAGGTAATATTTTGAATGCTAAGATGTTTCCTCTCTGGACAACTTCTTAATTAAGAGAATGGTGGTCTTTACCATAGCTGGTGGTGTTAATAATCCAAGTATGAAGCCATGCATTGCAATTTTCCATCCTCTTCCATCATAGAATTAAGGAAGGTTCTGTGGTCATCTAGCTCCATTTTAGTGTTCATTGTTTGGGTGGATAAGAATGAATGGAGGATGCTCTCTGGAGTTTATTGTTTTATCAAGGATGGGTATATCCACACAAGCAGTTTCTACAGACTAGAGTGCAAATTAAAATTGAAAAGATAGTGGATAAGTACAGTCTTGGCACTGGGTTATAAGAGTGATTAGAGAAGTGTAGGATTATAAAGAGACAACCTGATTTTTGGATGAAAAAATACAATTTTCATCAGAGCTGAGCTTGGAAAATGCAAAATGAGGAATATACTTGTAAATTAGAAACTTTTAATGATTTATAGTCTATAGTAAAGAAATGACCTAGCTATACCAAGAAATAATCATCTTTGAGCTTTATAATATAAGCAGGAGCCAATTTTATTTTTCCTTTATAATAAGTCTGTTTTCTTATATTCTTCTACTAAGGACATGAACCAGTGTTAAAGTCTTTAGTTAACACTTATTTTTCACTAACTTTATTTGTTATATACTTTTAGGTATTCAGTTTGTGTTAGAGTTTGTTCGTTGTTTATATAGAATGGGTCCTTGTGTTTCTGCCAAGCCAGTCTCGGTTCAAACTACACTGGGATTATTTTAGCCTCTTCTTTCATCTCTTTACTCTAAAAAATAAACCACAGCCTCTGCCTTTTTCCTTGCAGAATGTATTAAGCCAACATCTTCTCTTTGTCCCATTGGTCTTCACCACACCACAGCCCTCTACCTGGATATTGTTTCCTCTCATGGAGCTAGAGTGGACTTTTGTCACACCATAGGGTTTCTCTGTGTACCAGACTAGAGTCTTTGATCATTAAATCACATTTCACATTTAGGTAAACTCACATTTAGGAGGTGATGTGGTTTAATCCTGCAAAAGAACAATGTGATCAACAAAACAAACAAGCAAGCAGAATATAACCAGAGACATTGAAATTAAGAACAAACTGACAGTGACCAGAGGGGAGGGGGGAGGGAAATAATGGGGAAAAGAAGGGGCAGGGTCTTCAAGGAACAGGTATAAAGGACCCATGGACAAAGCCAAAGGGGGTTAGGATTGAGGGTGGGGTAGGGAGAAGTGGTGGTGGGAAAATGGAGACAACTGTATTCCCACATTAATTTAAAAATGATTAAAAATAATAATAAAAACTAATCATCCAAAAAAAAAGAATGTGGGAATCTTTGACTTTCTATTTGTATAATTCATAAATATTTAAATTTTACAGTGAGTATTTGCTGTTTTCATAATTAAAGAGTAAAAATGGTTTAATTTTGAAAAATTAAATTCAATAATAGAGCCTTCAGTGCCATTTCAGATGTGTTAAATTAATCTATCTACATCTATACACACCCACACACCCCACAGTGCAAAATTGTGTTTGAAATCTCATACTAATTAGAAAGCAAGAGCCATAAAAAATGTTATACTATATGAATGACCCAGGAACTACACTTCTGAAAAACAACCTCAGGAAGTAATTCAAAACAAGGAAAAGACAAGAATCTATATACAGCTTGTCTACACAAAGAAACATTGGGGAAAGAGGAGTTTCTTATGGGAAAAGTCAGGAAAATAATAATTCATCAACTGGATAGAATATTACTGAAACACTGAAAATGATTGTAATAAAACTATGTTAACAACATAGCATGTTTACACTATAATAAGAAAAATAATACAAAATTATATATACACCGAATACAGCTGTGTATAATATGAATTACAGGAGGACAACTAGAAGGAAAAGTGGATAATAAAAATAGCTGTTGTCCTGGGATAGTGAAGTTATCAGTGAATTTTTATTGAATGTCTTTTTAGTAAATAAAATTGGAAAAATTTAAAGAGTTTCAGATTGTCAGTTAATTCAGATTATTGTTGTTCTGGGACTCCTGCAGCCAAAAAAAAGGAAGGACTTTGGGATCTGAGGCCTGTTCCTTGTCTTTCATTGGTCAGAAGAATTACCCCCCTGGAAAGAAGGAAACCTATACTTTCTTTTTTAAAAAATTTTTAAATTATTGTTCAATTACAATTGTCCCCATTTCCCTCCCATTATTCTCCCCTGTCCTGCTCATGCCCCTCCCACATTCAATCCTCCCCCCACCCGCCCACCATTGTCCTTGTCCATGGACTCTTCCCCTTCTTTCCTCTGTTAGCCCCCTTCCCCTTCCCCTCTGGTCACTGTCGGTTTGTTCTTGATTTCCATGTCTCTGGCCCTATTTTGCTCATTTGTTTGTTTTGTTGATTAAGTTCCACTTATAGGGGAGATCATATGGTATTTGTCTTTCACTGCCTGGATTATTTCACTTAGCATAATACTTTCTAGTTCTGTTCACTGTGGTGAAGGGTAGGAGCTCCTTCTTTCTTTCTTCTGGGTAGTATTCCATTGTGTGAATGTACCACAATTTTTAATCCACTCATATACAGATGGGCACTTAGGCTGTTTTCAGCACTTGGCCATTGTAAATAATGTTCCTGTGAACATTGGGTGCATAAAGAAACCTATACTTTCTTAGAAAGTTATTAAAAGGAACATTCTCAGGGCATGTGATATTAGAATGGCTTCCATGGGGGAGATTGTAGACTCCATTCTGAAAAATCCTTAAGCAAAATTAGAAAGTGGTTGTAGTTGATTTATTTATTCATATTACTAAAGATGGATCAAGTCTGATAACTTTTTAATAACCACTTTATTGAGCTAAAATTCACATTCTGTAAAACTCACCCTTATAAGCATGTGATCAGTAGTTTTTAATATATTTAAGAATAATATATGGTGATAGATTTGTATCACCATAACTATTATCTCTTTTTAGAACATTAAAAAAAAGTGCCCATTAGCAGCCACTGCCCATTCCTCTCTCCTACCAGCCCATTAGCAACCACTAATCTACTTTCTGTCTCTATGGCTCTACCTAGCCTACACATTTCGTATAACTAGAATCATACATGGAATCTACAATATGTGGACACTGGTGTTTGTCTGCTTTCATTTAGCATGATGATTTTGAGATTCATCCATGTTCTAGCATGTGTCAATACTTCATTTCGTTGTATGGTTGAATAATATTCCATTGTATAGTGTGCCACTCTTTGTTTATCCATTCATTAGTTGACGGACTTTTGGGTTGTCCTCCCCCAAATTTGGGGGCTATTTTAAGTAACACTGCTATATAAACATGTGTAAACAGTTTTTAGGTGGACATATGTTTTCAGGTTTTGGGGGGCTGTATATGTAGGAGTGGAATTTCTGGGTTATATGATATGTCTATGTTTAACATTTTGAGGATCCACCAAACTGTTTCTAAAGTTTCTGTACCATTTTACACTCCCACCAGCAATGTGTGAGAGTTCCTTGATGATCTTTTGATATCCCTTCCAGTTCTTAACCCAGTAAACATTGAATAGATGCCATTATTCGTACTCATATTGTCCTCACTATTATTAGAGAAAACTGGAAATTGCCCTGGGATACATTGTATGTAAAATGAAGTTACCCTTACTGTTTCTTTTACTGGGTCGTATTTTAACTTTTTTGAGCCAGAATGAGGACATTTATATAACTGTATTATATTTTTCTTAATTATATTTCAGAGAGAGAGATCCTAAATGTGTGTGTGAATTTCTTCCTTTCAATAAATTACTTTGACATGGTTCTGAAGTCTGTAACTATTAAGTGAACACATGTACTCATATCTTCAGGGCATGCCATTTCATCCTCCTGGGTCCCCTAACCTGCTGCCTTGAATAGAGGCGGTAGAGTTAGATGCAGCAGCACCTGCTATGCCACAGCAGGCTTTCAGAGCAAAGGAGCATGAGAAAGAGAAATAGAGACCTGGGCCCTGAACACCAGGATCACCAAGGTTTGAAGTGCAGTGGGGTGTGTGGGGGTGTGTGCTCACATTTTTAATGTGTGATCTTTATTTTGCGTCCTTACCTCCTTTGCCCTATTCCTCTTCCCTCACTCCCTTACTGCCTCCCTCACATTTCCAATTCCTGTTTTAAGGGAAAGTTAATATAAAAGAGCTTCATATGTGATTAGTAATTAAACTCATAGACACAGACAACAGTATAGTGGCTATCACAGGGTAGGGGGTTGGAAGTAGTAAAGGGTAAAAGGGGTCAAATATATGGTGATGGAAGAAGATTTGACTTTAGCTGACGGGCACACAATGCAATATAGAGATGATGTATCATAGAATTGTACACTTGAAACCTATATCATTTTATTAACCAATGTCACCTTAATACATTTAATTTTTTAAAATGTTGACCATACAAAGACCTAGTTCTAGCCATTGTTCAACACTTTTCATAGTTTTTCTCTTATTGTCACATTTTAAAAATATTTTCTTGCTGTGGCTCATTTGGTTGGAGCATCATCCTGGGCCCTGAAGGGTTACAGGTTTGATTCTGGTCAGGGCACATACTGGGTCGTGGGTTCTATTCCCAGTCAGTGCATGTTCTGGGGGTTGCGGGGCAAATGATTGATATTTCTCTCTCCCATCAAGGCTTATCTCTGTGTCTCTCACTTACCCCCTTCCTCTCTTTCTAAGGCATATCCTTGGGTGAGGATTAGAGAAATATATTTTTTCCCTTCATGCCTATTAATCCAGTTATTTGACAGATATTTACTGATCATGTAGTACATACCAGGCCGTGTTTTAGGTACCTGCTTCTGTTCTTCTCTGTTGCTTTTTGTTTCCACTTTTTATTTTATCCTTTCATTCCCAGATTGGAAGTTAGAGAGAGACAAATAAGAGAAAGAAATTGTAGGATGGAGTATTTATGTATATTGTAGTCTCTTCATATTCTAATAATCATTTCACTGATTTTCTTTGATTTCAAAAATCATATGTTTCGCTTGAGTGCCTCAGTTTTACATAACGAGACATTCATTTGTGTATGCATTGGAATAAAAAACTACTAATTATCTTATTTTTTTTTTCAAGAATTGCAATATTGATTTATTTTCTAAGTCTGGCAAAATGGGAAGGAGGTCCTGGTAGGAGGAGAAAGATAGCTGTATACCGGAGGAGATTGCCAGAGTGGGGCAAAATGGAAGACAGACAGAGTGGAAGCTATGAGTCATAGATGTGGCTGAGGATTCTGGTCATATCATAGTTTATATACAGTATTGTTACATTATGTTGCTCTTATGTGTCAGCTCAGTAAAGTAGTTTCATTTTGACTCATGGAACCAGAAGAAATTTTAGAGATTATTTAATTCACTTACAAAATGCATATCATGAGAATTCCAGTCAAGATGATGGTGTAGGCAGACACAGCTTGCCTCCTCACAAAACCACATCGAAATTACAACTAAACTATAGAACAACTATCTGCACAACCGTCAGAAATCAAGTTGAATGGAAATCTGACAACTATAGAGTTAAAGAAACCGTATTTATCCAGACTGGTAGGAGGGGTGGAGACATGGAATGGGATGGTGCCACATCCACATGAAGTGGATAAAAATTTGGGAGGGATATCTCAGGAACAAGGAATCCCAGCCCCACACCAGGCCCTCAGCCCAGGGTTCCAATGCCAGGAAGATAAGTCCCTATAACTTCTAGCTGCTAAAATTAGCAGGGGTTGAGTCAGTGGAATAAATTTCTGGAGTTCCAATCAGTTCTCTTAAAAAACCTGCACACAGAATTGCTCAGATTCACTGGCCTGGGTAAATCCTACCCATTGACCTGCCAATAGCAGTCAAGGCTCAACTATAAGAGGAGGGTATACTCAGCCCACACCGAAGGTCACACCTCGAGTGTACAGCTTGGATGATGGGCAGGTTGTGACACTGAACCCTACAGGACACTTACTACTTTAGGCCATACTACCAAGATAGGGAGTCATAGCAGCTCTACCTAACATGTAGAAATAAACTCAGGGAGGCTGCCCAACTGAGCAGATAAAGGCCCAAATGAAAGAACAGGTCAAAACTGCAGAAAAAGAACTAAACAAAATGAAGATAAGCAATCTTTCAGGTGCGGAGTTCAAAACACTGGTTATAAGAATGTTCAAGGAATATTGTGAGGACCTCAACAGCATAAAACAGATCCAGTCAGAAACAAGGGATTCCCTAATTGAAATAAAGAACAATTTACAGGGAAACAACAATAAAGTGGATGAAGCTGAGAATCAAATCAATGATTTGGGACAGAGGAAGTAAAAAACAACCAATCAGAACAAAGAGAAAAAAGAATACAAAAAAATAAGGTCAGTGTAAGCAGCCTCTGAGACAACTTTAAACATTCCAACATTTGCATCATAGGGGTGCCAGAGAAAGAGGAAGAACAAGAGGTTGGAAATCTATTTGAAAAAATAATGAAAGAAAACTTCCCTAATTTGGTGAAGGAAATAGACATACAAGAATAGGAAGCACAGAGTCCCAAACAAGAAGGATGCAAAGAGGCCCACTGCAAGATACATCATAATTAAAATGCCAAAGATCAAAGATAAAAAGAGAGTCTTAAAAACAGCAAGAGAAAAGGAGAGTTCCCATAAGACTGTCAGCTGAATTCTCAAAAGAAACTTTGCAGGCTCAAGGGGATTGGCAAGAAATATTCAGAGTCATGAAAAGCAGGGACCTACAGCCAAGATTGCTTTACCCAGAAAAGATATCATTTAGAATGGAAGGGCAGATAAAGTGCTTCCCCAATAAGAAAAAACTAAAGGAGTTCATCATCACCAAACCACTATTATATGAAATGTTAAAGGGACTTATTTAAGAAAGAGACCAAATTATGAACAATAAAATGGCAATAAATACATATCTATCAACAAATGAATGTAAACAAACTAAGCAAACAAGAACAGACACAATCATGGGTACAGAGAGGGTTTTGGTGGTTGTCAGGTGGGAGGGCAGTGTGAGGGAATGAGTGAAGAGGCCAGGGGGTTAAGAAATACAAACAAATAGCTACAGAATAGCCATGGGACTGTAAAGTACAGTATAGGAAATGGAGTAGCAAAAGAATTTATACACATGACTCATGGACATAAACAGTGGTGTAGGGAATGCCTGAGGGAGTGGGGGTGCTGGGTAGAGGGCAGCAAAGGTGGAGAAATTGGGGTAACTGTAATAGCATTATTAATAAAATTTTAAAAAATTTAAATTGCATTTCTCTGAAAAAAAAAGTATGTCATAGAACATGCAAAGTACCCTGTTTTCACCCTAACTGATATAAAGGGACTGATAATAGGGAGAATAAATTGGATATTTTTCTTTTATTTATTAACTCAGAGCCATCTTGTAGTAATATTAAAGCAGAAATGTTTTCCAACTAAGGAGACAAATTAATGGACCAGTATCCCTCCCCCGCCACCACCCCACACACACTTTTTTGTTCCATGTCATGGTATAAAAGAACAATAATTTGTAAAGCACTAGGGCTGACAGGTCTACTATCAACTGGAGGTGACTGACTGGAGGTTGAGGTGATCAATATCCCCACCCACCTGTATCCCTATTTCACATACAAATTGAGTAGCTCTGTAATAAATTGTGTAAACCACAGTATTATGTTGAGTCAGTATTGAATTTTACTCTGTACTAAAAAAAGTCGAAATTAAAAGACTAAGGCTGTTTTGTCTGCATGGAAAACCTGTCATTTCGTGTAGCCACCTTCATTAATTATCTTAGCTAGATCTTCAGGATAACTTGCTACAGCTTCCACATCAGCACCTGCTGCTTTACATTGGACTTTTATGTTTGGAGATGAATTCTTTCCTTAAATCTCACAAACCAACCTGTGCTTAGCTTCAGACATTTCTTCTGCAACTTCCACACCTCTCTCAGCCTTCATAGAATTTAAGAGAGTTAAAGCCTTGCTCTGGATTAGGCTTTGGCTTAAAAGAATGTGTGGGTGGTCTGATCTTCTATCCAGACTACTAATACTTGCTTCATGTCAGTAATAAGGCTGTTTTGCTTGCTTATCATTTGTATGGTCACTAGAGGAGCACTTTTTATTTCTTTCAACAACTTTTCCTTTGCATTCATAACCTTGCTAATTGTTTGGCACAAGAAGCCTAGCTTTTGGCCTATGTTGGCTTTCAACATGTCTTCTTCACTAAGTTTAATCATTTCTAGCTTTGATTTAAAGTGAAAGCCATGCAACTTCTTTTCATTGAACACTTAGAGGCCATTTTAGGGTTATTAATTGGCCTAATTTCAGCTTATTGTGTTTCAGGGAACAAGGAGGCCTGAGGGCAGGGGGTGTAGTTGGTGGAGCAAGCAGAATACATGGAACATTTACTGATTAAGTTTACCTCTTATATGGGCATGGTTCACAGCACCCTAAAATGATTACAGTAGTAAATATAATAAAATGATATAATTTGAATTATTACAAGAATTACCAAAATGTGATGCTGAGACATAAAGTGAGCAAATGCTATTGGAAAAATGGTGCCTACAGTCTTCTCCATTGCAGGGTTGCCACACACCTTCAATTTGAAAAAAATGAAATATCTGCAAGGTGCAATAAAACAAGGTTTGGAGACTTCTGGTCAAGATGGAGGTGTGGGTAGATATGCATTGCCTCCTTGTACAACCACAGAGAGAATTACAACTATATCTCAAAACAAGTAATAACCAGAATTGTCAGAAAATCAGGCTGTGTGGAAGTCTGACAACCAAGGATTTAAAGAAGCCACATTTATCTAGATGGTTAGGAGGGGTGGAGTGGCAGAGGTGGGTGGAGAGGCGCAGAGATGCCATGGAATGGGCGTTCCCACACTCAAGTTTGGTGGATAAAATTCTGGAGGGATACCTTGGGAATGAGCAATCCTAGCTCCAGACCAGATCACCCAGCCCAGGGTTCCAGCTCTGGTAAGATAGCTCCTTATAACTTCTGGCTATAAAATCCAGTGGGGGTTGGGCCAGCAGAAGAAACTGCTGGACTTTCAGGAGGGTCCATTTAAAGATCCCGCACAGACTCAGAACAGATGCAAACCCACTCTTAGATTCAGCACCAGGGCAAAAGCTGAAAGGGCACTAGACAGGTATGGAAAGTGGGTGAAGTAACGGAAAACAGGTGAGTGCTGGGCAAACTTCTAGAAGCCAGGCAGGAGCATAGTGCCATCTCTGAAACCTTCCCCCACACAAAGCCACAAAGATGTGGTGGGTTGCTTCACCCTAGTGATTACCTAAGGATCTGCACCACACAATATACAGGTGCCATTTCTAAGACAGGGAATCAAAGCAGCCCTAACTAATACACAGAAAAAAAAAAAACATAGGAAGGCTGCCAAATTGTGGAGACAAAGAAATATGGCCCAAATGGAAGAACAGAACAAAACCCCAGAAAAAGAACTAATTGAAATGGAGATAAACAACCTATCAGATGCAGAATTTAAAACACTGGTGATTAGGATGATCAAAGAACTCTTTGAGTATGGCAAAAATATAGGGGAAGAAATGAAGGTTATACTGCATGAAATAAAGAGAGATCTACAGGGCGCCAACAGTGGAGAGGATGAAGTTGAGAATCAAATCAACTATTTGACACACAAAGAAGGAAAAAGCATTCAATCAAAACAGCAGGAAGAAAAAAGAATTAAAAAAGTGATATTGGCATAGGAAACTCTGGGACAACTTTAAACATACCAACATCAAAGTCATAGGGATACCAGAAAGAGAAGAGGAAGAGCAAGAAATTGAAAACTTACTTGAAAAAATAATGAAAGAAAATGTCCCTAAGAACAGAGAGTCTCAAACAAGTTGGACCCAAAGAAGACCACACCAAGACACATCATAATTAAAATGCCAAAGGTTAAAGGTAAAGAGAAAATCTTAAAAGCAGCAAGAGAAAAGCAGAGAGTTACCCACAAAGGGGTTCCCATAACACTCTCAGCAGATTTCTCAAAAGAATCTTTTCAGGCTAGCTGGGCCTGGGAAGAAGTATTCAAAGTGATGAAAACAAGGGCCTACAACCAAGATTACTCTATCTAGCAAAGCTATCATTTAGAATGGAAGGGGAGATAAAGTGCTTCCCAGACAAGGTAAAGCTAAAGGAGTTCATCACCAAGCCATTATTATATGAAATGCTAAAGGGAATTATATAGGTATAAAATACATAAAAATGATGAACATTAAAATGGCAATAAATTCACAACTATCAATAATTGAATCTAAATAACAAACTAAGCAAACAACCAGAACAGGAACAGAATCATAGGTATGGAGATGATTTGGAGGCTTTTCAGTTGGGAGGGGATGGGGGAGAATAGGGGAAAATGTTCAGTGATTAAGAAGCTCAAATTGGTAGATACTAAACATCCAGGGGGATATTAAGAACATTATAGAAAACGGAGAAGCCAAAGAACTTATGTGCATGACCCATGGACATGAACTGAGGTGGTGGATTGCTGGAGAGGATGGGGATACCGGTGGAGGGAGGCCAGGGGGCAAAAATTGTGATAACTGTAATAGCATAATCAATAAAATATATTAAAAACTAAATTATTGGTTAATATTTTAAGGAGCTATAGCATATTCCTTTTGTTAATAATAGTTTTTGTTATCTATTTTTAAATTTATTTATTCACTGATTTGAGAGAGAGAAAGAAACATCAATCTGTTGTCCCACTTATTTATGCATCCATTGGCTGGATCTTGTATGTGCCCTGACTGGGGATCAAACTTGCAACCTTGGTATATGGGGAGGATGCTCTAACCAATTGAGCTATCTGGCCAGGGCAGTTGATGTTATTTATTAGTAAATCATTTATTATTTAATGAACTAATAGAATGGTAGGTACTTGAATGGTGTATTCCAGTCCTGGTCCTATTGCCAGGAACTGGTTGTTCAAATTAATCTTATTTTATATAACTAGACAGTGTTTTCATGAAAGGTTATTATTTACATAAAGCCCTTTCTCCCTCAATTTAATATGAATAATATGAGGGACTTTAAAATTGGATATTCCCAGGCTCCATCCCCTAATGATTCTGATTCAGTAGGTCTGGAGGTAGGGCCAGGGGACCTGCTGTTAAAAAATTATATCAGCTGATTCTGATTCAAAAGATCAATGGATTATTCTTCAAGAAATATTAAATAATAATTTTTATGGTAAATAATTAAGAGCCCTTTGAATTCCTTTGTGGCATAACAGGATTTGTGGTTAGGTGAGAATTTTAAGAGCAAACTGATAAAATTTTTCAAACACCCACATGTTGAATAAAGAATGTTTGACCAAACCAAGTATGTACTTGCTCCGAATCAACAAGAACTTTGAACAAAAAGGAGCTTGCCTTTGGCTCTTATTCAGGTTGAAGGAGTCCTGCCCCATTTCTTAACTATTTGGCCTGCCTGACCACTCATGATTTATTTGGTACAAAGCAGGCAAAGATTCCTGTTTCAGTTATACAGACTGTGTAAAGGGAATGCTTTGCTAGGATGAGGAAGACTGAAGTGCTTTATAAGCTCTGAATCTAATGTACTCATTAATTATTTATTTTTTGTAAATGAGGTTTCAACCAAAGTATGACCCGGTCTTATTTTTCCCCCTAGTCCTAGGAGTCAAGTCAGTTAAAAGGATTGTTGTTATTGAAAAAAATACGCAAAGAAATTATCTGACTTCCAGCCAAGATGGAGGTGTAGGTAGATACACTTTGTTTCCTCACACAACAAAAAAAAAGGACAACAACAAATTTAAAAACAAAAAATAACCAGAACTGCCAGAAAATCAAACTGTATGGAAGTCCTACAACTGAAGAGTTAAAGAAACATTCATTCATTCAGACTGGTAGGAGGGGGCGGAGACAGGTAGTCAGGGAGGAGAGGACAGTCCCACATTTGTGTGGGGATAAACTTGGAGAACAGCTGGGGAGTGAAACAGACTGCGAAACACAGGGTTCCAGCCTGGAGAAATAAAGCCTCAAAACCTCTGGCAGTAAAAACCCGTGGGGGCTGTGTTGGCAGGCAACAAATCCCAGCCTCAAAGCAGATTTCAGTAGAGAGACCCACAGGGTCCTAGAAAGTACACAAACCCATCCATCCAGGAAGCAGCACCAGAAGGGCTCAGTTTGCTTGTGGGTAGCAGGGGAAGTGACTAAGAGCCAGCTGAGAGCCGAGCAGACAGCATTGTTCCCTCTTGGACCCCTCCCCCACATATAGCACCACAGTGCAGTGAGCTGGGTTGCCCTGCCCTGGAGAGTACCTAAGGCTCTGCCCCTTACCATGTAACAGTTGTGCGCGCATACACACACACACACATACACACAAATATGGCCCTAATGAAAGAACAGGTCAAAGCTCCAAAAACAGAACTAAATGATGAAGAGATAGCCAGCCTATTAGATGCAGAGTTCAAAACACTGGTAATCAGGATGCTTACAGAAATGGTTGAGTATGATTGCAAAATGGAGGGAAAAGTGAAGTCTATGAAAAGTGAAATGAAGAAAAATGTACAGGGAACCAACAGTGAAGGGAAGGAAACTGGGACTCAAATCAACAGTTTGGGGCAGAAGAAAGAAATAAACATTCAACCAGAACAGAATTAAGAAACAAGAATTCAAAAAAAGGAGGAGAGCCTTAGAAACCTCTGGGACAATTTTAAACATTCCAACATCCAATTCATGGGGATGCCAGAAGGAGAAGAACAGCAAGAAATCGAAAGCTTATTTGAACAAATAATGAAGGAGAACTTCCCCAATCTGGCAAAGGAAATAGACTTCCAGGAAGTCCAGGAAGCTCAGAGTCCCAAAGAAGGTGGACCCAAGGAAGCACACACCAAGGCACATCATAATCACATTAGCCAAGATTAGAGAGAAGGAGAGAATCTTAAAAACAGCAAGAGGAAAGGAGACAGTTACATACAAAGGAGTTCCCATAAGACTGTCAGCTGACTTCTCAAAAGAAACCTTGCAGGCAAGAAGGGGATGGAAAGAAGTATTCCAAGTCATGAAAGGCAAGGACCTACATCCAAGACTATTCTATCCAGCAAAGCTATCATTTAGAATGGAAGGGCAGATAAAGTGCTTCTCAGATAAGGTCAAATTGAAGGAATTCATCATCACCAAGCCCTTATAATATGAAATATTAAAAGGACTTACCTAAGAAAAAGATGATCAAAACTATGAACAGTAAAATGACAACAAACTCACAACTGTCAACAACTGAACCTTGAAAAAAAAAGTAAACTAAGACAACTAGAACAGAATCACAGAAATGAAGGTCACATAGAGGGTCATCATCAGGGAGGTGGGGAGGGGAAGCAGGGAGAATGGGGGTAAAGGTACACAGAATAAGAAGTATAAATGGCTGGTACAAAATAGACAGGGGGAGGTTAAGAATAGTATGGGAAATGGAGAAGCCAAAGAACTTACATGTTTGACCTATGGACATGAACTAGGGGTGGGGAGGAATGCTGTTGGGAGGCAGGGTTAGGGCAGATGGGAATAAAGGGAAGAAAACATGGGACAACTGTAATAGTATAATCAATAAAATATATTTAAAGAAAAAAAAATTATCCTATTGTACTTTTTGAGGGTGCTTAGTTTGCAGCTTGTTGAAATCTGAGTTATCTCTTTGTGCTCTGCCACCTAGAACAAATAATTAGCATATTTTCACTTGGGGCTTCTTCTCTTCCCAAACTCCTGGGTATATATATGCTTTGAGCTAGCCAGTTTTGCAAAAGTCCACTCACTCTCTCTAGGCTTGAGGCAAGGAGGGCTCAATCCTACCCCTTCCTCTCAAGAGAATTTATAGCAGAACAACACATCTTAACAACAAAACCTCTGCACATCTGAGCTTGTTCTTTACCCCAGATCTGACTGGGAGTGCAGTCAGAGAACCAGCAGTGCTTAGCTCTTTTTGCTTTTAATATGTGTGTTTTCTTGGGCAGCTCACTTTGGTATGCAGCTTTTATTTTATCATTGTGACTCACAGTATAAAGCACATAGCACCGTGTACGAGGGGGGACCCAAAAACCCCCAGAATTATCTTCTGGAGGTCAGGTCCTTTGTAGTGCAGTCTTCCCCACTAGGTGAGTGTTCTAGGAACCCACCTGTATCAGTGTACCAGCTGGTGTTGTTGTGAGAGGCTGTGTTTGGCTTAAGTGAATTTTTTTTAACTCAACGTGTTTGCCCATTTCATGATGGGTGATTTACAAGCACACCTGCCCACACCATGCTGAGTGTTCAGCAGTTTTTAACTAAAAATAAAAATGGCATGACTCTCATGCCCCACCCTCCCTATTCACCCAATCTCAACCCAAGCGACTTTTTTTGTTGTTTCCCTGGATGAAAAAAGTCCTCAAACAGAAACTTTTTGCCAGTGTGGAAGAAGTGAAACAACAAATGGCAGAAGCACAAAAAGACATCAAAATTGATGAGTTCAAAAACTGTTTTGAGCAGGGGAAAAATCTCTGTATAGGTGTATTGCATCAAATAGGGAGTACTTTGGAGGTGACTGAAGTTTAAACATATAAGAATAAATGTACAAATTTTTATAAACAAATTCCATTTTTTGGGAAACCCCTTTGTACTATACATAACTTGGTACTTATGTAATAAAAATACAAAAACAAGGGAGTGATAGATACAGACTTGTATATAATGATTTCCTGTGAGGATGAAGGGGACAATGAGGAATATAAGGGGAGAGGGTTTAGGTCTGTTTACATTTTATTTCTTCTTAGAAAAGTTTTAAATCAATATGGCAAACTGTTGATAACTTTACATTTAGTGGTGGATACAGAGCTACTTTTTAATATTATCTCTATACAGATATATTTTCTGTGTATTTGAAGTGTTCTATCATTTAAAATTAACTGGAAAATGATGTTCTAGGTTACAGTGATGTTCTGCAGGTTTCTCTCTCCCTTTACTCTCAAAGACAGAGAAAATAGAAGTCATCTGATAGAAATGATCCCAACTCCCCACTCTCAGATACACACATGTGCACGCATCCTTTCTTTTTTTCCTTTAAGTACAGTGGGGTCAGTCTCTTCATCTCTACTCTGGACCCCCTTCCCTCTAACCTTCTCAGGAACCTTGTGCTGTTAATTTGTCAACACCCTACTCTCTTCAACCTACCTCTGCAGATTTCCTGTCCACACTGGAATATGTGCTAGTTTCTTAGTTTAAAAAAAACAAAAAACAAACCCTCTGCCTCAAGCCCAGCTAATGCTCTATGTCTTCCCTCCTCTTCTTAGTCAAACTTATCTTGAGATATTTACTTGGTTGTCTTTATTTTTACACCTCCTACTCTTCAACCTACTCCAGTCTGGCATGTTTCCCATGACATTGTTCTTGCCAAGGTGAACAGGACTTCTGTGTCACTGAATCCAGGGGACGTTTTTCACTTCCCTGTTTTGTCACCTCTCAGCAGCATTTGATGATCATTGACTCCTTTTTGCTTCTTGAAATCCTCTTTCCATGAGTTCTTCATTACTACATTTTTGTGTTTTTTTCTGTTTTCTCCTCCATGCTCTCCTATACCAGTTCTTCTTTTTTTTACAACCAGCTGTTAAATAGTGAAGATTCCCAGGGCTCAGTCCTAAAACTTTTTCTCCCTCTGAATTTTTTTCTGTAGTGATAGCATCTACTCCCATGGTTTCTATTACAGTACTTTCGCTGCGACTCCTCTGAGCCTTCCTTGTGACTCCCAAACCTCTACTGGAGGGACCATAGTTGAGGATAAGAGGTAATTTAGGTTCCATACAGGTAACTCAGTTCTTTATCTTCACAGGTGGGCTGCTTTGGGGTAATAAGATTCTGGATAGAGACCCACAATGTAGTGAAAATAGCAAGAGTGCTAGACCTGACACTTACTTTGGGGGAAAGAACACTACCAGTTCCCACATACTGTTTCACTGAGCTTTGCACTTTTTTGTCATTGTGCATCTATGGGGAAACTTTTTTGAGAGTACAGGCCTGATACGTGTCACTATTAACATTATTTTACTCCCATGAATAGGAACTTCTAGGTGTATTTTTCTTTTGTCCATGATTTTGTTTAATTTCCTCATCTGCATTTTATAAACATACTAAAGCTCAAGAAAGTTTAGTAACTTGTCCAAGATCACAGAAGTTACTCACTGGGGTATATGTGACAAATCCCAGACCATTTGAGGCCTGTTACAAAGTTGCAGATTTCAGCTGTAATCTGCAAGGGTTCTTCTATCTCTGAATAACCTGTGCTCCTAAGCAGTTGCTAATTACTCACCTAAGATCTAATCTCTGATTTAAGTATTTAGTAGATAATGTGTTATGATGATCTATTTATTAATAATTAGAAATTTTAGGAATTAGTAGGTGGTGGAAGAGAAAAAAAAGTAGTGTCAGATTAGTTTAGTGTTTGGTATATAGCCATGTGCCACTTAATGATGGGGTACGTTCTGAAAAAGGCATTGTTAGGCTATTTGGTCATTGTGCAAACATCCTAAAGTACACTTACACAGACCTACATGGTGTAGCCTACTGTGCACCTAGGCTGTATGGTATAGCCTCCTGCTCCTACAGTGCAATCCTATATAGCATGGTACTGTACAAAACAATATGAAGTTAAATCAAACATAAGAAAAGGATGTAATCAAGAGATGTGGTAGACATGAGATGTATGAGGCCACTGCTGACATTACATGGCACACAGTTTTACAGAAAACTATTTTTTTCAATAAGTAGAAAGAGCACTTGAAAATGACAAAAAGTGTAAGTATAGTAAATACATAAGCCAGTAATATGGTCACACTTGCCATCATTATCAAATAGTATGTACTGCATATAATTGTGTGTGCTATATTTTTATGACTGGCAACATCATAGGTTTGTTTGCACTAGCATCACCAAAATTATATGAGTGATGCTTTGTGCTGCAAACTTAGGGCAATTACGACGTCACTAGGTGATAGGAATTTTTCAGCTCCATTATAATTTTATGGAACCACCATTGTATATATAGTCCGTCATTGACCTGGATGTCGTTATTTGAGCATGACTGTAAAATACAGTGACACTCTATTCTGCTTACAGGTCTGTGTGGCACAGAGTAGTTCCCCCTTGTCAGCAGGGGATAATTTCTAAGACCCCCCCCAAAGATGCCTGAAATTTGGATAGTACCCAATCCTATGTATTCTATTTTTCCCTCTGCATTCACAACTATAGTAAAGTTTCATTTATAGACTAGGCCCAATGAGAGATTAACAACCACTAATAATAAAATAGAACAATTACAACAATACACTAATAAAAGTTATATGAATGTTGTCTCTCCCTCCAGTAATTTTTATATTTTTCAGTCTAAACCTGTTCGTGAGTCTGTGTAACCATCCCTTACTTGTAGCAAATGTCTTGGTGTCACTCATTTCAGGGGATCTGTTACTGAAGTCTTTGGGCTCATTGCTTTCTGGAGAAACAGGTTGCTGTCTGTTGGACCACATTTTTGTTCATATCTTCCTCTCACAAATGTAATGCTTTTTTCCATGTTAACTAAGCACTTACCATGCACTGTGGCCTTAGCTTTTGCACTTTGAGTTGTGACAGCAAAACTAGCACAAATTTTATTTTCCTTCACAATTTCATTGACATATTCATAAGAATGCTTGATTGTAGCAACCTAAGTGTATGATTTTTTTCTTTTCTTAAGTCAAGACTTTCACTTTTTCACTTAAAGGAAGCACTTTACAGCTTCTGTTTGGCATAATCTAAATTGCCAACATCACTACTCTTGAACTTTGGGGTCATTTGATCAGATCAGTTGGCCTGATCACCAAGATGGCCTCCAAATCACTAACGTGCTGGCGGCATAGACAGCATGGAGGTGCTGGACAAGATTCACGTCCCGTGTGGACAGAGTGGGGTGGTGCAAGGTGTACAATATCACACTACTCAGAACGGCTTGCAATTAAAAACTTGTGAGTTGTTTATTTTAGAAATTTTCCATTTAATGTTTCCATACCATGGTTGGCCATAGAGAAGTGAAACAGCAGAAAGCAAAAACACAGATAAGGGGTAGGGGGTACTACTACATTTAAAAGATCAGTAGCAACAGTCGCTTCAAACATAAGTTACAAGGTAGCCATGATATCGAATACCATAGGTAATTCTGTTAGAATGTTTTCATGACGATTTGTAGGTAATTACTTTTCAGCATTTTCCCCTACAGCAAACTGAAGCCTATTATTTTTCTAAGTACTTGGGTTGCAGTAAATAACTGCCAATGTAGTAGGTGCCTCTCTCCCCACAGTGTCAGCAAAAACATTTTCATTTAGAGACCATCTCAGTTCAGTGCATTTTCTTTCCGTCATCTCCTTTTTTTGCTATATAAAAATTGCTATGATCAAAATAGCTGTCATTGGCCTCTGAAGCATTTTCTGTAGGCTTTGTTTTGTTTTTAGCTTTCTTTAGAATTTAAAAGAGAAATAGGAAGACAATGTAGATGAACACCTATCTGAGAAATTCCAAAATTAGAGATGGTCATTTGGGTTGCATGATTTGTAATATTTTCACATTAGGATCATACCATTCCAAACAGACTTTTAGGCTATTCTAAAATAATAATTTATTTTAAAACTGCTGCAACTACCAACATTTAACCATTAAACTGAAAAGAGGATAGATAGACATTGGTGATGTTTTTTTCCAATGAGGAGTGCTTCTGAAACCTCTCTGTTCTCTAAGAGACTGATATGGACAGTATAAAGCCATTATTTCTTATTCCTTAAACCCACATAACCTGAACCTTAGATTCCTCAATGCTTCTAATTCTAGGTCAGGCCTAAAGTAATCAAACACAGCAGCTCTTAAGATACTGAATTTGAGAGAGATCATCCCTGTGTTGGAAGTACTTTAAAATTTGACTGGCTCTCCTGCATCCTATAATCACTTTGAAATAAATTCTAGGTACATCCATGAAATTCTGCATTTTAGAAATCCTGAGGTTTTATATTCACCTGTTATATTCAGTTCTCCACTGGTCTAGGTATACTAGAGCTTTTGTCAAATCTAGTGCTAAAAATTCAAAGGGTATGTAGAAAAGCCAAGGCCACTGTCAAAGAAATGAAACTAAAACTGTAATTGATTATAGAATTGGATGCTGGGGAGAGTAAAAAAAAAGTGCATTTGAAAAACCAGTGAATGTTAATTGTTGCAATCTTTTTAGAAAGTAGTGTAACATTATGTATCATATATCTTTTAAAACTGTGTACGCTTTGACCTAGAAATTTCAATGACTAAAATCTGTCTTGAAAAAATAATCAAATACTCAGGCAAATATTTACATAGTTAATGCAATAGGCAGTTGAGTAGAGCAAGTACAGACTTTGAAGCCAGGTTGCTTCAATTCAAATCCTGGTTCTTCTGCTTACTGCTAGTGTAGATTTGCTTAACTTCTGTATGTTTTTCAGTTGCTCCATCTGTAAACTAATGAATAGTTTCCTACTCATAGACTTCTTGTACGGAGATAATAGTAATCCCTTCTAGTACCTGTTAGCCATCACAGCACTGTTGTTTAACAAGTTGCTCCCAAACTCAGTGACATACAATGAACATTTATTTCTTAGTCATACATCCATAGGTCAGTTGGGATTCTCCTTTTCTAGGGTGGGCTTGGGTCTAGGCCATGGGTTTGGTTCAGGTGGGCTACAGTGTCATTTATTCTCCTGGGATCAGTGTACTACCAGGGATCTGTTCTTCCCCAAGCAGTGTCTAAAGCATCCTGATTACCAGTGTTTTGAACTCTGCATCTGATAGGTTGGCTCTCTCTTCATCATCTAGTTCTGTTTTTGGAGCTTTGACCAGTTCTTCATTAGAGCCATATTTGTGTGTGTGTGTATGTGTGTGTGCATGTGCACAACTGATACATGGTAAGGGGCAGAGCCTTAGGTACTCTCCAGGGCAGGGCAACCCAGGTCACTGCACTGTGGTGCTATATGTGGGGGAGGGGTCCAAGAGGGAATGATGCTGTCTGCTCAGCTCTCAGCTGGCTCTTAGTCACTTCCCCTGCTACCCACAAGCAAACTGGGCCCTTCTGGTGCTGCTTCTTGGATGGATGGGTTTGTGTACTTTCTAGGACCCTGTGAGTCTCTCTACTGAAATCTGCTTTGAGGCTGGGATTTGTTGCCTGCCAACACAGCCCCCACTGGTTTTTACTGCCAGAGGTTTTGAGGCTTTATTTCCCCAGGCTGGAACCCTGTGTTTCACAGTCTGTTTCACTCCCCAGTTGTTCTCCAAGCTTTTCCCCATGCAAATGTGGGACTGCCCGTCCTCCAGCTGCCACCTTGCCATGTGTCCTCTCCACCCTGGCTGCCCATCTGTGCCCTTCCTACCTTCCTGAATGAATGTTTCTTTAACTCTTCAGTTGTAGGTCTTCCATACAGTTTGATTTTCTGGCAGTTCTGGTTATTTTTTGTTTTTAAATGTGTTGTTTTACTTCTTTTGGTTGTGTGAGGAGGCAAAATGTATCTATACATGCCTCCATCTTGGCTGAAAGTGCAATTGCACACTTTTCTTTGCATTGCATCCAATAACACATTGGCCAAAGCAAGTCACATGGCCAACCTGAACATCAGTGAGGCAGGGAACATTGGACAGGGGGTAGGAGTGAATATTTGTAATCCAAGTTGCAGCATATTTTTGGTTTTGCCCGCTATCCAATCTCTGTTATAGCCACTCTGCTCTGCAATTGCAGCATGAAAGCACCTTTAGACAATACATCAATGAACAGAGTGGTCATGTTCCAATAAAACTGTATTTGCAAAACCAGGTGGCAGTCTGGATTTAGTGCATGACTTACAGTTTTCCAACCCTAATGCATTTACTGCACCAGATCATAGATTTTTAAAATGAAGATTAAGTAAATTAATATATGGAAAGAGTTAAGAACAATTGGTACCAAGCAGTACTAATAAATACTGGCTTTCAGTAATAGTGTTTTTTTAGTATTATAGCACAGTAATGGAAATAATAAACATGTCCAACAATAGAGACAGGGTTAAATAAATTATGGCACACCGATACTGTGAAATGTTATACATCCATTTAAATATATATTTTTATTTATTTATTTATTTTTAAAAATTTTTTATTTTAGATTATTCAGTACAGTTTCTATCTTTTATTCCCATTCCAGCCCACCCACCCAACCCTCCCCACCTCCCTTCCATTTCCAAGCCCCGTAGTTTTGTCCATGTGTCCTCTGTATTTGTTCCTGTAAACCCTTCCCTTCTCCCCTGAAATTCCCTCCCCTCTCCCCTCTGGTCACTGACATTTAAATATATATTTTTAAATATCAAGACCATTTATTAGCTTAGCAACATATTTGTAGTATATTAAGTGGAAGAGATACATGATAATTATATGGCCCTAGATATTTTTCTTAAAAGACAATGTATTTTACATATTTACATACTTATAAAAAATAGGAAAGAAATATACCACACTGCATGAATTATTTTTTACATAATTCTTTTTGTTTTTTAATTGAGATATACTTGATATATAACATTTTACTAGTTTTAAGAATATTACATGGTTTGATATATGTGTATATTTTGAGTTTATTACCACAATAAGTTTAGTTAACATCCATCTACCCACATAGTAATAAATATTTTTCTTGTAATGAGAACTTTTAAGATCTACTGTCTTAGCAACTTTCAGATATTCAAAACAGTATTGTTAACTATACTGTATATTATATTCCCAGGTTATTTATCTTCTAAAATTATATAATTATTGTCCATTTTTTTTCTACTGAGTTTTACAACATGTTTACAAGTAATCTGGATGCCAAAAAACTAGAGTTAAAGTTATTGACATATAGCCCCAAATATGACTTTACCCATTTCTTTAAATTTTAGATATTTGTAGCAATAATATCTAAATAGTAATTTTGAAAACTGTGCTAGCTGTGGAAAATAACCAGAAATATGAAGAAACCACTTAATAGGGTAAATATATACTGCTATAATGACACATGCAAATAAACCTTATTTGGAATGGATCCTATCTTCATTAAAGAGTGCCTAACTACTAATTAGGGGGCTGTTTGAAAACCATTAAGAAGAATATCTAAATGTACCAAATTTAAACTGTCCTGATAATTTTCACAAATATGAAAAGACAACTATGATTATCAAAGAAAAATGGGAAAAGCACTTTTATCTTATTCCAAACCAAGAAAACCTTAATTTATATAAGTTAAAAGTAATGATGCCCTGGCCAGTGTGGCTCAGTCGGTGGGAGCATCATCCCGTAACTGAAGGGTTGCAGTTCTGATTCCCCGCCCTGGGTGCATACGATCTGGTCTGGGCATGTACGGGGGCAATCGATCGATGGTTTTTTCTCACATCACTGTTTCTGTCTCTCTCTCCCTCCCTTCCCACCCCCATTCCTCTCTCCCTTCTTCTTTCTCTAAAAGCAATGAAAAAAATGTCCTCAGGTAAGGATAAAAACATTTTTTAAGAAAGTAAAGGTTATAAAAATGAACACACTCCTCAGTTTGTCTTAAGCATGAAAATGCTTTTTTATCACAAAACTTTAAAGAAGAATTCCTTGTCAAAGGGCATTATTGGTCTACTAGTCAGATTTTTAGCATTCTTCATCTTTTAACAGGTAAATTTTCACATTTTTAGGAAGAATCCTAGTTATCTCTGAGCTGAATTCTAAGGGTTTTATTTTTATGAGCATATTCTGTTTTCATTTTATTGAAATTCTAGAATTAAAATCACAACATGGAGCAGATAATTTTCACATTTTCTCAGAATCCTGATTCATATTTCTTATGCTTGTACATTGACAGCATCAAAAATGCAAGAACACCTGTGGAATTAGTTGTGTAGGGTGATCCTTAAGCCTGCGGCTAGTTTCAACAGTAACAACTATTTCCATGTGGTGTCAAAGTATGTAAAAATGCTCAATACATATATTGTGTGTATGTATATATATAATGAAAAAATCAGCTTTCAAAACAACATATATGGTATATTCCCAATTTTGCTTTAAAAAAAAGGTCACCAACAGTAGAAACAGCAAGGAAATAAACTAAAATATCAGTTTTGAGATTTAGCTATCTCAAAATGTCAAGGATGGTGTGAATGTGGATGATTTCTATTTTCATCTCTATGACAAAGATTTTCTATAATGACTATGTACTACTTTTTTAATAAGAAAAAATGACATTTGTATATGGGTGCTCAGAATATCTATTTAAAAATATATCTCTAGGATCTACAAGTCTCCTAATTGCTTTAACATTTTTTTACTGTGAAATATATCATTCATATAGACTTATTTAAAATATATAAGCATAATTTAAATTATAATTAGAAAGCAAGTGACCATGTAAATACAGCTTGGGTTAATAAAGTTTTTCTGGTACCTTCACTGACCCCCATGTACCCCTCTCCAATAAAGGGTTAATTTTAACATGCTCCAAACTTCTATGACAATCATTTATTTGCTATTTGAGGTAGTTTAAGCCCTGAGCATGTCTGTATAAAACGTTTGATGTTCATTGCTCTGTTGAACTTGACAGAACAGAGGCATACAACATACTTTCTACTGACTAGCATCTTTCAGCATTATGCTGAGATTTATCCACACTGACACATATAGCCACAGTTCATTCATTTTCCTTGTTGTGGAATATTCCACTGTTGGA
Source organism: Trachops cirrhosus (assembly GCA_028533065.1). Classification (NCBI taxonomy): domain Eukaryota; kingdom Metazoa; phylum Chordata; class Mammalia; order Chiroptera; family Phyllostomidae; genus Trachops; species Trachops cirrhosus. The sequence continues at coordinate 64,602,592 of CM052542.1, read as the reverse complement.
TTTTTTTATTAAACAATTTACTTCATTTTATACACAATCAATATATAAATTTTAAAATGGATACATTTCTCTTCAGGTTGTAGGAAAAAGCACATAATGTAGAGCCACAATCTGTGCCTGACTCTATGAGAGACACTGTGTGTCTCAGATTCCATCCATTGTTCCTGGAACTCATGGACTCAGGAAGTTTGGGAGAGACAATAAGAACATACAGTTCAACCATATGCTGATATGACATGAGGCTTAGAATGATTAAACAACTTTGGCCCTGAGCTGGTTGTTCCAGGAGGAAGTGTAAAGACATAACATGGGAAATGTTATAGAATTCCCTGGGGGTATGTATGCAACTTTAGTTCTTAGCCAGTAAAAAAATGACTTCCCCCCACAAAAGTTGAAGTCTGTAATCCTCTCTTTGCTGCTATTTTAGACAACACAGCCCAGGCACATGTTTAAGAGAGCTGCAAGGCCTAGAAAACGGATCAAAGCCATCCCAGGGTTAAAAGACAAGGTACACAGAAGGCTTTTAATGAACAAGCAGACAGCTAGCATTTTACAGAGCATCTGGGAGGCAGGTGTAGCTTCTATCAGCACTCTGCATAAAAGGAACATTAGCATTCTCAACAGCAAATGAAAATAACGCAGTCCCTGGATTCTTCAACATCCCAGTGTAAAAATACGGGGTTAAGAAAACTAAGTGTTAAGATTTTCTACTGGTATATAACAAACTATCCCAAAACTTAATGGCTTAGAACAATAATTTATGTCTTTCATGGTTCTGAGGGTGGACTGCACTCAGCCGGTCAGTTACTTCAGGTTTTGCATGCATTTGTGACTCTGGCTGGATTTATGTAATGAAGGGCTGACTGGGCTGGCCCTGAAGATGGCTTCTTCACTCACATGCTCAGCCCCTCAGCTGGAATGCCTGGAACAGCTTCATGTGGCTAGCCGTACTTCAGAGTATGTGCTCAGGGTGGTCAGCCTTCTTACAGGACTGGTGACTTCCCACTGACCAAGCTGGAAGCTGCATCATTCCTGCCACACTCTTTTGTTTACACAGGGCCACCTTAGATTGAAAGTAGGGGCACGGGCACTACCTCAGGGCATGAGTACCTGCAGGCATGGTTCACTGAGGGGTCATCTTTGGAGACTAGCTAACACTGTAGGACAGGATCAGCAAAGCAGGGTCTAGGGATGAGGAGAAAAGCAATGTGGAGGACCCAGCCAGAACAGAGACAATTTTCTTGGTCATTCTGATTAAAGGTTCTTCCTTCTTCCTTAGTGGGGAAGAAATGGAACTGACAATTAAAATCCATTAATAGTGTGTTGTATATATGTTTAAAGTTGACTGCATATAGTTCTAATTCCATTATCATAGGCTCAGTAACAGTTAACTGATCTTTAGCTTAAACACACAAAGTCCTAAGTAAAAGAACTACTTGAGATATGGTTATAGATATGTTTCTGAATAAGAGTCACATCATCGTACTATTTCAGTTAAGATTCTGGCACCAAGAATGGGCAAGTCAGGTGTCCATTTTCTCCTTTTAGTTGGCCAGTGGCACCACATTGGGTCTAAAACTTACTAAACCATACAATAGCCACATGCAAATCTTACATGGGAATCCTAGTTGGTGCTTAAGTTCACTAACAATTCACTTACTAAAATAAAAGTTTAGCTACATTTTTACCTAAATTTGGAGATGAAAAAGCATGGTCCTTTTAAACTCCAGATTCTAAAGCATATTTTAGGGCAAAATATATTTGGAATAGCTATTTATAAGGTTATACAACCTAATTAATGTAATGTAATTTTCAACACAGTTTAGAATCTTGGAGTATCCAGAGGCTAACTGATTATAACTTAGAATAAACTTGATCATTGTAAAAGGATTATAAAAAAGAAATTAATTTTAGTTACTATTCTGTGAGGTTAATGAAGGAGGCTGCTAGGTTCTGAAGCTTCCTTTCCCTGTATTCATTTGTAAGACTTTGAGGAAAAGTGGCATTTAAATAATGAAACTTAACCTCATTCTGATACAAGAGAGAAGCAGATGTGAATGTTCAAATACTGGGGTGGCTAGAGAAGAGGTGGGAGACATTGTTTACCTCTTCATAACAACATTCTGCCTTTATATCATTGAAAAGACTGTGGTTGCTCAGGAAGTGTGATCCAAAAGAAGCTACTATTCCTATGACCTGAGAGTCAGAGTGGGGATTCTACTCCCATTGGTTGGGCCCCTGCCATAGATTTCCAGTAGCCCTAGAGGGAAAAACTTTAATTTAAAAATACAACAGTTTGGGGATCTGGCTGGGTAGCTCGGTTGGTTAGAGCATCGTCCCCCATATGCTAAGTTTGGGGGTTCAATCCTGGGTCAGGGCACATACAAGAATCAACCAATGAATGCACTAATAAGTGGAACAACAAATTGATGTTTCTCTCTCAAAAATCAATAAATAAAGTTCTTTTAGAAGAATACAACAGGAGAAAAGACAAAGGTGGCAGCATAGGTAAACACAGTCACACAACCACATCAAAATTACAATTAAAATAGAGAACAACCATCACTCAAAACCATCAGAAATCAAGTTGAGTGGAATTAAAGAAACCACATCCATCCAGACAGGTAGGAGGGGCAGAGACGAGGAACAAGTTGGTCCTACTTCCACGTGTTGGCTAAAAATTTGGGAGAGCTATCTCAAGAAAAAGGAGTCCTAGCCCCACACCAGGCCCCCCAGCCCAGCGTTCCAGTGCCAGGAAGATTAAGTCCCCATAAATTCTGGCTGCAAAAATGAGCTGGGATTGAGTCAGTGGAAGAAACTTTTGAAGTCCCAAGTAGTTCCTCTTAACACACACACAGACTTAATGAGACTCACTCCTTCTGAGCTCCAGCGACAGAGTAACACTTTGAAAGGCACCAGTGGCACACAAGGAGAAAGTGAAGTGTCTGGCATCAAGGTGAGAGCTGGGGGACAGCTTTTTCCCAGACAGAGAGGCAGGCCATTCTCCCTTTCTGATCCTTCCCTCCACAAAGCCACAGAACGGGCAGACTGGTACCATTTCTGAGACTCCATCAACCTAGCTAACACTGTTTGCCCTGCCCTGGAGGTTCCCAGAGACTCTGCCCCTCCCAATTTACAGGCCCACCCAAGCTGCTATTCCATATGAAAGGCTGGTCTTGGCTCGTGCTTCACAACTTCCTAAATACTATTAAACAAGCAGCAGCTGGCCTCAGTGAGCCCCAGGTCCTGCACTAGCAGCAGCCAGCCTAGATTCACAGCTTGGCTTGTCTGGGGATCTCCAAGCCCAGCACAAGTATCAGCCATCTCAGATTGCTATAGCTCACGCAGGGTGGCCCCGAGCAAAACACAGGTGGGGGCTGACCTTGGCCCGCACCAACCAGGATACATACCCCAGAGCCTGCATATCCAGTGGACAGCTACAGACCACATCAGAGCACCACCGCCTGCCCCTGCACAGCTGACCCTCCATGACCTTGTGGCTGACCCCCTTTCAGACCACCCTCATTTAAATGCTCCCAGGAACTTACTGCATGATCTCATATTGGGCCTTTCCTGTGGTGTGTAAGTGTCTGCCCTTTTTGCCAGTCCCCCAGTGTCTTTTACCTCCTTTTGGCTGCCATCTTTACTCAGGGCAAAAGTCCCCAGCTACTTCCAGGGTGGGCATTTGTCCCCTGCCTGTTGTGGAGGTGCTATATCCTGGCCATGTCACAAGTCCCTGAATTCAGTTTCTCACAGTTATGGACACAATTCCACAATTTGCCCTAAGCGGCAGCCCTCTTCCCTTCAGAAAGGTGTGGCTATTAACTTGCCATTGTTATGCAATGTATCTTAAACTTTCAGGGGACCCTCTGTCTGTACCCCCTATGGTTTCATCATTTGTATCTTTTCCACCTCCAGTGATTTTTATTTATAATAAGATATTACACTTATGTACTGTAGTTATAAAGAACTGCTTCTAATTGTTATTTCCAGACAGGTTATATTTTTATAATTAGCAGTATTATGCTTTAAAGGCTAATTTAAAATAAAATGATAGTATCATGTACATTTGATTCTCTCAACCCCATAATTTTTGTTTTCATTTTATCATGTAACCATAATACAGGATTTCTCAACCTGAGCACTATTGACATTTGGGCCAGGTAGTTCTTTGTGTTGATGTTGTTGTTGTTTTTGTTGTTGTTGTTGAGGGGGATGACTTTTCTGCGTGTTGTAGGATGTTGAGCAACATATCTGTCCTGTACCTGCAGGATTCCAGTAGCACTCCCCAGCCGTGAAACAAACATTATCTCCAGACATTGCCAAGAGCTCCCTAGGAGGCAAAACAGACTCCACTTGAGAATCATGGTCATAGTATATTTACTAAAGTTCTTGTCATGCTGTTCAGAATCATAATTTGGAATACAGCAGTGTATCAGCAGTAGCTAGGCACAAAATCAGTGGAATAGAAATGTTGCTAGGCAGTATTTTGGATAGTTCAATAGGTCAACATAAATAAAAACTGGAAACATTTTAGTGAGTGCCAGACAGGGCAATAAAATTAGTTAATAGCTCACATGTCATTTATGGCTGTTTTTCGTCAATCACTATTTTAAATATGAAGCAGCAGGATCTGCAGACATTAGAGCACACCTGAAGGCCCTTGTGCTGTTTTATGTTACAGGAAAGTCACAGTGATTTTCCATGGCATGCAGGACTGAAATGTGTTTCACTCCTTTTGTCGTTATGTCTATAACAGGTGATCTCCGGTGCCCTGCTGGGAATGTCATCAATCTAACTTCCTCTCCAAAATTTTTGGCATTCTGCATCGTGACGAGCACTTGGTGTGCAAGCCAATTCACAGGATGTTTTTCAGTTTAAACATATGCCAGAGAAAAATTTTAAATGTAGCTGTTTGAGTTATATAGAAAAGCAAAATGATGTTGATTTATTAAATTGGATATGCTTGAGGGAGATATTACTCCCTCAAGCAAAAGTCTTAACTTCCAATATTAAACTTAACTATGCGTTACAAAGTATTTTATGGTTGTTTCATTGAACATTTGTACAAAAACCTAAACAAAAATTATTGATGGAGAATCTAAAGTACACTTGACATCACTAGACTTTTTTGAGGCGGGTGTCCAGAGGAAGGTAAGGTAGGACCAAATTTTGAACGCCGGGTGAGAACCCTACTCACCAGGAAACACTGTGTTGTTTTATTTAGTCAGCGACTTATTCCTGCTACAGAGCAAAGCAAGAAGAGGAAAAAAGAATATAGCATCAAGTCGTCCCCGATTCTTTTACTAAATGAGTTGAGATTAATCTTGTTTTACAACCTTGTCTCAAAAAAAATCATGTAATAAAAGGAGAATATAGACAGGAAAATCTCAGATATCCCACACAGCAGTATTTTCACCAGTATGTCCCTAGAGCAAGGGACATAAAGGAAAGAATAAACAAATGGGATCGCATCAAAATAAAAAGCTTCTGTACAGCCGAAGAAAACAACATTAAAATGAAAAGAGGACCAACTGTATAGGAAAGCATATTTGCCAATGATACTACAGGCAAGGGTTTAATCTCCAAAATATATAGAGAACTCACATGACTCCACTCTAGGAAGACAAACAACCCAATTAAAAGATGGGCAATGGACTTGAACAGACACTTCTCCAAGGAGGACATACAGAGGATCCAGAGACATATGAAAAGATGCTCAGTAACGCTAGGTATCAGAGAGATGCAAAGTAAAACTACAGTGAGATACCACTTCACACTGGGAAGAATGGCCATCATAAACAAAACAACAAACAACAAGTGTTGGAGAGGTTGTGGAGAAAAGGGAACCCTAATGCAGTGTTACTGGGAATGCAGATAGGTGCAGTCACTGTGGAAAACAGTATAGAATTTCCTCAGAAAACTAAAAATGGAACTGCCTTTTGACCCAGCAATTCCACTGCTGGGATTATACCCTAAGCACCCCAAAACACCAAAAGAACCTATGCACCCCAATGTTTATAGCAGCACAATTTACAATAGCCAAGTGTTGGAAGCAACCTAAGTGCCCATCAGTAAATGAATGGATCAAAAAACTGTGGTACATTTACACAGTGGAATACTACGCAACAGAAAGAAAGAAGGAGCTCCTACCCTTTGCTGAGAGCGTGGATGGAACTGGAGAGCATTATGCTGAGTGAAATAAGCCAGGTGGTGAGGGACAAATACCATATGATCTCACCTATAAGTGGAATCTAACCAACAAAATAAACAGGCAAGCAAAATATAACCAGAGACACTGAAATTAAGAACATACTGACAGAAACCAGAGGGGAGGGGGAAGGGTTTTCAGGAACTTTTAAAAGGACACTTGGACAAAGCCAAAGAGGGGTAGGATCAAGGGTGGGGATTGGGGATGGCTGGGGTTGGGGGGAATGATGGGGTAAAATGGAGAAAACTGTACTTGAACAACAATAAAAAGTAAATATATATTTATATCTACATTTATTTTCTTATATGTATATACATATAAAAGAAAAATACTACAAAACCAGGAAAAAATAATGTAAAATATTAACCTAATATAAGATTGGATATTTAAAAGTAAAATTATATCATGCTATGATCCTTCACATTACACTTTTAACTATTTTAGTGGTCCTTGTGTGGTAGATTTATTATGTGTTTGTCCCTAACTGGAGATGTGTTGAAAGTGCCTAAGGCAGTATTTGGCACATAGTAGACAATCAGTAAATAGTTGCTGAATGAATGTGTGGGAAGTGGGTGTCTTGGTGTGACAGTTTGTCTTATTGTACAATATAGAGATTTTTAAAGTAGGAGAGAAAAAATATACAAAAGAAAGGATGTACCCATGACCCAGCTTGAACAATTATCAACTCACAGACAATCTTGTTTCAACCACATTCCCCATGCTTTTCCTTTCCCATATTATTTGAAAGCAAATTCCAGATATAGCAATTTTTTGATAAATATTTCAATATCTATCTTTAAAAGATTAGGGCTCTTTTCTTTAAACATTGCCACAGACCCACCCTGGTTGGTGTGACTCACTGGATTGAGTGCTGGCCTGTGAACCAAAGGGTAGCTGGTTCGATTCCCAGTCAAGGCACATGGCTGGGTTGTAGGCCAGGTCCCTAGTAGGGGGTGTGAGAGGCAACCACATATCCATGTTTCTCTCCCTCTCTTTCTCCCTCCTTCCTCCTCTCTCCAAATACAAATAAATAAAATCTTTAAAACAAAGAAACAAACAGAAAAACATTGCCACAGATCCTTAGCATACCTATTGAATAAAATATGAAAATAATTCCTTAATATCATCAGGTATCATATCAGTCTTCAAGTTTTCAATTATCTCATAAATATCATCCCCCACATATATTTTTATTTGAATCAGGACTCAAAAAAGATCTGCATATTTAAAAAAATGCACGTATTGTGATTATGTGATCTATTTCTTAAATATTTTAATCATTAGCTTTTCCCTGTCCTCTCTTTTTTTCCCCCCTATAATTTATTTCTTGGAGAAACTGGGTTGTGTGTTGCTGTGTTTGAGTTTGTCACAGCCTAGAGTTTGCTGATTGTATCCTAATAGTGTCACTTACTTAAGTGTCACTTAGGTTCCTCTGTCTCCTGTATTTCCTGTAAACTGGTAGTTGGGGCTAAAGGCTTGATCAGATTTAGATTCAGTTTTCTTCTTGGCAGGTGCAAAAAAGAATAATGGCTGCATTATTGGCTTTTTGCTTAGTGCCTTGCATATTGATTTAGCTACCTAACATTTATTGAGTATTTTTCTATGTGCCTAGGAATGTACTTACATTCTATAGATATTAAGTCATTTAATCATATTTCAGCCTCATAATACTATTACATATCCATTTCTATCTGCTGACCAGACCTCTTATTAGGGCTGTCTTTTTTCCTTTCTATTGAATGTATTGGGGTGACACTGGTTAACAAAATTATACAGGTTTCAGATGCACAGTTCTACAACACATCATCTGTGTGTTGTGTTGTGTATTCACCACCCCAAGTCTCCTTCCATCACCATTTATTCCCCCTATAATTCTTCTGCCTTCCTCCCTCAACCTTCCGCCCACCCCAGCAGTCACTACTCTGTTTTCTGTGTCTGTGAGTTTCTCTCTCTCGCCCTCTTTTATTTTTTGCTCAATCTCTCCACCCCTCCTACCCAACAGCTGTCAACCTGCTCTCTATCTCTGAGTCTGCCACTGTTTTGCTTGTTAGTTCATTTTGTTCATTAGATTCCCCATATGAGTGAAATCATATGGTACTTGTTTTTCTCTGACTGGCTTATTTCAGGGCCAAGTAATTTCAGATGTCTTTCAAACAAACCCCTTGGTATATACCCTCATTGTTGCTTATGTGATTGAATTTGGAATTGTCTGAATTTTCTTTTCACTGGATTCATTTAGACTATACAAAAATACCTTGCATTAAAGGCATTATTATATAAATTAATGAACTTATTATTTTAATAAAAATAAAATAATAAAGCTTAAAGACCTATTATTTAACTGTGAATTTGTTGCCCTTATGCTTTTGGTAATGGGACTCACCATCTGTTAACTTTAAAAAAGACTGATATCTAAACCATAAGTAAGGCCAACAGAATTCAGTACTTCCTGAGTCTTCTTTCCTTTGCACTCATTGTCTTCTGCAGGTGCACTTTTATGTCTTTTTTGTCTCTTTCTGCTCTCATTGTATGTTCACAGTACTCACAGGATCCTACTGTTGCCCTGCCTAAGAAACTGGCTTGTGATTTTAAAAGCAAAACTAGCTTTTCACTGTTTACATATCTTTAATTTTTTTCTGCCCAGTTTTTTCCATAGTCCTAAATTCTACTGTTTATAAAACCAGACCATTGGATCTCCAGACTCAAAAAAGAAATGTTAAATTATTTTGACTAACTAACACTTTTGAAGATTAAACTGTTTGGTAGGTGGTTTGTTAACTCCAAAAAGGAATATACCTGTCAAAAAGGACACCTGTGGTTAATGGGGCCCAAATTTATAATTGGAGCCTAGCAGCCATTGTCTATAGAGGCCTCTTATGCACACTGCATATCAGGGAAAAGTCTCACACTGAGCTGCCAGCCTCCTTGTACTGAGTTCCTGCTACCTGAGCTGTACCTCATTAAGAACTTCCTGGAATCATATTTTGACCAATGAGCTGAGACTTGCCCCATCCAGTTGGAGCTTCACAGCTATATCCTCATTTGCATCTTTACTAATCACAGTGGCTCCATTAGAACCAATCAGGACTTGGGATTCCAAGCAGTCAGAGCAATGCTATTTGAACCAATGAAACTGCAAATTTGGATTTCTCTTTTGCATAAAAATGGACTAATCCAGGACCAGGGCAAGCACATTCTCTATATAAACCAGCTGTCCCTTTTCAGAGAGGGGGGCATGTACTTTTGATTTTCACTGGTTGCTATGTTTCCCTGGTTTGCAAACTATTCACCTGAATAAAGTTTCTCCTTTTACTGTACCCCAGATGGGGACACCTGTTGGCTTTAGATTGGTGGCAGCAATCTTTTGTTGACAGGTTGATGGAGAAAAGGTACCAACCGTCCCACATTGCAGTTGGATAATAGAGCACTGGGAGCAAAACAATGCAAAGAGGGTCCTATTTTGCAGCTTTATAAGCTGACTTGCAGGGAGTAAAGTATTCTTTACATAGCTTAACCTCTTTTCTCCGATAATTTCTCCTTTAATAGTTGTTTAACATTACCAGCTTTGCAGAATATCTATCAGGTGAAGCATTTGGTTGGTTGAATAGAAGGAACATAAGGCATCAGTGAATACAATAGGGAAGCAGGAGTTTGATTTCTTATTCTGGTTGTACCGCACTGTGAGGCATTTGGCAACTAGCCAAATTCTTGATTCTTACTTTTTAAAAACAGTTATTTTTAGCATAATTGTCATAAAGAACTTCAAGATTCTTATTGAAACAGTCTTCTGTAAGTTTGCAGTAAATAGAAATTGTGTCTCTCTTTACCTGAGCTTACAGGGTATCCAGGGTGGCATGGTGCACGTGCTTGTGCTAAATAAGTAGCTTTCAATGCTGGTGGTATTTGAAAGGTTATACATTTTAAAGGGTATTTTGTTCCCCTTTTCCTTGGCAGGACCAAGGAGCTTCCTTTTCTAAGACCAGTACTGTTTGAACTCAGTGAAAGTACACTTTGTTCTAGGAGAATTGCCATATGAAAGCCTAGAATATATATTGAGTTCTTCAAGAAGGGGGGGAAATCGTGTTCTAGGACAGTGGATGTTGATTTGGTGCTGAATGAATGATTATGTGCTTTTGTACTCACAGGCTCGCTTCTCACATGTGCGGATGAAATATCTTTTCTTTTCCTGGTTGGCAGTTTTTGTTGGAAGCTGGATTATTTATGTGCAGTACTCCACCTATACAGAACTATGCAGAGGAAAGGACTGTAAGAAAATAATAGTAAGTATTTTATATAGGTGTATATGGAAAAACCTGGATTAATAAGTCATATTGATAACATTATAGTTACTACTTATGTATGTAATTTTAAAAAGTGAAAGTTAATTTGACCTTAGAGTTGTGCTTCTCAGCATTTTGATATGAACAAGTTAGTAGCACTATTCCCCACTTTGGAAAAAATCTAATATTCAGAAGTCTAAATATATAATACAGACTAGTGTGAGAACATTTTCATTACAAAGAGGGATTTTTATTTTTCAAATATACTTTAAATTTAGTTTAATCAGACGGGATTTTTAATGTCTAGAGTATGAAAGTGTTACGTACAGGAAACCTTCCAGAACACATCTTTTGAATAGATGGAGTCATTCTCAAATACCAGAAATTTATCTGAAAAGCATATACATTTTTTATCATTTAATTTCTCTCCTAATGTTTGGCTATATTTTAGGAAGATCACCCTATCAGTCTAAGATCTCTAGTAGTAATTGTTGGTTTCATAGCACTTCTAGAGGGTCTGGTACCAATAACGTCCCTTTTTTATTATAAAATCTTTTATTACAAAATCATAAGCCTGTAATTCTGTAACGTAACAATGTCACACTCAAGCACACCATATGACATTTTAGGTGAACTGTTCAAATTAAAACTATAAATTATATACCCGTATTATTACCCTACCAACCACATTCAAGGAGGCCTTGCTTCTGCTGGACCCGGTATTTTAAATGTTTGAGGATAAGTAAATTTAACTTGTTTTCTACTAATATATTCTGATGTGAATAGTATTTAAACATTTCTTCAAGAATTATATTTTTGCTAACAATGATTGTTGGGATTCCAATTATTATAACTTATTAAAGATTCTGTAATTATTGAGTGGTTACTCTTAACCCAAGCCAGTGATGCTAGGTGTGTGCATATAGCAAGGGACCAGACATCCTGACCTTAACAAACTTATATGAGGGAAGAAAATGAATAATTACAGTAAGGTAAAGTAAATATTACAGTAACAAGTGTCATAGGAACATAATATAGGGAGACTGAGCTTTCTGAAATTCTAAGAAAATAAAAATCAATTTAACTCTAGGTACTCTATCAGTCAGGATTTTTTAAAAATTATCCTACAGGAGTATTACAGCCTCGTAACTAGGCAAGGGATGAATTGCTAAATAATATAAGAAGTATAAGAAGCAGGGGGATTAATTAGCAAAGGAGAGTCCAGATCAAGGTTCAAAGGTATCAATCTTATGTCCATTCCAATTGGCCATTCTAGATCCTTGAGGAATTTTAAGATAGGGGGAACCTCTGGGGCCAGGCAATGTACTGGGTACTTTACATGGCCACTAATAGTTAACATAATACTATGAAAGCCCCTCCTCCCAAGCCCACTTTACAAATACAGAAATGTGACTGAGAGAGAGAAGAATTTGCCTGTGATGGTAGAACCAGAATTTGATCCTAATTCTGTCTCTATATTAAGCTCATAATCTCTCTCCTACCCTATGAAAAGACTGACAAAGAAAGCTGAAGTTTAATAAAGCTAACAAAAACCCCTATAAAACTCACTTTCAATGAACAAGAAAGAAGCAGTTCTACTATCAACTATAATAACATATAAATAACCAAAATTATTGGAAATGTTTATTTCCCTTCTTCTAGAACACCTTCCTCAAACTAGGAGCCTAGGAGCACATTAAAAGGTATTTCACAGATAAAAGATTTCCATGGCCAGATATATTTGAAAACAGCGGATTAAACAAAGGTAAATAGCTGACTTTACTCAGGACTTCTCAGGGTCTTTAAAGCAGTATTGTAAATTGTGCATCTCCAGAGAAAGCAAGTGTACTTGATTAGGAAAAGAATCCATCCTCACCACAACCCTCCCGGGAAGAATATTAATATCATCTGGTGATGTCAGAACTACTGTTCTAACAAATTAAGCCAAATGAAACAGATATGTTTTTATATTACATTAATACAATAACTGTCAAAATTCAAGCATATGTTGGTACATATTCTGTTATGAGTGAATTATAGGACTTCATTATTTTCCTTCAATTGATAAGAAATTGAAGCAGAATGTAATTCTAGCTAATTTAATGCTTATATTAATAAAACTTGAGCCCTGGCTGGTGTAGCTTAGTGGATTAAGCGCGGGCCTGTGAACCAAGAGATCACGGTTCGATTCCCAGTCAGGGCACATGCCTGGGTTGCAGGCCAGTTCCCAGTAGGGAATGCACAGGAAGCAACCATACATTGATATTTCTCTCCCTCTCTCCTTCCCTTCCCCTCTGAAGATAAATAAATAAAATCTTTAA
>CM052542.1:64512646-64581901 GCA_028533065.1 Trachops cirrhosus | reverse complement strand
TTCATTTAGAATGGAAGGGCAGATCAAGTGCTTCTCAGATAAGGTCAAGTTGAAGTTCATCATCACCAAGCCCTTATTATATGGAATGTTAAAGGGACTTATCTAAGAAAAAGAAGATCAAAACTATGAACAGTAAAATGACAGCAAACTCACAATTATTAACAACCACACCTAAAACAAAAACAAGAAGAAACTAAGCAAACAAGTAGAACAGGAGCAGAACCACAGAAATGAAGATCACATGGAGGGTTAGCAACAGAGGAGTGGGAGGAGGAGAGAGGGGGAAAAGGTATGGAAAATAAGTAGCATAGATGGTAGATAAAATAGACAGGGGGAGGGCAAGAATGGTATGGGAAATGTAGAAGCTAAAGAACTTATGACACATGGACATGAACTAAAGGGGGGGAATGTGGGTGCGAGGGGGTGTGCAGGGTGGAGAGGAGTGAAGGGGGGAATGCAGCAACTATAATAGCATAATCAATAAAATAAAAAAGAAAAAAAGAAAAATTGTGTTTTCAATTTAAATAAAAGTTATTTGAATTTCAAACATCAAAAAAAATACAAAGAAAAAATCTTTACGGTTCAGGTAAACTCTGTCTTCTCTGCTAGTCTCCTTCCTCCTCCCCAGGAGTAATCACCATCTTGAAATCATGTTTTCATAATTTCATTCTGTGTATGGGAGTATAAATAATACAAAGCATCACTGTATATGTTCCTAAACTTTAATAAATGATACTAAACTGCATATATTCTGCAACTTTTTCCATTTGAAATTAAGTTTTCAACATTTTTCCATTTGATATGTATAGGCCAAATTCTTTTATTTTAATTACTGAATAGTATTCTATTATACAACTATACCACAATTTATTCATTCATTCGCTTGATGGACATTTATGTTGTTACCTTTTTATCGTTGTTGTTTTACTTTATTTTTTCTTTATTTTTATTGTTGACATTGTCACAGATGTCCCCATTTTTGTTACCTATTTTTCACTCTTCCAAAAATCCTGTATCATACCCTGAGGTCCTCCTAAACTATACCATGATGTAATATTTTTGGTTATTGATTCAATTTTTTTAATCCTCACCTGAAGATATGCTCATTGATTTGAGAGACACAGAGAGAGAGACATTAATGTGAGAAAGAAACATCCATTGATTGCCTCCCTAACACATCCCAATCAGGGGTTGAACACGCAACCCAGGCATGTGCCCTGACTGGGAATTGAACCAGCAATGTTTTGGTGTGTGGGACAATGCTCCTACCACCTGAGCCACACAGCCAGGGCTACTGATTTGGTTTTTAAAAAAATGTTTATAAGTCTTACTCAGATTTTCTATTTCTTCTTGCATCATTTTTATTATTTATATTTTTCTAGATAAAATGCTTATTTCAAATGCATTGCCATAGAATTGTTAACGTTATTCACTGTCACAACCCTTTCTTTTCTAGTCATCTCTATTTGTGTCTTCTCTTTTTCTCATGATCAGTCGTACTAAAGGTTTATCTCTTTTATTAAAGTTTTCAAAGAACTAGCATTTGGTATTATTGATCACTCGATTATTAAGCCTCTTTAGTTGAGTGCTCACTACTTATACTGTCTCTTGTTTTTTCATCATTGTGTTTAAAGTTGAAAATTTCCCTCTAAGAACTGCATTAGCTGCATCCCACCAGTTTTGATGTGTAAACCTTTGTTGATGTTCAGTTCTAGATATTTTGCATTTCCATTGCGATTTCTCCATTAGTCCACAAAATAGTTAGGAATGTGCTTTTAATTTTTTTTTATTATTATATTTTTTCCATTACCATTTAGTGCCCTTACACCCTACCCCCCCAGCAATCCCCACACTGCTGCCCATGTCCATGAGTCCTTTTCCTTTGTGTTCAATCCCTCCACCCCTAACCTCCCCAACCCTTATGACCGATAAGAAATGTGCTTTTTACTTTCCAAACATATCTGTATTTATTTTTACATGATTTCCTTGATTTCTCATTTCTTTGTTGTCAGGGGATGTGGTTTATGCAGTCTTAATTTCTTAGAAACCCTACCAGCTCCTGCATAAGGCCTCAGACCTCCTACCACCTTTTCCCTCAGTAAAGAAACATGCCAATGAAATTGATGGCCCTCTGCTACTAAGCAAAGATGCCAAACAGATGATTTTCCTAAAGATCCCCAGAAACTGACCTGGGAAAAAAAGTACTGAGCATCTCTCTCAGTCTCTCCGAAACTTGAGTCTAAGAACTATCGCTCTGCAACTCCACTCCTCCAATCCCATGAAGATGAAACCTAATATTCGTGGTTACTACCAGGTCTGAAGGAGAAGGCAGGCAGGGTCAAGGGCTCTCGTAGGAACTCCTCTGCTAATGATAACTGAAGGGCAGCAGTTCCTAGGTGCCGACACTTAACTCTTCACGAGGACAGGGCTCTCCATCTCTAGCAAGGCTATTTTATTCTCGTAGCAAACTGTGGGAAGTATTAGACCCAAACTTTATATATTACACTTAGTGGAAATGGGAGAAACAATATTTTCCAGTCGCAATACAACATAACTTGAAATTAACAAAAATCTGTCTGAAAATTTCTAAATATTATTTTAATTATTCAGTCAAAGTACAGATCAAAAAATTAAGTATCTATGAAATAACAATAATAACATTTTTAAAAAAACATCAGAGCCCTGGCCGGGTAACTCAGTTGGTTAGAGCTTCATTCTGATGTACCAAGGTTGTAGGTTCGATCTCCAGTCAGAGCACATATAAGAATCAACCAATGAGTGCATAAATGAGTGGAACAACAAATCAGTGTTTCTCTCTCTCCTTTCCTCTCTCTCTAAAATCAATTAAAATAAAACAAAATACACCAGAAACTAAAGCTAACATAAAATTGAAGAACTATTTAGAGAAGAATGTGAAGTCTTAATTACATTAGTGAATGACAAAGAACAAAACAGATGAATGACTTACAAATTGAAAATATAAGAAAAAATCTAAAGAAAGCAGAATTAAGGAACTAACCAATATAAAATAAAAATAAAAGGCTATATTCCTGTAGCTGAGAGAATTCCTCTGATCATCATCTTCCAATCTCCGTTTTGAGCTGATATATCTATACCATCTTTTATTTTCAACTTTTTTGACACTTTTTTCAGGATATATTTATTTAGGTGAACTTATCCCATTGACATTTATAGGTATGACTTAGTTTTGTATCACATTTTATGACCTACTTTATGTTTTTAAAGATTGGTTTCTATCTTTTTCTATAGGTTGTCTATTTCTCTAAGTTGTTTTATGCATGTACCTTCTGATAATTTAGGAAGGTTTGTATTCTGTTTTTAGCTCTTCCAGTGGTTAGCTTTATACTATAACTTTTTATATTGATGGGAGAGAGAGAGAGGAAGAGAGAAAGAGACAGACAGACAGACAGACAGATCAATTTCTTGTGCCACTTATTTATGCATTCATTGGTTGATTCTTGTATGTGCCCTGACCAGAGATAGAACCTGCAGCCTTGGTGTATCAGGACAATGCTCCAGCCAACTGAACTACCAGGCCAGGGCTGTATTATACTTACAAAAATGTACTTTATTTCTTTAGACCATATCTCTTTACTCCCTATTACAAGCAATGATAAAATTATTATACATCATCCCATCTTCTTTATTCTACCTAATTTTAATCAATGTATTATTATTATTGTTGGTTCTTCTGGTGATCATTTATATACTTTTGAATGTATTTCTATTTCTGTAATTTGATTTACTAAATGTAAATGTTATTTTTTGACCTTGGATGGTAAAGATAAGGAAATCAACATCCTTTTACCACATGCCATTTTCTTGCATGTCCCTTCTTGATTCTTCTTAATTTTATTACTTTGACTAGTACAGTTTATAGTAGTAACATTCTAAAGAATATACAGTATTGCTTAAGAGAATGAGCTCTGGAACCAGACTGCCTGGGGTGGAATCTTGGTGTTGTCATTTTGTAACTGTGTGACCTTGAGCGAATTACTTAACAGATACTTGTTTTTTTTATTTTTACAGTGGATATAACAATAGATTCTATGGCTATAACAGGGTTGTTTTCAAGATAATAAAAGTATAGCACTGGAACAGTGCCTGACACATAGTCAGCACCCATTAACTATGAGACACTCTATTAATATTTGTCAAGAAAGATTCCCAGGTGATTTTCATCCCAGTCCTCCCTTTCAACTGGCGTCCATGTTTAGCTTCCCCATTCAAATCTTGGTTGCCTGAAAATCATTCTCTAATAGTTCAAGAGACATTATTGGGTGTTATATTTTCTGATCCTTACATTTTCAAAAACCTTTTACTTGAAAGAAAGTTTGGCTATGTAAAACAATCATTGCTGTTACTGAGCACCTATTTTCTGTTGAAGTCTTATTTTAAACTGTTTCATTAAGTCCTTTGAATTCATAGCCATGTTTGCTCTGCTGTGGGGCAGCATTTTTCTGGAAAATATTTATCAGACACTTGCTTTTCCTATTCCTTTCTTCCATTTTCTTGTAAATTTGCTGTACAGATCCCATGCTTATTTTCTTTTGATTATTACTCATTACTGAGAATTTTTAGAAGCAGTTGGGACCATGAATTGAACTTGTAGTGAAACTTCTGTGTCCAGAGTTTGCGTGTGTGTTGTATTGTGTGTGTGCAAAAGAATACAGATGACACAGAAAGACCCACACTCACACAGATTGGTTCAGCCTGTGTATCTCCCTAGCAACTACAGACGTGCTCATGATAAAGTGTTTCACAACTCCTATTTCATTAACAGACTACTACCTCCAACATGGATAACATTTTAAGGATTTTTATCACTGCCTTGCCCTGCAACTTCCTGATGCCAAATAGAGTCCCTGGAAGTTCCCACAGCTGTGCCCCTTAAACCTTCATTGCAAATCAGGCTGATGGTTCTTCTCTTCAGATGTACCACCTATGCAGTGTCTTGCCAACTTTGAGAATTGAGGTCACAGCAGGTATTTAATCTCAGCGTGCTTCTGGACACTGGTGTAATTTTCACTGAACTTGGCAGGCCATTCTTGTGTATTGTGTCTTAGGGTTCCATTAGTACCCTATTTTATCAAAGATAGAGTTGGCATTTCTTTTTTTACACTTTATTTATTTTTTACTTTTTATTGAATTTATTGGGGTGACACTAGTTAACAATTCTACAGGTTCAATTGCTTGTGCAATTCACAATTGCACAGCACATCATTCGTACACTGTATCGTGAGTTTACCACCCCCAGATTATTTCTTGTTTTTGGATCTTCTCTAGGATGACAGAGGTAATTTTATTTTGTTATTTTAAAGCTTTTTGGTAACTTAAACTTTATTTTTAAATTTATTTTAAAACAAGAGCCATTAAAAAAAATAGAGTGTTCCTATTCTTGGAGAATGGATACCATACCACCTCAGACCATGTCAAATGGGAAAAAGTTTCAGAATTCTGCACGCACCCTGTTCGCAAGGAGGGCTCTCACCATCGCATAGCTAGTGAGGAACAGGCTTGGATTCAGATCCAAGTCCGCCCATATCCAAAGCCAGAGTCCTTTTTATTGTGGAACCTTCTCTTAGAGAATATAGATGTCTCTTTATGGTGTCTTTATTGTGTTTCTTTTTGTGAACATTTTTCTATTAACTACTTTATGTCCTGTTTTTAGTGTGACAAGTACAAGACTGGCGTTATTGATGGGCCTGCATGTAACAGCCTTTGTGTTACAGAAACTCTTTACTTTGGAAAATGCTTGTCTACCAAGCCCAACAATCAGGTATGGACATTCTGAATAAACATTCCAGATTGGTGGTACACTCTAATTTAACTTAAACTAAAGTGTTATTAAAAGAATTGTTGAACCAGAGCTTTAGGACATTTTATATATTTCCCTTTTGTGTGCTTTGATTCACTCATCCCACAGATGTTTATTAATCTCCTGTTCCGTACTCCAGGCGCTGTTTCAGTTACTAGGAATACAGTGGTGATTGAGATAGATAGGATTGCTTCCCTTATGGATCTTATATTATCCCAGAGGGGTGGGGAATATAAACAGTTTATAGATAAATACATGAGCAAGATTATTACAGAATGTGATATATTTTATAAGGATGTACACAAGGCAAATTGATGGACAGTGCACAGATGGTGGACATGTGCTTTGGCGGAGGTGATCAAGGGAGACCTTATTAAGATAACATTAATGAAAAATTAAACTCCAGGCATGGGCAAAGGACAGGATGAGCTAAGTCACAAAATTAGAGCTATAAATAACTGATAAACATAATGAAAAAATGTTCTGTCCTGGCTGGTGTTGCTCAATGGATTGAGCACCAGCCTGTGACCCAAGAGGTTGCCAATTAGATTCCTAGTCAAGGCACCTGCCTAGGTTGCAGGCCAGGTCCCAGTTGGGTCGCAGGTTGCTGTGTGCAAGAGGCCACCGAATCTTTCACACATTGATGTTTCTCTCCCTCTCTTTCTTCCTTCCTGTCTCTCTATAAGTAAATAAATAAAATGAAAAAATCTTTAAAAATTTAAAAAAAGTTCTACCTTACTTATCATCAAACATGAATTAGAACAGCAGAATACTGTTGGGCTGGAAGAAACTATAACAAACATCAACACCGATTATCCTTGGGCAGTGGAATATTACATCATTTTTAAGGATATCTTTTTTCTTTATATTATTTCCAAATGTCCAATGTAAATTTGTATAATTACTCTTATAACTATAGAAATGTAAAATATATTTTAGGTTACAGTGATAACACTATTTAAGAGGATTTCTGAAACAAAATCTAACACGTGAATAACTACTACATGACAGGAACTGTTGAAGGCATTGTGAGAGACCATGGAGAGCAAGACAGATAAAGCCTCTGGCCTCCTGTGCCTTATGTTTCATGTGAAAGAAGAGATAATAAATGAGTCATTAACCTAATAAATAAGGTCATTTTCAGACCGTGCTAAAGGCTGTAAAGAAAATGAAACAGGGTAATGGGTTAGAGAGTGACCTGAGATGGAGGAAGGACCCAGTCTAGATAGGTGGTTAGGGAAGGCCTGTCCACGGCAACACCTGAGCTGGGACTCAGAGCATGTGAAGCAGCTGACTGTGTGAAGATCTGTGCGTTCATTCCAAGCAGAACCAAGAGCAAATGAAGCAGGTCATGGTCATGAAACAGAAATAAGATTGATAGGTTCAAGGAACAGAAAGAAGACCACTGTTGCTGGGATATAGGGGCTCAGGAATACTCAGTAGAAGAGCAGATCAAAGAATAAGGCCAGGCTAGCTCATATGAAACCTAACAGGAAATGGAAAGGACTTTGGACTTTATTCAAATTGTATTAGAGGGTTTGAAGCAGGGCAGTGATATAATCGGCTTTGTTTGGACTAACTAATACAATACTATTTGTTTTTTATATATAAGCAAGAAGGCACTGCCTGGGCTCAAATGCTGGCTTTGCCACTATTGTGTTACCTTCACCTCTCTCTGCTTCGGTTTTCCATCAGGAATTTGAGAATAATAATAGTATCTACTTTATAGTGTTGTTACAAGGAGTACAATAATCAAATAAATTAGTAGACCAGAGCACATAGTAAGCACCATATAATGTTAGTTTGATAAATAGCTAAATAGTTCATTGCGACCAGTTCTGGGCTATGGGATTAGGAAAATGGATATATCAAGACTTTGCCTTTCATCCTTTTGTGTAATTTTACTTTTAAAAAATTGTATTTATAGCTATAAATGCTTACATTAAGAAACAAGAAAGGTCTCAAACAAACAACTTTGTTTTATAACTTAAGGAATAGAAAAGAACAACTAAACTCAAAGCTAACAAAAGAAATAATACAGATTATAGTAGAGATAAAAGAAATAAAGACTAGAAAAACAATAGGGAAAGTCAATGAAACCAAAAGTTTGGTTTTTTGAAAATATCACCAGATACAGTTTCAGCCAAGATAGAAGCATAGGTGGATACGCTTCACCTCCTCACACAACCAAACAAGGAAACAACCAATTCACAAACAAAAAAACAACCAGAACTGCCAGAAAATAGAACTGTATGGAAGTCCGACAACCAAGGAGTTAAAGTTACCACTCATCCAAACTGGTAGGAGGGGCAGAGACGGGCAGCTGGGGTGGAGAGGACAAAGGGCAAGATGGTAGTTGGTGGACCGGGCAGATGACAGCTGGTAGACCAGGTGGTCCCACATTCATATATGGATAAAACAGGAGGAACAACTGGGGAAAAAGATGCACTTTGCAATCCAGGGTACCAATGCTAGGAAAACAAAACCTCAGAACCTTTGGCTGTAATAACTTGCAGTGGTTGTGGTGGTGGTTGAAACTGCCACTCTCTTGAAAGTGGAATGAGAGCTGAGCAGGTGGCACTGTTCCCTCTCTGACCCTTCCCCCACATACAGCACCACAATGCAATGACGTAGGTTGCTGTACCCTGGCAAATACCTAAAGCTCCACCCCTTACAACGTAACAGATATACCAAGACAAAGAAATGCAGCCCAAATGAAAGAACAGATCAAAGTTCCAAAACTAGAACTAAGTGATGAAGAGATAGCCAACCTATCAGATGCAGAGTTCAAAACACTGGTCATCAGGATGCTCACAGAATGACTGAGTATGGCCTCAAAATAAAGGAAGAAGTGAAGGCTACACAAAGTGAAATAAAAATATACAGGGGACCAACATTGAAGGGAAGGAAACCAGGACTCAAATCAACAATTTGGAACAAAAGGAAGAAATAGACATTCAACCAGAACAGAATGAAGAAACAAGAATTCAAAAAAAGGAGAAGAGGCTTAGGAACCTCTGGGACAACTTTAAACATTCCAACATCCAAATCATAAGGGTGCCAGAAGGAGAAGAGGAAGAGCAAGAAATTAAAAACTTATTTGAAAAAATAATGAAAGGAAACTTCCCCTATCTGGCAGAGGAAATAGATACACAAGCCCAGCAAGCTCAGAGAGTCCCAAACAAGTTGGATCCAAAGAGGAACACACCACGAGACACCAGAATTAAATTACTCAAGATTAAAGAGAAGGAGAGAATCTTAAAAGCAGCAAGAGAAAAGGAGACAGTTACCTACAAAGGAGTGCTCATAAGACTGTCAGCTGACTTCTCAAAAGCAACCTTGCAGGCAAGAAGGGGCTGGAAAGAAGTATTCCAAGTCATGAAAGGCAAGGACTTACATCCAAAAGTACTCTATCCAGCAAAGCTATCATTTAGAATGGAAGGGCAGATAAAGTGCTTACCAGATAAAGTCAAGTTGAAGGAGTTCATTATCACCAAGCCCTTATTATATGAAATGTTAAAAGGGACTTATCTAAGATAAAGAAGAAGATCAAAACTATGAACAGTAAAATGACAACAAACTCACAACTGTCAACAACTGAACCTAAAAAACCAAAAACTAAGCAAACAACTAGCACAGGAACAGAATCCCAGAAATAGAGATCACATGGAGGGACATTGGTGGGGAGGGGGAAGGGAGAAAATGGGGGGAAAGGTACAGGGAATAAGTAGCATAAATGGTCAGTACAAAATAGACAGGGGGAGGTTAAGAATATATAGGAAATGGAGAAGCCAAAGAACTTATATGTATGACCCATGGGCATGAACGAAGGGGGTGGGGAATACTGAAGGGAATGAGGGTGCTGGGTAGAGGGGGAGAAAGGGGATAAAAAAGAATGGGACAATTGTAATTGCATAATCAATAAAATATACTTAAAAATAACATATCAACAAACTTTTAGCTAGATGGTTTAAGAAAAAAAGAAAAGACTCAAATTGCTAAAATCAGAAATGAATGAGGGATGTTACTACTGATTCTATAGTGCTATGAACAATTGTACACCAACGAATTGGATCACCTAGATGAAATTGGCAAATTTCTAGAAACACAAAACTTACCAAGAAATAGAAAATCTAAATAGAACTATATACCTACTAGGAGACTAAATCAGTAAGCAAAGTCTTCTAACAAGAAAAGCCCTGGACCTGCTGGCTTCAGTGGTGAATTCTAGCAGGCATATAAAGAACGAACACCAATCCACCTCAAACTTTTCCAAAAACATGGAAGATGCCCTGATCAGTGTGGCTCAGTTGGTTGGGCATCACCCCACAAAGCAAAAGACCTGGTTTGGTTTCGCTCAGGGCACATGCAGGTTTGGTCTCCAGTCAGGGAGCATAGGAGAGGCAACTGATTGATGTTTCTTCTCACATTAGTGTTTCTCTCCCTCTTGTTCTCCCTCCCATCCCCCCTCTCTAAGAATAAATTAATGAACAACATTTTAAAAATGAAAGAGGAAGGAATACTTTCTAACTCATCATATAAGGTCAGCATTACTGATACCAAAGCCATATAAAGACAGTACAAGAAAACATATCAGTATCCCTGCCAAACAGTGATGCAGAAATCCTCAACAAAATAATAGAAACAAAATTCAGCTGTGTATTAAAAAGGATCATACACCCTGATCAAATGGGGTTTATTCTTGTAATTTGAGGATGGTTCAACATAGGAAAATCAATCAGTGTAATACACTACCTTAATAGAATGAAGGAAAAAGAGGAGGATAATCGTTTTTTTTTTTTTTAAGATTTTATTTATTTACTTATTAGAGGGAAAGGGAGTAGGAAAGAGAGGGAGAGAAAGATCAGTGTGTGACATCAATTGGCTGCCTCTTGCATACCCTAGCTGGGGAACCTGACCTGCAACCCAGGCATGTGCCCTGACTGGAAATTGACTATGCAACCTTTTGGTTCGAAGGCCGACACTCAGTCCTCTGAGCCACACCAACCAGGGTAAGAAGGATCATTTTAATTGATATAGAACAAGTATTTAACACAATTCAGCACCCTGCCATGATAAAAACAATCAACAAATTAGGAATAAAAGGCAACTAACTACCTTAACATAGTAAAACCCATATATGAAAAAACCACCCATACCTAACATCATACGCAATGGTGAAAGAATGAAAGCTTTTCCTCTAGGATCAGGAACAAGATTAGGGTACCCACTTTTGCCACTTCTATTCAACAAAATACTAGAAGTTCTAGCTACTAGCTGGCTCAACTAGATAAGAAAAAGAAATGCTGGGTTGGCCAAAATGTTTGTTCTTTTTTTTTCTGTAAGATGACTCTAGTTACACTTAGTTGTCTTTAACCTCATTTGAAACCATTTTGTTAGATTGTATTTTGACAGCTGTCAAATCAACATGCATTAAAAAATAATCTAAATTGGTGAATTTTTGTATAGCCATTTTAATATTGAAGATGGAAGAAAATATGCAACATTTTCTGCATATTATGCTTTATTATATTTAAGAGAGGTAAAAATGCAACTGAAATGCATATAAAGATTTGTGCAGTGTATGGAAAAGGGGCTGTGACTGATTGAATGTGTCAAAGGAGGTTTACAAGGTTTCATGCTAGAGATTTCTTACTAGATGATGCTCCATGGTCAGGTATACCAGTTGAAGTTGACAGCAATCAAATTGAGAATTAATTGAGAACAGTCAATGTTATACCATGCAGGAGATAGCTGACATACTCAAAATATCCAAATCAGTAAGTTATTGGTGAAAATGAAAAGAACATGTCTTTTATTTTATGGAAAAAAACCATGCAGACTTTTTGGCCAACCCAATACTAGGCATCCAAATTGTAAAGGAAGAAATAAAATGATCTATGTTGACAGATGATATGATCTGATGTAGAAAAACCTAAACATCCCACACAAAAAAATTATTAGAACTAATAAGTGAATTCTGTAAAGTAGCATGAAACAAGGTCAACACACAAAACTCAGTTGCATTTCTATATACTAACAATGAACAATCCAAAAAGGCAATTAAGAAAATCATTCTATTTACATAGCATCCAAAAAAATACTCAGCAATTAATTAACTTAACCAGGGAAGTGAAAATCTTGTACAATGAAAACTTCTGAAAGAAATTAACGACAAACAAATGGAACACATCCCATGTTCATGAGTTGGAATACTAAATATTAAGTTGTTAATATCACCCAAAGTGATTTCCAAAGTAATGCACTACCTATAAAATCCCAATGACAATTTTTGCAGAAATAGAAAAACTCATCCTAAAATTCATATGGCACCTCAAGGGACCCTGAATAGCCAAAACAATATTGAGAAGAAGTACAAAGCTGGAGGACTCACACTCGTAATTTCAAATTTCAAATCTTACTATAAAGTTGCAGTAACTAAAACAGTGTTACTGGAATCAAGACTGACATATAAAACAATGAAATAGAATAGGGGAAAAGCCCTCACATATATGACCAAATGATTTTTGACAAAGGTGTTGAGACCATTCAATAGGGAAAGGACTGTCATCAACAGAAAATAACAAGTGTGGTGAGGATATAGAGAAATTGGAATCCTTGTGCACTGTTGGAGGGAATGTAAAATGATGCAGCCATTGCAGAAAACAGCATGGCAGTTCCGGGAAAAAATAAATAGAATGACGTTATGATCCAGCAATTCCATTTCTGGGTATATACCTAAAAGAATTAGAAGTAGGGTCCTGAAGAGATATTTGACACCCATGTTTATGCCAGTGTATTCACAATAGCTAAAACATGGAAGCATCCCAAGTGTCCACTGGCAGATGAATGGAAATGCAAAATATATTTACAATGGAATATTGTTCAACTTTAAAATGGAAGGAAATTCTGACACATGCTATAGCATGGATGAACCTTGAGTACATAATGCTAAGTGAAATGAGGCAGTCACAAAAAGACAAATTCTGTGTGATTCCATTTATATGAGTAGTCAAAATCATAAAGACAGAAAGTAGAATGCGATGCCAGGGGCTGGAAGGAAAGGGCTAACAAGGAGTTATTGTTTAATGGGTATAGAGTTTCTGTTTTACAAGATGAAAACACTTCTGGAAAGGATGGTGGTGATGGTAGCAAAACTTCATTGATGTCATACCACTGAACTGTACACTAAAAATGGTTAAAATGGCAAATTGTATGGTTTTGTAGTTTTACCACAATAACAAAAATGGAAAAATAAAATTGATGGTTATGGTAAAAAATATATATATATGTATTTAGGCATATATTACTTCTATAATTTAAAAAATTAAGGAAAAAACCTTTAGAGTATGGTTTTCAACTTGCCATTAAAAAGAAAGTCACAGTCTCAGTGCTCTGTTGCTCATTTGTTTATGTGTGTTTTCAGAGGAGGAGGACACTAAAAATATAGTGGTAGAGTTTTCTACTCCGCCTAAAGTGTAACCTGCCATTCTCTTTCACATAGATGTATTTAGGGATTTGGGATAATCTGCCAGGGGTTGTGAAATGTCAAATGGAACAAGCACTTCACCTTGATTTTGGAACTGAATTGGAACCAAGAAAAGAAATAGTGTTATTTGATAAACCAACTAGGGGAACTACTGTACAGAAATTCAAAGAAATGGTCTACAGTCTCTTTAAAGTAAGTATATCCATTCACATGTTGCCAGTGTGAAGTAGTACACTCTTCTGGATGAATTGACAGGCCCTTCTTTTAAACCACAAAAATGTTGCTATTTTTTTTTTTTTTACCTCTATCAGGGACTCTGTCTTGAGAAAAATAAGTCAACAAAGAAAAAAAATGTGTGGAAAATGTTTATTTTAACATTATAATAGCTAAAAATGTCCAGGTATGAGAGTGGAGTTCATTAAATAGATAGGCTGCTTTATAGTTTGATACTGTAACTGATACAATTTTTTTTAAGGTGAAATAAAATTAGTTCACCCTGATTTGCAAATTATTTTTTAAAATTTAAAGAAAAACTCATGCAGAAATTAACTAGAAATATTAAAAGATGAAAATAATCACAGTTTTAGAAAGAATGCTTTTTTCTCATTGTTTTGCTCTTATATTTTCACTTACAATCTTTCTTTTCTCTGGACAGTTTACATTTTCAGACTTTTATCCCAGAGAACCTTCATAGGGAAATGCTTTTTAATCTTGGGTATTGGAACAATGTAACTTAAACAAAATAATTATGTTAATATGACAACTACAAAATAGAAAATAACTTTCAGTTGACTCTTCTTATAACTGAATATGAGCATATTACACTGCAATTTTGCAAGTAAATGTATGAATAAGAAAATAATCACATAGTGTCTTAGTTAACTGTATTTATGGAGAGTGTGAGAGGGCTGTGTGAGTTAGGGTGGCCATTTCTTTTTTCTTTTCTTTTTTAAATTTATTTTTAGAAAGAGGGGAAGGGAAGGAGAAAGAGAGGAAGAAAAACATCAGTGTGTGGTTGCCTCTCACATGGCCCCCACTAGGGACCTGGCCTGCAACCCAGGCATGTGCCCTGACTGGGAATCAAACCGGTGACCCTTTGGGTTGCAGCCCACGCTCAATCCACTGAGCTACACCAGCCAGAGCTGGGTGGCCATTTCTTAACAAGCAGACTTAGCCAAGTTTTACTGCAATTACATAAAACATAGTTCTGCCCTGGCCAGGTGCTCAATTGGTTGTAGCATTGTCCCATACACCAAAAGGTTGCAGGTTCAATCCATGGTCAGGGCACACACCTAGATTGCATGTTTGATCCCAGGTTGGGGTGTGGCCATGCAGGAGGCACCCAATAGATACTTCTCTCTCTCCCCTCCTCCCACCCACACTCCTTCCCTCCCTCCGCCCCACTCCTCCCATAGCCCCCCACATCAAGTCAACAAACATCCTCGGGTGAGGAGGAAAAAAAGCATAGTTCTAACTTAGCAAGCTTCATAAATATTTGAAGATATTTAAAGTTCCTTTATGGGATTCAGTAGCAAGATTATTACTTAGTATGGCAATCACCATAAAGGAAATGAGTGTATTTTTCATTCTTTCTGTTTAATTAGCTAAAATCTTATCTTTACAGGCAAAACTCGGTGACCAGGGAAATCTCTCTGAACTGGTTAATCTCATCTTGACAGTGGCTGATGGAGACAAAGATGGCCAGGTTTCCTTGGGAGAAGCAAAGTCAGCATGGGCACTTCTTCAATTAAATGAGTTTCTTCTCATGGTGATACTTCAAGATAAAGAACATACCCCCAAATTAATGGGATTCTGTGGTGATCTCTATGTAATGGAAAGTGTTGAATATACCTCTCTTTATGGAATAAGCCTTCCATGGGTCATTGAACTTTTCATTCCATCTGGGTTCAGAAGAAGCATGGATCAGTTGTTCACACCATCGTGGCCCAGAAAGGCTAAAATAGCCATCGGACTACTAGAATTTGTGGAAGATGTTTTCCATGGCCCCTATGGAAACTTCCTCATGTGTGATACTAGTGCCAAAAACCTAGGATATAACGATAAGTATGATTTGAAAATGGTGGACATGAGAAAAATTGTGCCAGAGACAAACCTGAAAGAACTTATAAAGGATCGTCACTGTGAGTCTGACCTGGACTGTGTCTATGGCACGGACTGTCGAACTAGCTGTGATCCGAGTACAATGAAGTGCACTTCAGAAGTGATACAACCAAACCTGGCAAAGGCCTGTCAGTTACTCAAAGACTACCTACTGCGCGGTGCTCCAAGTGAGATTCGTGAAGAATTAGAAAAGCAACTTTATTCTTGTATTGCTCTCAAAGTCACGGCAAATCAAATGGAAATGGAACATTCCTTGATACTAAATAACCTAAAAACTTTACTGTGGAAGAAAATTTCCTACACAAATGACTCTTAGTTCATTTTCACCTTATGACCACTGTGGGAAATTTAACACTTAGAAAATATTAAGCATTTAAAAAAATGGCTTCTGATTCAAATCCTTGCCAGTCACACAAAATTCCTCTCCCCTGGTCCTAAGAAGCCATCATCCTAAAATATGTCAATTGCTGAAGTAATGGCAGGAGATATAGGATCAATAGGCCCAAAAAGATTTTTTCTGCTCTTTCAGAAGCCCTGGTACATTTCCCAGTACATTCACTGTGTAACTATTTTGACTGACTGAAAATAATGCTGTGAAGCCTCATTCCATAAACATCAACAGTTGAGAGTATTTTGTAGATTTATGTTAGCCAAAATACCACTGCTGGAAACATTGTTTGCATTGAAGCTGCTGTTTAAAATTTATACATAAATTTACTAATGTCTTAGCATGGTAAAGTTTGCACATTAACAGAAGTCTGCAAAACAGATAAATTAAAATTACTCATTTATAAACATGTTAATAGTATGCTTTGTTGTATTACAGACTTAAAACACATTTCAATTAAAGACACTACACCGTGTGGCTCCAGAATGTTGAGGCTCTTCCTGAGCCTCTAAAAATTCAAAATCAAGTGTTCTTAGCAACATGTAATTGCCACTTTTAGAAAATGGATGAGCTTTCCATCTTAATTCAAATGGTTCACCCCGTTATCACCCAGCCAACTGAGTCCTTCAAAAAATGATCATCTTAAGGCCAGACCCAAGTATCTTGAATTTTTAGGTTACGAAGTGACACATTAAGAGGACTCTAAGTCAGAACTTTTTAAATTTGATAATTACCACCGGTATTTCTTGTTGGACAAAGGGCTATTTTTAGAGGCATGTAAATTTATCCAGTGATTTTCCTCACGTAAACTAGATGTACAAAGACTTGCTCCTCTCCTGATTTTCATGTTTGTTGAGATCTGGGATGTATCTTTCAACATCTCCATAAAACGAAACACCTTTTAGAGACAAGACCCAGTTATTTTCTGCTCAAAAATTTCACCTGATCAAAGTATTTTAGTTATGTGACCTTCATTGAACAGCTTTCTCTCAAAAATTAAAGCCATGGATTAGCACCAGTTTTGTTTAAAGGTAACTATTCTTCCCACTAATCATCTGGTTACAATAAATGAATGAAAGAAATACTTCCTAGTGGAAGATTGGTTATGTTGTTTGCCAGACTTTTAAGGGAGAGCCATACATCATGTAATGTGAGGGATAACTCATTTCAGGGAGGTGTGAACTTTTGAGTCAATATGCGAGACATCTTTTTGTGGAAAAAGCTATACTTGTTTGTTGAAGAAAAGTACTGTCAATTTCAGGGTATTTCCTACAGTTTTACTGACAAGAGCTTAACACAGAAATAGGTGCTTGTACAATAAGTTTATTTTCTTTATCTGAAAACTCTGCATAAGAAATTGTGGTTTGGTTTATTAGCTCTCAGCAGCTCGTTCCTGAGCTCTCAGGAAGCTTGCTTTCTTCTGAGCTACTCGATCTTTCTTCTGGGCAAGAGACATTTTGGGACGATTCCACCTATAAAACAAAAGAGACAGGAGTGTTATGTTTAAAAATCACAACTCATGAGGACAAAAAATATTTAACTTGGATTGAAAAAGAAACTTTATAGTAAGATTTCTAATACATGTACTTATTTATGATTTTAACCTAACTTTCCTAAACCCCAACTTTTGTGATACTGCCCTTTTACCACAGTGCCAAAGATCAAATAAACATGTTAGTACAATGTTTAGAATTATTCAGTATTAGCAGTAACTGGTAGTTACACTGTCCTAGGATAGAATGAACCACACCTCAGTAGCTTCTGAGGCCAATACATTTCTATCACCACAATTACTTTAGCAAACCTGGTTCCCTTCACTTCTGCAACATCATGCAGAGTTAGTGATCGAGTTTGCACTTGACCCAGTCTGAGTTAGATGAAAACAAGGCGGGGGACGGGGGGGGGGGGGAACCCCTGCCAACTCTCCCTTGAAAAAACAGTAAGATGCATACCTCTTCTTTTTAACTTCTTTCTTAGGCTTCTTCTCATAAACTGGATTCTCTCGTATAGCAGCATGAGCCTTCTTATACATGTCCTCCATCTGAAACAAAGCAAAGCAAACAGTACTTGGTTTCATTTCATATGCCCTAAACAATAATACGACAGACTGTAATCTATTACTTGCTCAATTTTATCTTTCTAAGCCAGATTCTCAAAAGGTACTCAACTAGGTCAGTGCTGGTATCTGCTTAAATTTCTAAATTTCTTTTCCTAAGAAATTCCCAATGTTTACTGTAAGAAATATGAGTTGACATTATTCATATTATTTTCTTGAAGAGAAATTTGCATGCATTTCTGAGGACCTTGGCTGTATTTTTTTTTAAGTCTTTCAAGCTCAGAGCAAATTGAGTTCTGTAGAAATACATTTTATACTCATTTAAAATGCTGCCTGACCTAAATTCTTTCATTTAAGGGAGGCTAATGCTAAAACAAAGTTTTTAAGATGTTAAGATTGAGTGTTGGGATGGTAAATACACAAATGATGTACTGTAGAATTATATACCTCAAACCTATATAATTTTATTAACCAATGTCACTCCAATTAAAAATAAAAAGATTGAGCGTATGGGGCTGCCCTGGCTGGGTAGCTCAATTGGTTAGAGCATCATGCCGATATGCCAAGAATGCAGGTTCAATCCCTGGTCGGGGCACAAAAAAGAATCAACCAATGAATGCATAAGTAAGTGGAACAACAAATCAATGTCCTCTCTCAAATAACTAAATTTTTTAAAGAGTGTATGAGCCCTGGCTGGTGTGGCTCAGTGAACTGAGCGCCAGCCTGTGAACCAAAAAGTCACCAGTTCGAGGCTCAGGGCACATGCCTAAGTTGCAGGCCAGGTCCCTGGTTGGGGGCGTGTGAGAGGCAACCAACTGCTGTTTCTCTTGCACATTGATGTTTCTCTCCCTTTCTCCCCACCTTCCCCTTCTCTCTCCCTTCCCCCCTCTCTGAAAATAAAATCTTAAAAAAAAATTGAAGCCAATTAGCAATTACCAAGTTTTTTTATCCTCTCACATTCCCCAGATTTACATTTCCCATTAATATCTGATAGTTCTTTCAAAATTTCTAGTATCATATACCAGGGACCTCTTATATCAACTACTACTAGGAGTCACTAGTTTCTGGCAGTAATAGTAGGCTTCTGGAACCAGAAAGGTCAAAATTTCTCTGGAATACCCTGAAAGGCCATCCAATTAGTTATGTTAAAGAAAATTTTGTTCTAAAACCTATCAAAATGAACAATGTTGCAACTCTGTATTGCTTCAACTACTGCCCTCAACTCGAACAATACAGGTTTGAAATATGCAGGTACACTTATATACAGATTTTTTTCAATCAACATACAGTTGGCTCTCAATATCCCTGAGTTTCCCGTCTGCAGTAAAGTTTTGGGGGAGTCAAAGGTTTTATATGGACTTCTGACTGTGTGTGCATGCACAAGGGGACTAGTGCCTCTAATCTCCACACTGTTCAAGAGTCACCTGTAAATGACTTGGATCCTGTGCAAGACCATCATGAAGAATGGTGTGTTCAATATCAAAACTAGTAAGAATTACAGCCCCCCTAAAGAATGAGCCAGGTAATCCAGGTCTTTAAAATTATTCAGTGTGGAGATTACTACATGCATTGTAAAGCTTAGGGAAAGAAAACAAAAATTTTCACTACATGTGACCTGAACTACCTAAATTCCTTTTGAAAGTTAATTTCTCTACCTCTTTTAGCACTCTATTACAGTTCTCCACTGTATTTAATAAACCCATTTGATCACTTCACATGTAGACATTAAAAAAATTAATCTAAACAACCCAGTTCATTCCTTCCAAGAGATCAGACAAGCGAGAAATACAATCAGTTATGTAGGTAAAAAACACTTCCTGTTGGAGACATACCAGGTGTCTGCATAGGACTTCAGTATACATGCATAAGGAAAGATGCTTCCATAGATAAAATTAAGGAGCTAGCTGGAAAGTACATTAGCCTAAGAGTGTTCTGGCCAAAGCACAGAATCTATACAGGAAAGCTTGAGGAAACAGACATCTGAAAAAACAGACTGAGAGTTTAGAATGTCTTGAGCATATATGCCATGACCGGAGCATAAAGTCTTTTAGGAAGAAAAATTGTTAGGACAAGTAGAATCAGTCAAAAAAGACCTTTTTAGCAGGGTGAACGAGGACAGCATCAGCAGTGATCTAAGGGAATATACTCCTGTGTAGTAGATGCTTCTACATAAGTAATATAAAACTACCTTTTTCCTAGTTCAAAACTCAACCTATGTGTTTATCCTGCCCTAGACTATGTATTGTACCAAACACAAAATTACAAAGAAATCTTTTCACAATAACTATTTTAAAAATAATTCCATAACCAAAGCTATGCCAAAAATAGAAATCAGGTACTAACAGAAAACACTTAATACATAGCCCACCCATTTATATTTGTAATAGCTTTACAGTAATCCGTGTCATTTTCCTACATTTTTCACTATAGTTCCAAAACTGGTGCTATCATCAATTACTACAAACTGTTCAGAGATAGCCCTGGAGACTCAACTTTAGGGGTGATCAACTTTCCAACATTGAACTTGTTGGGATCCACCCCGCCCTGGTTTCAGGAGCTGCAACCCCCCATAGCTAAGGCTGAGTGACAGACCCTAAGGAGACAAGCCTGTCTTCCTGACATGAGCGCTGCCTGCTCCACATCTGGCCCCCATTGCTTGGTTCGCCAATGACCGGTAACATTCCTCAGAGGAGGATAGATTTAAGACAGGCATGATCACGTGGGAAGGCCCTCAGGGAGAGGTTCAGGGGGCTGTGAAAAAGAGGGGGTAATCGACCCCTGCCCCTGGGGCTTTGAGTCCTTATTCTGCCTGTGAGAAATCCAAATCTCCTGGCTGCCTTTGTCTCCTCTGCCAGACTCAGGCCTGTGGCAATGACAAGGGGTGGTGCAGTCCAGACTAGAGACAGAGGACCTCCCGGGGTAATTAGGCCTGAAGCAGAGAATATGCAAGATCCTGTGAAGCTTACTTTGCTGGAGGATGCTCTTAATTAGAATATGAAGGTATGGGCAGGAAATGAAACTAGCCCTTTAGGTCCTGTAGTTTTTTAGGTGGTAAGACCCCAACTCTGGGTGAGCCCTTTTAGCTCTTTGAAAGTTACCTACTTGTTTGATCTTCCCTGCCAGACTACAATCAACAAACTGTATCAGTATTCCTACCCAAAGAACCTAATACAAGCCAGCTCAGGCAGGAAGGCGCAGCGCTCCCCGCTTGAGAGTGGCTGTTCCGTCCCTATTCCTCCACAGGACTCGGTAGTCCGTGTGCATTTCTTTTGTTTCCTCGATCATATGCAGTGCTCGCGGTTACCGCTGCCCCGTAACTGCGTCAAAACTCACTTTTGCAAATATTGTTTCCCTTTACTTCTTTAGCATCATGCAGAACTAATGTTAGAATCTGTACATCTCCTTTTCTGTGTGTATGCCTGAGACATTCAGAAAGTCCAGAACATAGCACTTGTTGGCTATGAAGAAAGAACCTTTCTTCCCCATGGTATCAAAATGAATGAAGTTTAATAACTAGCACCTCAAAGCAGAGTAGATTATAATTAACTATAACCACAGGAATGAAATCTTGAAATACAGAACAGCCAAATGCATAAAAGCCACCAAAGGCTTTAGATTTGGATGCTTAAAACCTGCCATTGTTCAGCATCTAAAAGATTCCTGAAAGCATGCCGACAAGTCTAGCTCATTATACTACCTCATCCTTTAACCTACCCTGGGTTTGTGCCATTTCATTTTAAGCCAAGGGCAGCTTATGAGTCTGTTTATACCTATGCACATACCCACATTCAACTTTTAACCACTAACCTAAAATAAAATTATATAATGTACCCACCAAAAAACAAACAGTAAACCCAGTTTCATATAAAATTTTTACCATGTCTGGAGTTACATTGTTCTTTATGTATTGAGAGAATTGTTTCTTGTAAGCATCTTCGTCTTCTTCCATTAGGTAGCGCATATAATCTGCCACATTCTGACCCATGATGTGCTTCCGATGCACTTCAGCATTGAATTCCTTGCTTTCTGAATCATAACCAGGGAATCGTTTGGTACTAAAATAAAGTTTTTCACATTTTAGTATATACTAATTGAAATCTGTTCCCTAACAGGAATTCATTGCAGTAGCTGCCATCAGTCCCGTCTTGAAACAATTAATTGCATCATATGCAACCAAAGGACCAACTAGTGACTGCTCAGTTAGTGGGATATCATCATTCAGCAGCTATTCTCTGAATTCCAGAATAGAAAATCATGCCTCAAGTACCTTTAAAAACCATTAAATGAACCAAGGTTGTCACTACTATAATGTTAGTTCTCCTGATTATCATGGAAAAAGAGTTTCAAAACTGGTCCCCCCAAATCCTACAATTTTTCAGCAGTGTCTCAGGGCACATAAGAGTGATTTATTCAAAGCCACATAGATGCCTCTCCAAAAGAGCTGCAGATCCTCAAAAATGAATGAAAACCCCTCCCCCACATTATAAGAGCATGTTCCAGTTAGGTTACATTTTACAGGTTTATAAATATATGAATGTAAGTATATATATACATATAATTTTTTGGTTAAATCACCAACCACTAAAATATTCATAAAAAGCTGGTAAGTCACTTTAAAATGTATCTACACAACAACAAAAATCATCATTTCAAACTAAAGGAACAACCAAATTAAAACCTACTTAGCTTCTAAGAACGGCCTACAATCTTATTTCCAGTTGTAAGTTTAGAAATCTGTTTTAAGCCTTTTTCCTCAAACTTTTTCTAGAGTCCACTTTTTTCCATTACTCAGTAAAGCCATTTTCTTTCTGAATGAAAAAAAGAAAATGCATTGAAAGGGAAGAGGAAGTGGCGGTGAAATCAAGTTGCTCATTTCTAACCAAAGCCAAGCTACACCTAAAAGGTAGTGGTTTCAACCCTGGCTCTGCCACTTACTGGCTCCAAAACCTTGGACAACTCACTCACCTCTCAATCCCAGTCTCTTCACTGAAAATTACATTACAAATTCCTTTCTGCCCTGCCAGGTTCCTTTTGCAGTGTCTAGCATACAGTAGGCACACAGTGATAGCTATTATTACTTTTAACTAATTCAGTAATCTCCACAATCCTACTAATTAGAAACAGCAAAGTACTACACTCCAGGCAATGAGGCCTTGAATGCTGTATTACCTGTGAGGAATAGACAAGCCTCCATCCACAGCTCCCTTCAGGGCCCCAAACACTTTATTTCCAGTAGTAGTTCTGGCAAGCCCTGCATCCAAATAGCAGGTGAAGGCACCCGGTTGACCATCGATGCTTTCCACATTGTATTCATCTCCAGTAACCTCCACTTGGCCTTCATATATTTTGTCCATGCCAAACCTATTGAGAAGCTGTTAACAAAGAAGCCAGTATAATATTTGAAACCTGTTCAAATATATTTGAATAACTCTAATAACATCAAGGCACAATTTTAATGACCTCTAACAAAAAACAATTCCTTCCTAGTTACTTATTCTTTAATCCCAGTCTACTTTTAAATATCTATTTCTAAATGCTACAAAAAGAAACTTCATTCAATTTCACCAGCTGTATCTTTATCCAATAGCTTCTTAATCTGACACATGTTCATATTTGATTTATGCAGCAATTAGGAGGTACGTAAATTTGATTCTTACATAAGACTGAGTAATCTTATTTAAGAATTTTATTACTCAGTCTTATTTGGCACTAATTCACCAACGAAATATTAAATGTTATCACATGTAGTTTTGAGTGGGATCTTGGGATGAAAACATCTTTTGTGGCTCTATCTCTAACTACACTATGTCAATATGCGCAACTCCTCTCTCAGTACACATCATCTAGCTATGGTTTCACAAGCAGAGCCTTTGCATCAAGTTGCTCCCACAGAGTGACAACGTTCTCCACTCCCACTCAGACACGTTTATAACCAATGAAGATGTAGGTCCCCAACAATGACGTATGCTTAATAATTCCACTGCAAAATAAGGTCAGTAACTGAGAAAAAAATAAGGCAAAGTCACACTTTCATCTTTTATGCACATTACAGAAAATGCTGCCACCCAGAGGCAAAGATGATTGAAACAACCCCCTCTCCCCAAGTTTACGACATGGCTTCTTAAATTTTAACACGCATATAAATCACTTGGACATCTCATTAAGACAGATTCTGAAATTTAGAGCAGTCTACATTTCTAATGTATGCTTATGGTCACAAGATCATTTCTAAGTAGATCTGTCCAATAAGGTAGCCACTAAGGAGCCACAAGTGACTATTCAAAGTTAAGAATTCAGTTCATCAGTAGCACCAGACACACTTCAAGTGCTCAACAACAGCGTGTGACTGCTGGCTACCGTTATCAGCACAGATTGCAGGTATCACTGC
This sequence comes from Trachops cirrhosus, assembly GCA_028533065.1. Lineage (NCBI taxonomy): Eukaryota > Metazoa > Chordata > Mammalia > Chiroptera > Phyllostomidae > Trachops > Trachops cirrhosus. The sequence continues at coordinate 64,557,620 of CM052542.1, read as the reverse complement.
AGAAAATTCTATTGGTCTAGATATAACTAACAGGGCAGAAAACAGGAAAACTGCTTACCCAAACTACCAGAAAATGCACTGCTGTCTCAAACCCTGTATTTTTAAAATCATCTTCCCTAATGATGCCCTCGTAAGCCACGTGTTACTATCAGGAACTCTCTTAACCCGATAGCTGAAGTTATCTTATCCATGTGTGAACATCTATCAGACAACTTCAAACAATGAACTAATTCCAAAATACATCAATTAAAGTAATCTGTACATACCCTGCGGGCCAACAGCAGGCCAGTACAGTATGCTGCAGCGTAATTTGTCAGGCCGACCTTCACACCATACTTTGGGAGCTCATGAGCGTAAGCGGCACAAACTATCATATCTCCTTCTATACGAGCATAAGCAATCTAGAGTAAGAGAAAAACCAGGTTAGTAATGTGCTTTCACTGTCGAAAGTGACTTTGTTTTCAAAGAACTTGACAAAGATCACCACTTAAAATCTATCTTTGTTAAACCCACTCAACTCCAAGAAGCTTATGGTTTGATCCACTAGAGCAGGTACATTTATGAGTCTGTAAATATGTCACAGTATATCAGGCTAAGGTCACCAAAGGGACACTGAATATAAAAATGCCTTTGAAATAAACTATACTGCAGTTCCTTACTTCTAAATACTGAAAAAACTTGGCTGGGAATTAGAGGCAATTTAAAAAGGCAAAAGAATTCCCAATTATTTCAAATACCTTTTGAACTAAGCATATTTTAAGTTCAAATATGTTTCAGACACCTAGTGTTTAGTTGGCTGTACTTAGGTAGAGGAACACGCTGCCCTCTCAACCACAAATTAGCTTGCCTGGAACACTGGCACGCCTGCCTCCTGCATGCAAAGACCCAGGAAATCTCAAGTAAAAAACTTTTCCCTTGTAAAATCCCAGAAAATTATCTTCTAGGAGCACGCTGCCACTTTCTGGAGATCTTTGATGTGTAAGACAACTTCATATATGACAGTTAAAACCTATTTCAAACAATAAGCAGGAATAAGAACAATCTTGAGATGAATTTAATCTTTGCAACGACCCACCCCTTCAAAGAGGGGTGGATATGTGGCATCTAAAGCCGGACAGCAAAGGCCAGGGTGCAGCCCAAGGCAAATCCCATCACTGCACTGGAGCTGGAAGGGGCAGGCCCTTCTACTCGGCATCAAATTTATCCTCCCACCCCATCCACCCTCACAAAATGGTGGCAACACCATAAATTTCTTTAATCCTCTTTTTCCCCAATTAAAAAATAAACGGGGTTAAACTAGGTCAGGATTGTCAAAAACGGCTGATCTTCAGAGTATTTTTTTAAAGAACCAATTTCCCAGGCTCCAATTTAAGACCCACAAAAGGAAAAAAAAAAACTAACTCAATGTTTTTGGCATGCCAGGCCCCACACTTGGTGGACCTTCTAATCCACACACCCGTTTTTTATTTCCCAAGTACAACTTCTCTAGCCCACTGAGTTAGGGGGCAGGAGGTTTTACCATCATGGTTTGTGTCTAGAATGCAACTTACCTGACAGATGATATCTCTGTTGGTTACACGGACTATCATCCTGTATTTGGGTGTGTTGTACTTATTTTTATCCTGAATTACCAAGCGTTTCCGGGCATAGTAATCAGTTTTACCCTCTGGGGAAAAAAAAAAGAAAAATAAAGTCTATTCCACTGCAAAGCAGATTCCTTTAATATTGTGAACATGAAAGCCCAAATATACCTCGTCGTCTTCTAAATTTCACTTGGTATCTCTTGAAGTAGGCCTTATTTTTGACAACTTTTACAAACCCCTTTAAGAGAAAAAGAACATCATTAAATGTTTTAAACTATGATACTTTTGACATCTGAGATGTAACAAACTAACACTTGAATTTCAAAAGTGAATCTAGACAACTGTCACTTTTGTAGAGTGCAGCTTTTCTCAAATCATCTAAGGTCAAGAATCGCTTTTTCTACTTTCCATCTGTCAAGACTGATAGGCGACTTCCTCAGACCAACGATACAGGCTTTCTGAAGCACCCGCCGCTCTCCCGGAAAAGCCACGAAGCAGTCAGGCGTGGAGCTGGGTGCGAGAAGCCGCAGCCCGGCTCCACTGGGCACCCACCAGCCAGTGTGAGACCGACTAGTGCAATCTCCCCAGCGCGGCCGTCAGACGGGGCCCCCTCGGACGAGCTGGCGCTACTCACTCAGCCTGTCTACCCAATTCACCGCACCCCCCACCCTCAATCCGTGCCTCAGCCTTTTCTCTTCCCCAAGCCCTTTCCCCTTACGCTTGCGCGCCCGGCGGCAGCCATTAAGGCCACGCTAGAAGCGGCAACCCAACTAGGGCAGAGCCTGTAATCTAATGCCATCCGACCCCTGAGCCGCGCGAGACCAAGCATAGGTTGGCATTAGGGCAACGTGAGGGAACCCCCGTCCACCTGTGGTCCCGAGATCGGGATACCCACTCACCATCCTGCGGATCAAAGACCCACGTCCGAAGCTTGCCACAGACCGACAAGCCTAGCAGAACTTCGGTAGGGGGAAAAGGCCGCAGTCCTTGCGCAGGCGCAGTATGTAGCGCCCGCGATTACGCTAGCGACGTGTAGAAGAGAGATCCTCTTGCCGTCAGACATGCGGCATGCCGCCCCCTGCTGGTAGGAGGACCCACGCGGGCCTTCGTCTTGTTGCAGCAAATCCTTAATGCTCCTGGCTGATGATGATCCCACTGCGACGGGCGGTAAGCAGTAATAGGGAGGATTACCTATAGGAAGCTTTCACTTTTATGGACTAAGAAGTTGTTTCATAATATGTGTTCCTTTTGTAAGCAGGAAAAAAGTTTAAAAACTAAATAGAAAGAATTTGCCCTGGAGCTCTTTGCCCCCTCCGGGACTCTGCCTCCTGAACTACTCTCATCCCGGTAGGCAACAGAGTTCTCCCTGGAAACCTTGCCTTAGCGCTCCAAGCCTGGGTTCGGAGTCCCTCTTCGGCCTTCCTACAACGACTTCCTACCTGCTTTGGCCCGCTCTGAATTGTAAACCTTTGAATCTCCAGCACCTAGCGCGGTGCTGACATTCAAAATGGTAAGAGAACTGCTCTCTCCTTCCTGCCTCTTTATCTCCATCACGTTCTTTGATTCCTGGCCTCCTCATTCCTTTCCCCTCCCTCCATCCTTCATATCTAGTCAGCTTAACTTTTTTCTGCTTATGTCTTTTTTAATTCATTCTTTTAAAACTAATAGCCCTGGCCACTGTAGCTCAATGGTTGATCGCGGGCTGCGAACTAAAAGGTTGCCAGTTCGATTCCCAGTCAGGGCACATGCCCGGGTTGTAGGCCAGGTCCCCAGTGGGGGCCATGTGAGAGGCAACCACACATTGATGTTTCTCTCCCTCTCTTTCTCCCTCCCTTCCTCTCTCTATAAATAAACAAATAAAATCTTAAAAAAACTAATTGTAATAAGTCATATTCTCCACATGGAGACTGAAAAGAACCAACCAACCAACCAACTTACTAAACAAACAAAGCACCTCAATATAAAGTACTCCCTTATCTAACAGTATTTTAAAGATGGTATTTGGACTACTGCATGGGAATTATTTGGGTATTAGTTAAAATGCAGGCCAATGAATATATGTCACCTCTTTTGAATCAACCTCACTGGTTTGGGGAGTGGGAACCTGCTTTTTAAATTTGGCTTAAGTCTTACTCAAATCAACAGGTCTCAGGAAAGTAGAAAAGTAATCCTATTTTGCCTGATAATGGATTACCTACGTAGTAGGAAAAGAAGACAAATTACTTACCAGCACAGCAATTTAAAATAATGGCATCCTCACAATGAATATTAACTCTATACCTCATCTTCCAAAGATTTAAGCCCGCTCTTGTGAGATGGGTATGCACGATTTTAATCTAGCAGGAAAGAAGCAGTGTTTCAACCGCTCACTGTCAGAGCTGGGAGGAGGATCTGCCAAACCAGATGACAGGTTAAGTGGTTCCAAAAAACTGCCACTAGAACAAATCAGAATTATGATGCTAGTTTACTCTAGTTTCAATTTGTGACTTATCATAAAACCAGAAAAATGTACATTGAGTCCACTCTGGCCAATGGCAACAGAGCCATCAAGGAGAAATGTTAAAACACTCCTCAAAAGCAAGTATGGTTCTATCTTTGTTGAGGGGCTTTTAGAAGTGCAAAGAAAGAGACATGGAATTTGTATTTATATAATATTGAAAGGACTTTATTTTCATGGTTCATCAAATGATTAGCCTATGACAGGTGCCTTGGTCAGGCCCTGCTTACACTGAAGGTGCAGGCATCAGGGAGGAAAGGCTGTATGGAAATGTGCCTGCCCCTAACTTTTGCATGTTTTAGGGCAAGAGTACATGGGAAGGCCCACATACCCTTCATCTGAATATTTAGAAGTTCTGAAGCAAGCTAACCCACTGTTGAATTAAATGTTTTATTTTTCTCAACCTGCTTCTTCCTACCTTATAAATATTTATAACAAAAATATTTAAAATATGTATATCTATTTATTGTGGTTGTAGCTGGGGGTTTGCCACTAGCGTGGTTGGCTCAGCCTGTGCAGGTGGTGACGCCGGGAGCCAGGGGAAACTCCTCCGGCAGCCTCGGCCAACTAACCTTGTTCAAGGTAAAAGTTAAAAATCACCAGTAATGGGGCAAGTGAACTTTGTGTTTCTCCTGATATGGTATACTGAGAAGAACACAGAAACATTTTGTGCCAAATTTATATAAGCTAATGTAGTTACATGATTTAACTATCTAATCTGATACATGATGAATCTGCATACAAACTCAAATTGAGGAACATTTTATAAAGTAACTGTTCAGTACTCTTCAAAAAATGACAAGATCGTGATAGATAAGGAAAGAGAAAAGGAATATTCCCGATTGAAAGAGACCAAAGTGACACAACAACTGCATACAATGTGTGATCCCAGATGCATCCTAGACAAGAGAGGAAAATGAGGAAAAGGAAGCCTTTTTATTTCTTTTGTACAAAGGACATTCTCAGGACAGTCAGTGAAATCTGAATGGAGTCTGTGGATTAGATGGTAGTAATCAATCAATGTAAATTTCATTTTGATAGATATGCTATGGTTGTATAAGGGAGTGCTCTTTAGGAAATGCACTCTGAGCTCTTTTGGAGTAATGGGCGTTATTTCTGTGATTTACTCTCAGCAAATGACTACAAAAATTCCATATATATGTATAATACATATGTGTATGTAAAAAAAAATGAGGCAAATGTGTTAAAATGTTAACAATGGGGAATCTGGGAGAAGGGTATATGGAAATTCTTTGTACTGTTCTTACAAATAATCTGTAATTTTGAAATTATTTCAGAGTAAAAAAATAAAACATTGATTCCTGGTGGAATGGGAAATATTTATTTTATTATTTGAAATGAAAGTAAACTCAGTTTTATCAAATACGTGAAACATATTATAAATAGAATATAAATCAGCGACTTTCAGTTCTGGTAGTGATTATTTAACAGTAAAATATGAAAAGATTTTTATGAAGTTCCCATATATTATGATTGTGAGGAACCTGCTTACAGCTCTAATCAGCAGTTTCTGTATTGAAACCACTGACTTTCGTGATTATTCTCTAAAAACATCTTGTTATTTCAAAATGGTTTTTCTTTGCAGTTGCTTTTTGCTTTATATTAATTTATGATCATTCACGAAGGGTAGCAAATGGGGTGGGCTACTTTATGGTTAAATCCCCTTTATTGATATTAGTCCTTTAGAAATGTTTAAAATATTTTAAACCTGTACCTTTTATCTGGGAAAAAAATAGCTTTCAGTGAAAGAATAATCTTTGTTTCTTTTTTAAAAAAGTGTAAAGCTATGGTTTTTGTGGGTCCAAGAGTCAAAAGAATATCAAAGACAACCCCAAGTAATTATGATTAAGTATGTCTCAGTGTTGTTCATAGACTACAGATGTCTGAACGACTAATGAGATAAAAACATACACAATTCATAAGTTATAATATACTTCTTTCATAAAAGTTTTTTTTCATATCTTCATTTCAGCAAAACCTCTATGTTATCACCAAGATACCACATCATTTATGTTCTACAGGTAGTAATGCCAAATTGGACAAACTTTTTGGTCATTGTAATTCTTAAATAATTTTTATTAATTTCATGTTGGAGAAATTTTGCTTGACTGAAACAAGAGGAACTGGAATTTTAAATAAAATTCACAAAGCAATACTTAAGTTTGGAAATGAACTATAATTTTTCCATATCAAATTCAAAAAATGTAACAGTGTCATATATAATAAATTACTGTTTTCACAGGCACTATTACTAGGTATTTGATATTGTCATATAAATCACTGTCAGTTGCATTGAGACTTTCATTCTCTCGTACAGTAATATCTGTATCCATGCAGGCTTTGTCATTCTTCCGATAGTTAAATGCTGGGGTATGGTACAGTAAACAAAAAGAGCAGTATGTTGCTCAGTTTGTTCAGATGTCTCTTCTATCAGACTATGCAATGGTCTGTCAGGGTCAGGAAACAACCTCTATGGAAATTAATTTTAGGTTTATTTTTTACTTATTGAAATTAAATTTATTGAGGTAATATTGGTTATTAATGAGTATTGGCTATGTAAGTTTCAGGCATATAGTTTCAAAGTCTGGTCTTCTTCCATCACCATATATTTGACCCACCTACATACCCCCTACATCGCTTCCCCCTACCTCCCCCTCTGGTAGCCAGCATACTGTTGTCTGTGTCTATGAGTTAGTTTGTTCTCCATTTGTTACTTTCTGTTTATTTCCCACTTGCGAGTGAATCATATAGTTCTTGTCTTTTTCCATGTGATGTGTTTCACTTAGCATGGTACTCTCAAGATCCATCCATGTTGTCACAAAAGGCAGTGTTTCATATTTTCCTCTTTTTAAAAGATTTTATTTATTTACTTTTAGAAAGAGGAGAAGGAAAGGAGAAAGAGAGGGAGAGAAACAGCAATGTGAGAAACATCGATAGGTTGCCCCTTGCATGTGCCCTAAGTGGAGACTGAACCAGCAACCCTTCCCTTTGCAGTACAACATCCAACTAACTGAGCCACACTGGTCAGGGCAAGTGTTTCATCTTTCCTGATGGCTGAGTAGCATTCCATTTATATATGTACCACTTCTTTTAAAAAGAAAGTTTATTTATTTATTTTAGAGAGAGAGAGGAAGAGGGAGAGAAATTTTTGCATCCATTGGTTAATTCTTATATGTTCCCTGACTGGGGATTGAATCTGCAACCTTGGTGTATCAGGGTGATGTTCTAACCAACTGAGTTACCTGGCCAGGGCTGTACCACATCTTCTTCATCCAATCACCTATGGGAGGACACTTCAGTTGTTTCCATGTCCTGGCCACCATGAATAGTGCTGCACTGAATGTAGGGACACATACATTCTTATGAAAAAACATTTTTCATTTTTTTTAGGTAGTTACCCAGAAGAGGGAATGCTGGGTCACCTTGTAGCTGTATTTGTAATTTTTTGAGGAACGTCCATACTGTTTTCTATAGTGGCTGTACCAGTTTACATTCCCACCAGCAGTGTATAAAGGTATAAAGGTTCTCCTTTGACCACCTCCTCTCCAACACTTATTTCTTGTCTCATTGATAATAGCTGTTCTAACAGGTGTGAGTTGGTATCTTATTGTGGTTTTGACTTGCACTTCCTTTATTGCTAATGAATTTGAGCATCTTTTCCTATATGTGTTGGCCATGTCTTCTTTTTTAAAAAAAAATTTTATTGACTTTAGCAAAAGAAAGCAAGGGGGGAGGGGGGGAAAGGAGAGAGAGAAAGAGAGATACTAATTTGTTATTACACTTATTATGCATTCATTGGTTGTTTCTTGTATGTGCCCTGGCAGGGGATGGAGCCCACAACCTTGGTGTATTGGGACAATACTCTAACCAACTGAGCTACCGGCCAGACCATCTGTATGTCTTCTTGAGAAAAATGTCTGTTTAGGTCCTGTGCCCATTTTTAATTAAATTGTTTTTGTTGTTGTTGTTGAATTATGAGTTCTTCATATGTGTTGGATATTAGAGATATTGGAGGATATCGGAGATAACCTTTGCAAATACCTTCTTCCTTTGGGTGGCTGCCTTTTTTTGTTGTTGATGGTTTCTTTTGCTGTGCAGAAGCTTTTTAGTTTGATATAGTCCCATTGATTTATTTGTGTTTTTATTTCCCTTGTCTTTGGGGTCAAGTTCACAAAAAACCTGTCTGAGACCAAGGCCATAAGTTTAGTGCTTATGTTTTCTTGTATGTATTTTAAGTTTAGGGCCTTATGTTCAAGTCTTTAAAACACTTTGAGTTAATTTTTGTGTATGGTATCAGAGAGTAGTCTAGTTTCATTCTTTTGCTTGTGGCTTTCCAATTGTCTCACCATCATTTATTGAAGAGACTTTCCTTTTTCCATTGCATGTTTTTGGCTCCTTTGTCGAAAATTATTTCCTGTACACATGTGAGTATATGTCTGAGCTTTCAATTATGTTCTATTGGTCAGTGTGTCTACTTTTCTTCCAATTCCATACTGTTTTGATTATTGTAGCTTAGTAGTATAATTTGAAGTCAGGCAGTGTGATATTTTTTACTTAGTTCTTTTTTTCTCAGGATTACTCTGGCTGTTGGGGGTCTTTTATGATTTTACAAAAGTTTGAGGATTTTTTGTACTATTCTTTGAAAAATGCCATTGGGATTTTGATGGGGATTGCATTAAATCTGTATATTACTTTAGGTAATATGGCCATTTTAAATGTTGATTCTTCCATCCTTGATTACAGACTATCTTTCCATTTCTTTTTTTCTTCTTCAGTTGTTCTCAAGTATGTATTATAGACTTCAGTGTATAGGTCCTTCACTTTCCTTGTTAAGTTTATTCCTAGGTATTTTATTCTTTTTATTTTGATTGCAAATGGGGTTGTTTTCTTCATTTCTTTTTCTGATATTTCATTGTTAGTATGCAGGAATGCAATGGATTTTGTACATTGATTTTGTATCCTGCAGCTATACCATATTGGTTTATTGTTTTTGATAGTATTGTGGTATAGTCCTTAGGGCTTTTCCCCAGTGTATTATACTTTATTATTTCTCTTTAAATATATTGTATCGATTATGCTATTACAGTTGTCCCAATTTTTCCCCCATTCCACCCTCCATGTAGCAACTCCACTCCCTCAGGCAATCCCCCCTCCTTAGTTCATGTCCATGCATGTGTATAAGATCTTTGGCTACTCCATTCCCTATACTGTTCTTAACATCCCCCTGCCTATTCTGTACCTACCAATTGTACTTCTTAATCCCTGCACCTTTTCCTCCCATTCTTCCCCTTACCCCTCTCAGCTGATAACCCTCCAGATGATCTCCATATCTATGATTCTGTTTCTGTTCTGCTTATTTCCTAGTTTGTCTTTTAGATTCAATTGTTGATAGTTGAGAAATTATTGCCATTTTAATGTTCATGGTTTTCATCTTATTTTTCTTAAATAAGTAACTTTAACATTTCATGTAATAATGCTTGGTGATGATAAACTCCTTTAGCTTTACCTTGTCTGGGAAGCACTTTATCTGCCCTTCCATTCTAAATGATAGCTTTGCTGGATAGAGTAATCTAGGTTGTATAGGTCCTTGCTTTTCATCACTTTGAATACTTCTTGCCAATCCTTTCTTGCCTGCAAAGTTTTCTTTTGAAAAATCAGCTGACAGTCTTATGGGAACTCCTTTGCAGTAACTCTCTTCTTCTCTCTTGCTCCTTTTTAGATTCTTTCTCTTTAACCTGTGGCATTTTAATGATAATGTGTCTTGGAGTGGTCCTCTTTGCATTCATCTTGTTTGGGACTCTCTGTGCTTCCTGGGCATGTATGTCTCTTTCCTTCACCAAATTAGGAAACTTTTCTTTCAATATTTTTTCAAATGTTTTCAATTTCTCACTCTCTGTCTTCTCCTTCTGGCACCCCTATGATTCAAATGTTGGTATGTTTGAAGTTGTCCCAGAGGCTCCTTATCCTATACTTGTTTTTTTGGATCCCTTTTTCTTCTTGCTGCTCTGAATGTAGCAAGAAGATGGAATGTTTTTTTCTTCTTTATGTTCCAAATCATTGTCTCGGCTTCATCCATTCCACTGTTGATTCCCTGTAAATTTTTCTTTATTTCACTTAATGTAACTTTCATTTCTGCTTGGGTCTTTTTTATGCTGGTGAAGGACCCATTGGGTTCCTTGAGCATCCTCATAACCCCTGTTTTGAACTCTGCATCTGATAGGTTGCTTATCTCCATTTTGTTTGGCTCTTTTTGTGGAGTTTGGCTCTGTTCTTTCATTTGGGCCATGTTTATTTCTCTCCTTATGTTGGCAGCCTCCCTGTGTTTGTTTCTGTGTATTAGCTAGAGCTACTTTGACCCCCTGTCTTAGTAACATGGCCTAATGTAAAAAAGTGCACCACAAGTTGGATGGGGCAGAGCCTTAGGTGATGGCTCAGGTTGGACAACCCTTGTGAACCAGGTTGATGGAATCTTTATCCAGGTGCCACAGCTCTGTGGCTCTATGTGGAGGAGGGCTTAGAATAGAAACAATGGCTGCTGCCTGGCCTCTGGAGTTTTGTCTGGGAGGAAGCTATACCCTGACACTCACCCTGATGCCAGACACTTCAGTTTCTCCCCATATGTGACTGGTGCCCATAAGCTGCTGGCCTGGTGCTGGAGCCCAGAGGGAGTGAGTCTGAGTAAGTCCTAAGTTTGTTTCAGGCCCTTTAAGAGGAGATGCCTGAGAGCCCTTCAGTTTCTTCCACCACCCCAACCCTCACTGGTATTTTTTAAAAAATATATTTTATTTATTTATTTTTAGAGAGAGGAGAGGGAGGGAGAAAGATAGAGAAACACTGATGTGTAAGAGAAATATCAACTAGTTGCCTCTTGCATGCCCCCAACTAGAGACCTGGCCTGCTACCCAGACATGTGTCCTGACTGGGAATTGAGCCAACGACCTTTTGATTTGTAGGCTGATGCCCAGTCCACTGAGCCACTCCAGCCAGGGCCCCACTGGTTTTTACAGACAGAAGTTAATCAGGGCTTATCTTCCTGGCACTAGAAACCTGGGATAGGTAGGTCTGGTGTGGGACTGGGATCCCTCACCCCCGAGGTATCTCCCCTAACTTTTACCCATCACATCTGGGTGTTGGACCAGCCTTTTTCACATCTCTGCATCTCCATGTCTCCACCCCTCCTACCCATCTGAATGAGTGTGACTACTCTTATTTCTTGGTTGTTTGGACTTCCATATAGCTCGGTTTTCTTACAGTTCTGGGCAATAGTTGTTTTGTAATTTAGTTGTAATTTTTGCTGTGGTTGTGTGAGGAGGTGAGCTGTGTTTACCTACACCTCCATCTTCTATGCTTTATTATTTTAAGAAAGGAAAAAATGCAACAATGGACTTGCCCAACAGCATGAGGCTCAGGTAGGGCTGCCTGATGTAGTCTTTAGGGGGTTTTTAAATATATATAGAATTATGTCAATCATGTCATCTGCAAATAGTGACAGTTTTACTTCATTCCCAATTTAGATGCCTTTTATTTCTTTCTCTTGCCTAATCACTCTGGCTAGGACTTCCAGGATTGTGTTGAATAACAGTGGTGAGACTGGGTGTCCTTCTCTTGTCCCTGATCTTAGAGAAAATGCTTTCCAGTTTTTTACCATTGAGTATGATGTTAACTGAGGGTTTATCATATGTAGCCTTTATTATGTTGAGGTACTTTTCTTCTATACACATTTTATTGAGTGTTTTAATCATAAATTGATGTATCTTGTCAAATGTTTTTTCTGCATCTACTGATATGATTGTACAATTTTATCTTTTACTTTGTTAATGTGGTATGTCACATTGGTTAATTTGTATATGTTGTACCATCCTTGCATCCCTTGATTGAACCCCGCTTGATTGTGATGTATTATCTTTTTAATGTATTGTTGTGTTTTATTTGCTAGTAATTTGTTTAAGATTTTTTACATCTTTGTTAATCAGAGATATTGGCCTGTAATTTAATTTTTTGTGTTGTCCTTGCAGGTTTTTGTATTAGGGTAATGTTGGCTTCTTAAATGATTGAGGAAGTATTCCCTTTTCTTAAATTTTTTTAGGAAAAGTTTGAGAGGGATGGGTATTAAATCTTTGAATGTTTGTTAGAATTTACGAGTGAAGCCATCTGGTCTTGGGCTTTTGTTTTTTGGGGGAGGTGATTTTTGATGGGTTTCGGATTTCTTATTGTTGATTGGTCTATTTAGGTTTTCCAGTCTTCATGGTTCAGTCTAAGAAGGACACAAACACACACACACACTCAAAAAATTTGTCCATTTCTTCTACAGTAGTGAATTTGGTTGCATATAGCCTGCCTTAGTATTCTTGTATAATCATTTTTATTTGTGTTGCCCATTGTAATTTCTCTTCTTTTATTTCTGATTTTATTTACTCCTTTCTCTTTTTTTCCTTAATGATTCTAGCCAAAGGTTTGTCAATTTTATTTATTTTTTTAAAGAGCCAGCTCTTTGTTTCCTTAATTCTTCTATTGTGTTTTTGTTTTCTATTTAATTTAATTCTGCTCTGATTTTTATTATTTCTTTCCTTGTACTGACTTTGGGTTTTTTTGTTCTTTTCTAGTTCTTTAAGATGAAATGTTAGACCATTTGAGATTTTTCTTGTTTCTTGATGTAGGCCTGTAATTCTATAAATTTGCCTCTTAGTACTGCTTTTGCTGCATCCTGAATTTTTCATGTATCATATTGTCATCTTCATTTGCGTCTATGGATCTTTCAATTTCTTTTATTTCTTCTGACACAATATTTGTTCAGTAGCACATTTACATATATTTGTGGTTTTTCCAGCTTCTTGTTGTAATTTCATACAGTTGAGGTTAGAGAATATGTTTGGTGTGATTTCAGTCTTCTTAAATTTACTTAGACTTGTTTTATGCATCAACATACGGTATATCCTTGAGAATGTACCACTTGCACTTGAGAAGAATGTATATTTTGGGAATGAAAAGCTCTGTAAATATTATGCCCATTTGATCAAATATGTTATTTAAGGCTGATATTTCCTTATTGACATTTCTGTTTGGATGATATATTCATTGCTGTCAGTGGGATATATATATATTCTCTACTGTGATGGTGTTTTTGTCAGTTTCTCCTCTTAGGTGTCTTAGTAATTCTTTTACATATTTTGGTGCTCCCTGGTTGGGTGCATATATATTGATATGTTATGTCTTGTCCATCTTCGTCTTTTGTTACATTTTTCAATTTGATATCTATTTTGTCTGATATAAGTATGGCTGCACCTGCTTTTTTCTGGATGTCATTTCCTTAGAGTATCATCTTCTACCTCTTTACTTTGAGTCTGTGTTTGTGTTTATAGCTGGGTTGAGTCACCTGAAGACAACATATTGTTGGGTCTTGTGTTTCTTTTAAGTATGTTTTATTGATTATGCTATTACAGTTGTCCCATTTGTTTTTCCCTTTATTCTCCTCGGCCCTGCACCCCCCTCGCACCAGCATTACCCCCTTTAGTCCATGTCCATGGGTCATATATATAAATTCCTTGGCTTCACTATTTCCTTTACTATTCTTAACCTCCCCCTGTCTATTTTGTACCTACCATTTTTGCTTCTTATTCTCTGTATCCTTTCCCCCATTCTCCCCCCATTCCCTCCCCACTGATAACCCTCCATGTGACCTCCATTTCTGGGATTCTGTTCCTGTTCTACTTGTTTGCTAAGTTTGTGTGTTTTTTTTTAGGTTCAGTTCTTAATAATTGTGAGTTTGTTGTCATTTTACTGTTCATAGTTTTGATCTTATTCTTTTTCTTAGGTAAATCCCTTTAATGTTCCATATAATAATGGCTTGATGATGATGAACTCCCTTAACTTCACCTCATTGGGGAAGCACTTTATTTGCCCTTCCATTCTAAAGGATAACTTTGCTGGAGAGAGTAATCTTGGATGTAGGTCTTTGCTTTTCATGACTTTGAATACTTTCCAGCCCCTTCTTACCTGCAAGTTTGCTTTTAAGAAATCAGCTGACAGTCTTATGTGTAACTGTCTCCTTTTCTTTTGCTGCTTTTAAGATTCTCTCCTTATCTTTAATCTTGAATAATGTAATTATGATGTGCCTTATTGGTCTGTGCTTCCTTGGGTCTAACTTCTTTGGGACTCTGAGCTTCCTGGACTTCCTGGAAGTCTACTTCCTTTGTCAGATTGGGTAAGTTCTCCTTTATTATGTTTTCAAATAAGTTTTCAATTTCTTGTCCTTCCTCTTCTTTTGGCACCCCTATGATTCAGATATTAGAATGTTTAAAGTTGTCCTGCAGGTTCCTAAGCCTCTCCTCCTTTTTTTGAATTATTGTCTCTTCATTCTGTTCTGGTTGAATGTTTATTTCTTCCTTCTGCTCCAAATATCTGAGTCCCAGTTTCCTTCCCTTTACTGTTGGTTCCCTGTATATTTTTCTTTATTTCATTTTGCATAGCCTTTACTTTTTCCTCTATTTTGTGACTATACTCAATGATTTCTGCGAGCATCCTGATTACTGGTGTTTTGAACTCTATATCTGATAGGTTGGCTATCTCTTCATCATTTAGTTCTGGTTTTGGCATTTTTATCTGTTCTTTTATTTGGCTGACATTTTTTTGTAAGGTGCACTTGTTACATTGTAAGGGGCAGAGCCTTAGGTATTCACCAGGGTGGGGTAACTCGTGGTGCTGCATTTGGTGCTGTGTGTGGGGGAGGGGTCAGAGAGCGAACAGTGCTGCTTGCTTGGCTCTCCTGCTACTTTCATTCACTTCCCCCACTACCCACAATCAAACTGGGCTCTTCTGGTGCTGATTCCTGGGTGGGTGGGTAGGTTTGTGTACATTCTAGGACCCTGGGGACTCTCTAATGGACTGAGTTGTAAGGCTGGAGGTTTCTCCTGCTGCTACAACCCCCACAGGTTTTTACAGCCAGAGGTGTTGAGGCTTTATTTCCCTGCACTGGAACCCTGGGTTGTGCAGTCTGTCTCACTTCCCAGTTGTTCTTTCCTGTTTATCTATATGCAAATTTGGGACTGCCAGCCACCACCTTGCTGTGTGTCCTCTCTTGCCAGACTGCTCGACTCTGCCCCTCCTAACCTTCTGGATGAATGTTTCTTCTTTAACTCCTTGGTTGTCAGACTTCCATACAGTTTGATTTTTTTGGCAGTTCTGGTTGTTTTTTGTTTTTAAATTTGTTGTTGTCCTTCTTTTGGTTGTGCGAGGAGGCAACATGTATCTACCTACACCTCCATCTTGGCAGAAGTCCTGGTCTGTTTTTGTAACCCATCTTGCTAGTCTGTGCCTTTTAATTGGTGAGTTTAGTCTGTTTACATTTAGGAGGATTATTGATATATTAGGACTTACTACAGCCATCTTTTCTTTTCCAATTGGTCTGTATCTCCAGTGTTTATTTTCCCTTGTATTTCTAGCTGCTATTTTAGTTTGGTGGTATTCTGTGATTTTTTTCTCTGTTTCTATTTTTTTATTTTATGTGTCTTAGTTATAGATTTGTGTGTGTGTGTGGTTACTGTTAGGTTTATACAAAAATGTTTCATGTGTACAATAGTCCCTCTCTTCTGACTGTGTCTTTTCTTCATTGACCTGTACAAGTTCAGTTCTTTTCCACTCCCCCTTTTATGTTTTTATTGTCCTAGATTACCCCTTTTCATGCTGTGTGTTCATTTCCAGATTGCAAATGCTATAGTCTTTTTCTTTGACGTTATACTTATGTTTAATACTGTCTTCTGAAAAAGAGTTGCGGTTTCCTGCGTCTGTCCGTCTGTTTGTCATCTTAACAGTTTTGTATCTGCTTGTCTTTTCAGTTCAGGTAGAACAGCTCCTTTCAGTATTTCTTGTAATGCAGGTCTGGTGCTGGTAAATTACCTCAGCTCTTCTTTGTCCAGAAAAGTTTTTATTTCTCCTTTGTTTCTAAGGGATAGCTTTGCTAGATATATTATTTTTAGCTGGTAATTTTTCTCTTTCAATATTTCAAATATTTGATTCTCTTCTCTCCTAGCTTGTGTGGTTTCTGCTTAAAAATCTAATGACAATCCAGTGGGGTTTTATTTTGTAGATTATAGTCTTTTCCCCACCTATGGGATGCTTTGGAGTTCTTTCTTTGTCATTCACTTTTGACAGTTTTAATATGTGCCTTGGAGAAGGTCTTTTGCCTTGACATAATTAGGTGAGTTTGCTTCTTGTATTTGAGAGTCCAGTTGTTTCCATAGGTTTAGGGAGTTCTCCTCAATTATTTGTTTGAATAGGCTCTCTGTTCCCTTCTCTTCTCTTCTCTTCTCCTTCTGGTATACCCATTATTCTTGAACTGTTTCTTCTAATGGATCCAGATACTTCTCATATAGTTCTCATTCCCTCTCTCTCCCTCTCTCTTTCTCTCTCTCTCATCTCTATCTCTTTCTGTCTCCTCTCAGTTCTCTTTCTTCTTTCTTCTTCTATCTAGTCATTTCCAGATTTCTATCTTGAAGATCACTAATTCTTTCTTCCATCTGGTCTGCTTTATTTCCTAAATTCTCTAGTTCATTCTTCATCTCAGTTTGAGTTTTCTGCTCCAGAGTTTCTGTTTGATTGTTTTTTACAGTTTCAATCTGTTTTGTAAAGCACCTCTTTTGTTCATTGATTTTGTTCCTGAGGTCATTGAATTGCTTTTCTGAGTTTTCTTGCATCTTTTCTTTTTTTTTAAACTGCAATCTGTAATTCTCTGTCATGTAAGTCACAGTCTTCTATGCCCTTGAGTTTATTTTCTGGAGACTTGTTATTTTGCTTCTGAGCTGCCTTACAGTGGTATTTATGGTACCCGGTGGATTATTTCTCTGCCTAGGCATTTGAGAAATTGAAATCTTTGTGTTTGCTTTTAACCGCTCATTAACAGGTTGATAACTAGAGGTCTTTCTTCTGGTTTCCAGTAGATGGTGATATAGTACAAATTCTTTTCTCTTACACTTCTAGGAGTTCTGGGATCTCTGTGAGGCAGGGTCCTTGTGGTGGAAAATGCCCCATATTCCCTGAGGGGGTGAGCATCCCCTCTATGATGGGGTCTTCTCCTCTCAGGGCATCACCCCTGTGACTTGATGTGGCAGGTGTTGGGGCTCTGGGCCCCTAAGTTCACTGCTACCCTGCAACCAGAGGCTGCCAGCTGCACTGTACTGTCTGAGCTGTCCCTGTTGCCTCTACTGGGGTTCTGGTTGTGATAGGCTGTGAGGGGAGGGAGGAACAGGCGCTTTTGTGTGTTTGCTGCTTTGTTTTTTCCACGGGGTTAAGCTACAGTGGTTAGGGGCCACTCAGGCTGGAATGTTGCTTCTGCCCTTCCGGCCTTCTTGTCTAGACTGTGGAGTGAAGACTGTTATCTGACACCTCCACTGCTGTTACATCAGTTGGAGCCAGGTAGGTGGGCCACAGGAGCATGTGGGGGGTGGGTTTGCTCCTGAACAGCTTTGTTTTGTCCCCTTGTTAGGGCAGCTGCTCCACTGTAGCCCTTACCCTGCCTGTCACTGGGCTCACTTCAGTATGTACTGGCCACTCTCAGGCACAAATGCTGGCCTTCTGCCCCTCTTCAGGCTGCTGAGTGGGGGTTGCAACCTGACGCCCCACTGCTAGGGCTGGGGCCACAGTGAGCACAGGCTTGCATCTGCCGCTCCATCCCTGTTGTTCCTTGCTTCCTGCCTCTCTTGTTTGCGCTGATACACCCACCTCAGCTGTCTCAACGCACAGATCTCTGGGACATGTTTGTTGAGCAGGCAATTCTTGTTGAATTACAGTTGTTCAACTTGTTGTAAATTTAAGGGGAGAGGCGAAGAGGTTTTCTTACTTTACCATGATGTTGATGTCCTAGTTTTAGGGTTATTTATATGTCAATTTTCTTTTTCACAATCATGCAAACTTTTTTTGTTTCCTTGTTCTAACATTCTTATATTTAATTAAAATGTCACATTTGTTAACTATTTCTCATGTGGCTTCATTCGATTTAGAAAAAAATTTTGTTCAAAATTTTAATCCTCTAATAATTTAGACCTGTTTGGGTTTTGAACACTTGTACTAACATTATTAAAAGTGAGCAATACCACAGATCAAATAACTTGATAGCACAAATTCAGAGTTCATTTTTCTGCCGGATTTTGTTGTGCTCTTTATTTGAATACCTCCTGTTGTTTCACTTTATTCTTCTGCAGCCTCTCATATCTCGTCTAAATCAAATCTGTTTTCACATGATGGATATCTCTGGAACAAGGAAGTGGAACATAAAGATAGGCGAGAAAATGGAAGTTTGGCTCTTCTTAGACATGAAACTTCATTATTCGAGAATCTTTTACATTCACATATTATCAGAAAGAATTTGACAAGTTAATTTGTTTTTTTCTTCTTATCTAAAAAATTACCATTTCTCAATCCTCCTGCACTCCAAAGCAGTGTCCATTTCAAATACCACCAGCAGCACAAAACCACAACCTTCATGACATTCAGACACAGTTGCCTTTTGTTTCAACAACACAGCACAAGAAATGTGGAGTAGCATTTCCCTGGGCCTGAAAGGTGTTGATTACCAGGGCGGATGCTTAGGGTTTCTGGTCACATCTGAATGCCAAGTCCTAAGTGACAGGGGTGGCCGTAGCCATGCAACTTTAATAAATTTACTTTTCGGTGTGTTTGTGATATGCAGGGTTTTATAAAGTGCAGTGTCAGGGCAAGGACACCTCTGGCCTGGGTCAAACGGAGGTCCTTCCTGGAAACTTCTGACCCACCGAAGATCACAGGATTCGAGCCCCTTTCCCGTTGGACTGCTGTGTTGCACTCATCTCACAGACTTGACCAAGGAGGTGGTGAATGGGGAAAGGAGAATGGGCTTCAGGATTCTCTCTATTAGAAACAGTGAATAGCTATTCAGAATTTACTGTGTGACAGAATGTATGCTAAGCATTTATTACATTATTTCATTTAATCTCAAAACTACCCTAGTCGATAATATTACTATCCCTGATTTGCAAGTGAAGAAGTGGATGCCACAACCAATCCCAGTGGAACACAGGTAGCTGTCGTCAGTGCGATTTTCAGGTCTCGGCCTACCTTCACCGTGCTACAGCACAGACCTCACACTCGGTAAACATTTCGTGTGTGCGCATTTGTCTTTGGATATTCCATTATTTATTTTTGTTTGCCTGAGATGTAAATATTCTTTGGCTGTCTAAGCTACAGTTAACTTTGTTTAAAAATAAAGGTGAAACTGCAGCTAGAAAACAGATTGTTATCTCCTAAGTCATCAGGCTGAACCTGAAGCATTACAAACTCCCAAAAAATGAAGGCTTACAAAATCCGATCCGTGGAAGTAAGGGACATAGTCTTGTTTGCCAGGTGAAGCCCATATTATTAGAAATAGGAGGGAAGCCTTTGAAACCTAAAGAAGGCAGTCTCAGGACAAATCTGGGAAGTTTGGCATCCCTTTATCAGATGGTTAGTTAATATATGAAAGTGAAAATATTTAAATGATGCAGTAATATTTACATGGTTTTTTGGAGACTAGGTTTATAGTGAGTCATTAAGAAAAAGTTAGAAAAGTCTAGGGAATTGCTAAACTTCATAAGCCAGTTCTGCTTTAAAGACAATCATCATCCATTCTGCTTGCCTAAAAGATCTCTTATTGCCACAGCATTGAGGGGGTTCTGAAATACATAAAGGGAAAGAAGTAGCTGGCTGAGAGTGTGTTAGGTGGTAAGAAAACTACCTGGGAATTAAAATTATGTTTCTGCATCTTCCCTGGAATCATTAAAAGTGACTGTGGTCGTATTTTGTTTTTGTTTGCTTAAAATATAAACTCCATAAATCCTTTTGCTATTTCACTTATTAAATGACACTAATAATATATGTCTTCCACTTCAGTACTTTCAGCATATAGGGAGGACCCAAGATACACACCTAAAAGCCCATCAAGTTTTTTGGGAAAAACAACATAAATTATTGTGACTGATTCTCCCCTTGGTACATGACAGTAAAGCCAACGTCTGGATTCTCCCTGTCTCCTGGGTCAACTTCTTCAAAGGAATATTGCAGATTAAAAAGTTGTAATTAAAGACAACTTTGAAGTGCTGGTCACAAGGCTGAATCATTCCCGCATTTCTGTGTGGGGTCAGCATCTTGGAGAGTCTGTGCTTAAAGGCACAGTGTCTTGAATGGCACTTGGTATTGACATCATACCCACTATATGAGTGTTTGCATATACAGAGCGACTCTGGATCTCTAACAGAGGAAACAGGACACATATTTACATAAAATGTACTTGCTATGAAGCAAATAACTCTGAAAACTTTAGAGTATATATATATATACTCTCTCTATATATACACATATAAATATCTGTGGGTATATATACACACTATATGTACATATGTATCAGTGTATATATACACACAAAGTATCTATATACACACATATATACACTATATATATTTAAAGGAGATATATGTCATATATATATATACAAAATATCTGACTACTTTTCATGCCTTGGTCTAAGCTATCATCTGTTACTTGGATCATTGCATTAAACTCTTAACAGTTCTGTCTGCTTTGACTCTTATCCCCTTACAATCTGTTTTCCACACAACCAGACTGATCTTTTAAAAATATACGTCAGATCATGTCCTTCTGTCCTAAAAACCCTCCAGTGGGCAAAGTCCTCACTCCATTCTCTGATTCCCTACATGCTCTGATCACCCCCACCCGCGTTTCTCTGACTCGTCTCTTCTCATTCTATCCTTTCCTCATTCTACTCTAAAGTACTGGCCTCTAAGCCATTCCTGTCTCAGAGCCTTTGCACTGACTCTTCCCTTTGTCTTCACAGGTCATCCCCTTGATCATTTGATGTGCTGCTGTACTTCTTTCACGTCTCTATTCAAAATATCTTCTTTTCAGAAAGGCCTTTTCCTAACCACTCCATCAAAAATGGAACACTGCATATCCTGCTTTTTATCCACAGCATTTACTACCATCCAGCAATTATAAATTTATTTGTTAATTTGTTTATAGTCTGTTGGCCCTCCCTACTTCAAGCACCCTCTGAAGGCAGGGAGGGGACATCATCTGTTGCAATCATTGTGGTATTCCCAGTACAAAGAACAGATTTTGGTATGAAATAAATTGAATGAGTAAATGAAATGAGTGCAATATTATGATAGGCACACTATACTCTCTGATGATTTATTCTAATCATTTCATTTATCAATTGGTATATCTTGATCTATCTCAAAACATGGAGGCTTAATAGCACTCATTTGTTTTGCTCAGGAATCTGCAATCTGTGTAGGGCTCCGTTTGAATGGCTTATCTCTGCTCGGTTTGGATCAGCTAAAGCAGCTGAACTGGGGCCAGAAAGACCCACATTTAAGATGGCTCATTCACATGGCAGGTGAGTTGAAGCCTGCGGCCTCCCTCTGTGATGCTTTGTGCTTCTTCTCCACAGAGTGGTGGCAAGGTTCTAAGACCGAGTGTTTCAGGTGAGCAAGGTAGTCGTGCGTTATGGCACCGTGTGATTTCTGCAGCACTCGACTGGTCACGGCAGACACAAAGGCTCACCCACGGGGAGGAGAGACATGGATTTCACCTCTTAATGGGAGGGTGGCATGTTTCTAGAAGCACATGAATGGGAGATGTTGTTGAAGGCATCTTTTAAAAATATAATCTGCTATACTGATTTAAACCAATCTTTGAGAAACTGTAAAATAATTATAACAACAAATACAGTGGTATGTATGAAACTGTGCTATATAATAATTGCACTTTTCCTGGACTAATGTTTAAAAGGTATGCTTAGAGGCTCTCAGAGAAAACAATCCGTTTCTCTCCAGACTTTACCTCTGGCACTGCTTCCCGCACCTCTTCTCGAGCTTCTATAACTGCTTTTCAAAAGGGACTTCAACCAGGGCTTTTTTTCCCCTCTACTATAAAACAATTACATTTTTAAAATACCAGTATGAAAGCCAATAAACGCATTCTGACCACATACCCCAAATATTCTAATTCTTAATTTACTTCTTTTTCAAATTTTCCTCCTTTTGTGGAGTTAGATAGACATGGGTTAAAATCCTGGCCTTAGCTAATACCACCTGAGCAAACTTTGAGAACTACCTGTTTATAATCCACCAATTTCTCTTTTTTCAAAATTATTTTCATTTCATTGTATTTTTTATTTATTGATTTCACACACACACACACACACACACACACACATTGATTTGTTGTTCCACTTATTTATCCATTCATTGGTTGATTCTTGTATGTTGATTCCTGACCAAGAATCAAACCCCCACAAGCAGACTGATCTTTTAAAAATATGTCAGATCATGTCTTTCTGTCCTCAAAACTTTCAAATGCCCAAAGTCCTCATCACATTCTGTGAAGCCCTACGTGCTCGGACCAGGCCCCCCCGGCCCGAGCAATCAGGGCTTGTCAGTTTTCTATTGGCTTGTCAGTAGTCTCTTCGCCTATTGACTCGGAAGTGTTCTTTATGTAGTAATAACATTAACTATTTCCCCCGTGGTTATTGTTCACCTTTTAATGTTTGTGCGGTATTTTTCGACATACATGAGTTCATGCTTTGTCATGCATGTTTGGCATCGCTGGCAGTGCCCGTGTGTACCAGGAAGAGGAGTACAGTCGGAGAGCTGCCAGGAGATAAAGCTGTATTTCAAGAGGCATAAGGCAAATGGAGAGCTGAACAAATGACCTCCTCCTCTCCAAACAGATGTACCAGACGAAGGGTGCAGCTACTGCCCCAAATTTTTGCTGCCCCAAAAATTGGGAAATAGGGGAGGAGGATACAGGTGAAAGGCTGGGGGAGTCTGTAAAGAGTCCTTTGTTTCCAATAAGGGAGGGGCAGGAGCAGGTCAGTTTGAGTGTGTGTCTGTGCACTGTGTGTGTGCTTCTGGGGATGGGGAAAACACCTCAGGGAGAGAAAGTGGTTAATGACAGAGTCAGTAGGTATCAGTGAGGGACTTCACAATTCAGTGTTTTTATCCTAAAATTAAGAAGCAAGCACAAGTGTTCATGGATGCTATATAGCTGAATCTGTGTGCACTTCTGAGTTTGACCCTAAAATATGGGACAACCTATAGTGTGGCACAACTGTCCTTTGTAGTTCAGTTTTCCATAATACACAGATGGACACTTTCCCTTCGGAATGGGATTGATTGTATCTCCTTGTCCCACAGTCTCCTAATTTTTGCCCCCTCTCTTTAATCCATTAATATCCGCTGTCATTAATAACTGCTACTGAGGTTCAGTAGTAGTAAATTTATATATTCTGAAGACCTTATGAGACTGGATCAATCCTGGGATGGCTTCAAGTTCAAAACCAACGAATGGAAAATACTCCAGATCATTTGAGGCCTCAGGGCCAGGGCATAGCATCAAAGAGGGAGAATGGAATTTAGTATCCTCACAATCTTCATTAGCACTGCATTCATTGATACAGACAATTAGTATTTACTCAATTTCTGTAAAGTGCTATGTAAACGCAGCTTCAAGACCCGTTCCCTCACCCTCACGGAAATCTGTCTGTCCTGTGCTTCTGCTGTTGGGAATGCTACAGCCATCACCTGTTGCTTATCTGCTGTGACCCACAACATTGGGTTCCCAGTTTGGTTTGATGCTTGCAGTCCTGTCTTCAGTTTTTGAGTAGGTACAACTGAGAGCCTTTGAACCTTGCCCAAGTTCAAGTCTTACCTGTGTAGTTGGAATGTTTACAGTGAAATAACAGGGTCTGGTCAGCATTAGTATGAGCACAAATAGGTGTAGTTCTATCTTCTCTATTAAACTGAAACATTTGCCTTTAGTTCACTCTGTGTGCTTTCTTCAGTGGTTTAATCATTAAGTAATCATTAAAACATGGTGTCATCCCAATCATAGGTAAAGGCCTAGGTAAAAAAAAAAATTAAGATGACTTTTTGTTTTAAAACTGCTCAAAGTAGAGTAATTTTTCATCCAACAAAAGGATAAAATTAACATGACTTTCTGGGTAAGAGACTTTTAAAATTTTGCTGTCACCATTACTTGACAGACAGATTTGTTTAAAAAAATCATACAATAACTCCTTTTTCCCAGAACTAGGTAAGACTTTTCTCAGCCATAGTGTAGATACTTCTTCTCCCCTACCAGAATTACTCTCAGGGAGAGCACAGGATTTGCTGGAGAAAATACTTGGATAAAGTGTTGGTTGGTGTGCAGCATACAAGCATCAAGCTCACTAAGTTGCTTGGCAAAAAGCCAGGTGAAGAATTTGCTTTCCTTCTGAAAAGGAGTAGGGTGGGTGAGAAAAAGGGGAGAGGGAAGAGAGTAGGGTGAAGTCACTGACATGGCCCTCTTCATGCCTGCCCAGTCCTTCAGTGAGGTCTGCTAAGACTCACAAACGGTAGTAGAACTGAATTTCTTGTGAAAACTCATGAGGCGCTGAGCTCTGGGAAGGCGTCAGTGAAAGAGGAACAAAAACAGAGAGTCCAAATCTCAGAAACTGGGGAGTGAGTTCTCTGTGGGAAAAGGGGGTTCCCCAGCTGATATCTGAAATAATCCTCAAAGAGTTCCTTTGGAAAAGTAATGCACTGCCTAACACAAATCTTCAAGCCTTGAAAGGACGGTAACTACTGCCTAATGTCATAATTTGAAAATTTAAAACCCATATCATATGAATTGACTTTTTATATTCCCTTAAAGAATCTACTGGTTGGGTTTTTTTTTAATTCCATCTCCCAACCTCTCCCCACTCCCAACCTCTCCCCACTCTCAAAAAATGAGAAGTGTGTCTCATTTTTTAAAGTAGATAACTGTTAGAAATTGGAACCTAAGACTGGGATTTCGATGTACTGAAGAGTCAACTTTGCTAAATCTCCCCAGAGCTGATTTTACTGCTTTCACACATCGTTTCCTTGTACCCTGTTTCTCTGGGGTGGAGGTTTAGCTGTACTTGTTAAGGCCTGGGTTTTACAGGGACTAGGTTCTAGATGTCAGTATGACTTGACCACTCATTAACTATTCTTTATCTGTGAAATGGCAGGGATAATTACACCTACCCCCCCAGAGTTACTGTGAGAATTAAAGAAATGCCCAATGTTCATTCTTATTCTCAGTATTGGCGGAAATACATACAAGCCTAATTCTTACTTACATTGTTCCATAATCTTCTCGGTTTTCAGGTTTATCTCTAGAAATTGATACGTGTTAGGAAAGTGTTAGGGCCTGAGCACAAAGGGAGTCTCTCATGAATAGGGCTAGACACAAACACGGCAGGCCAGTGACAACAAGGGTGATTCAGAAACACACAGCTAGCAGGCTCCATAGCTACTACATGTCTCCTCACCTGTTGGCTAATATTCCATGATTACAGATCTAGTCATTTATGTAAAGATTTCACTCAAATGTAAATATTGATATTACTGGGAAAGATAATGTTGGAGTGAATAATTTCAAACATGCTTTTCCTAAGAGGAAGAGTTTTGAATGAGATTATGAAGGAGAAAATATGGGAGCTATGGACTTCTGATAATCATAAAAAGAGAGAAATAATTAGAAAACTGAGAAGAGATGGGTCCCAAAGACAAACTGGAAGGATTCACTGATTGAAATGTTATTAGTTAAGAGAGTCCATCTGCAAAATACTGATATTGTCGCAGATTATGAATCTGAGCAATGTGAGATGTCTGTCTAACATGGAGAGTGTATGGTTTATACTCCCAGTTTTCTAAACCAGAGTGAGTGGATAGGCTTGCCTACACACCTCTCACTCTTATGTTTCTTCACACACTGTTGGAATTCTGTGGAAATTCATGGGGTCTTGGAAACTGGGAGCTAGAACTGATGATCACAGTGAATATGCTGGCCACTCTCAAACCTCTGACTCTCAGCTTTGAGGTCATTCCTGTGATCACTAGAGACTTGGGGACTAAGCAAGCACAGGAGATATGTTAGAGACCAAAGGGATTTCCTGGAACACGGACTTGTCTGGAGTTAGACAGGCTTAGGTTTGAGTCCTGACTCAATGGCTTACTCATTGTGTGAATTTAAGCAAATAGTTAATTCCTCTAAACCTCAGTTTCTTCATCTGTAAACTAGGACTAATAATACTTATGGGGTTGTTGTATTAGGTGATATGTTTCATATGAAGTATACTTAGTATTATACTTGGCACATAGTAAATGCTCAATAAAGTATAGCTATTTTGTAATCATTTTTATGTGGGGGTATGATGATTTGTCTTATGTGTTGGCTTGGCTAGGCTATGGTATCCAATTATGTAACCAAACACTCATGTAGGTGTTGCTGTGAAGGTATTTTGGAGATGTGGTTAACGTATACAATCAATCGACCTTAAGAAGAAAAGATTACCCTCTATAATGTGAGTAGGCCTTATGTAATCAGTTGATGGCCTTAGGAGCAAAAAACTAAGGTTTCCTGGAGAAGAAATTCTGCCTCAAGTATGCAGCATAAAATCCTGCTTGAGTTTTAAGTTTGCCAGTCTATCCTACACATTTCAAATTAAGGCTGCAACATCATCTCCTGGCTGAGTTTCCAGCCTATCAGTCTGCCCCATAGACTTCAGCCTAGCCAGTCTCCAAAATCACAGGAGTTAAGTCTGTAAAGTAAAAGAAATGTGTGTGTGTGTGTGTGTGTATTTGTGCCTGTGTTTGTACCCTGTGGTTTCTGTTTCTCTGGTGAACCCTGGCTGATACATAGGGTATACTTTGGACAGAGATCAACACAAGAGTTTTAGAAGATTTAATAGAGAGAGTGGAAGGAGGGAGATAGGGCAAGAGAGGTTCTAAAAAAAATAGGATCTGCTTAACAGTTCACTAGACCCAACTGGAATTTCCACAGGAAGGGGGAGTTCCTCAACTAATGTGTACCCGGAAGTGTCTACGCAAAGCTGAGCCTGGCCCCACAGAGAACTTTCACTTCACTATTGCTGAGGATCTTCTCCCACTGTGAACTAAGTGTTATGCCACACCCCTTCCTCTGTGGCCATCTGGAATTCACTGAGAAGGGCTGTCAGAGATGCCTCTTTCCTCTTGGCTCAGGGACTTTATAATCAGACTGAAGACTGAATGCTGATGTCCCAGAATCAATGCAGGAAGACTAGCCCTCCCAACCTCCTATTCCTTAGTGGCTCTGGCCAAAAGGTAAATGGCCACAAAATGATTGGGATCAGAAATCTCCTTCAATCCCTGAGGATTTTAAGGATGGACTCGTCCCTGGTTTATGTCACATACCGGCTGCTCTGTGTTTCCAAAATTACTATAGATATTAACATAGTGATTGGGATCAGAGTTGCAGGTTGCTGCTTTAGAGTCCCAAATGCACCCAGCTATTATTTAAAACTCAGATAGACTAATTGCTGTATCTGGGCAATGAAGTAGTTACTTAAGCAGAATTTGTTTAGACATTACTCATATTAATAATTCAGAAATTAAAAATTCAACTTGTCAAAAGACTCAAAAACTACTCATTCACACTCTACTGAAAATTGCTTACATATCAAGGCATTAGTATGCTTTGAGGACACTCTGAACAAAGGGAAGACTAACAAATACAGTACCAGTATGGATTGTCTCAGTGAGAAATATCTTAATATTATAAATATTAAATGCCAGCTGATTAAATATAGCCAATTAAACATATTATTTTACTCACTTAAATGTCTTACACCATGGGTGCCTCTTAAAAAAATTTTATTTTTAATGATGTTTTATTGCTTATGGTATTACAGTTCTCCCAATTTCCCCCTGTGCCTACCTCACCCAGCACCTCCCACTCCCTCAGGCAATCCCACCATCATTGTTCATGTCCATGGGTCATGCGTGTAAGTTCTTTGGCTACTCCATTTCCTATACTGTACTTTACATCCCCATGGCTATTCTGTTACTACCTGTTTGTACTTAATCCCCTCACTTCTTCATCCATTCTCCAATACCTTCCCATCTGACAACCATCATAACCCTCTCTGTGTCCATGATTCTGTCTCCATTTGTGTTTGCTTAGTTTGCTTTTTAGATTCAATTGTTAATAGATATGTGTTTATTACCATTTTATTGCTCATAGTTTTGATTTTCTTTTTCTTAGATAAGTCCCTTTAACATTTCATATAAGGGCTTGGCGTTGATGAACTCCTTCAACTTGACCTTATCTGGGAAGCACTTTATCTGCCCTCCCATTCTAAATGATAGCTTTCCTGGATAGAGTAATCTTGGATGTAGGTCCTTGCCTTTCATGACTTGGAATACTTCTTTCCAGCACCTTCTTTCCTGCAAGTTTTCTTTTGAGAAGTCAGCTGACAGTCTTATGGGAACTCCTTTGTATGTAACTGTCTCCTTTCCTCTTGCTGCTTTTAAGATTGTCCCTTTGTCTTTAACCTGTAGCATTTAATTATGATGTGTCTTAGAGTGATCCTTTTTGCATCCATCTTGTTTGGGAGTATCTGTGCTTCCTGGACTTTCACATCTATTTCCTTCACCAAATTAGGGAAGTTTTCTTTCATTATTTTTCAATAGATATCCAGTTTCTTGCTCTTTCTCTTCTCCTTCTGGCACCCCTATGATGTGAATGTTGGAACACTTAACGTTGTTCCACAGACTGCTTACACTATCCTCATTTTTTTTAATTCTTTTTTCTTTTTTGTTGTTCTGACTGGTTGTTTTTTTCTTCCTTCTGTTCCATATCATTGATTTGATTCTTGGCTTCATCTACTCTACTGTTGATTCCCTGTAAATGTTATTTATTTCAATTAGTGTAACCTTCATTTATGACTAGATCTTTTTTATGCTGTTGAGGTCCTCACTAAGTTCCTTGAATGTCTTTATAACCAGTGTTTTGAGTTCTGCATCTGATAAGTTGCTTATATCCATTTTGTTTAGTTCTTTTTCTAGATTTTTGATCTTTTCCTTTATTTGGACCATGTTTCTTTGTCTGCTTACTTGGGCAGCCTCCCTGTGTTTGTTTCTATGTATTAGGTCAAACTGTTATGACTCCTCTGTCTTGGTAGCATGGCCTAATGTAGTAGGTGTCCTATGGGATACAGTGGCACAGCCTCCTCTATCACTGAAGCTGGGTACTCTAGGTGCGTCCTTTACGTGGGATGTGTACACCCTCCTCTTTCAGTTGAGACTTGATTACTGTTGACAGGTCAATGGGAGGGATTTAACCATGGGTAACTTTGTAACCTATCATCAGCATTTTCTCCCTCCATCTATTCTCCATATACTTATGCTAAGCTTCACCTTCCTGAAGTTCCAGTTTTATCAGATCATGATTAATAATGAGCTTCTCCTAATTTACATTCAAGTTTATAAAACAATAACATCTATCATCATCACCAAGCTCTTATTATATGAAATGTTAAGGGGACTTATCTAAGAAAAAGAAGATGATAAAAAATATGAACAGTAAAATGACAACAAACTCACAACTGTCAACAACTGAACCTAAAAAAAACAAAAACTAAGCAAACAACTAGCACAGGAACAGAATCCCAGAAATAGAGATCACATGGAGGGATATTGGTGGGGAGGGGGAAGGGAGAGAATGGGGGAAAAGGTACAGAGAATAAGTAGCATAAATGGTCAGTACAAAATAGATGGGGGGAGTTTAAGAATAGTATAGGAAATGGAGAAGCCAAAGATCTTATATGTATGACCCATGGACATGATCTAAAGTGGGGGGGGGGATGCTGGTTGGAGGGGGTGTGCAGAATGAAGGGGAATAAAGGGGAGAAAAACATGGAACAACTGTAATAGTATAATCACTAAAATATATTAAAATAAATAAAACAATAGCATCTATTTATATATTTTGATTAAAACTCAATGAAACTCTCACATATAAAAATTGTTTCAAAGATGAAGCCAGAAGATCTTATGTCAGTGCATATTTATTGGAAATTATGTCATTGTTTGGACCAATTACTTCTGAAAATGTTTGATCTGAGTAAAGAACTAAATATGATAATATTTAATATGATAAGATAATACATCTTATCCAGGGTTCATATGTTTCCCAGATCGGTTCAAGAGTAGGGAGAAAGGGTGTGTACAAGATTAAGCAGGGGAAAATGTGATCCTTGGGGTACCCAACAATTTACCAAGCCAAAAAGCCAAAAAAGATGGTGATAGGAAGGAGTACAGCAATGAGTGAAACCGTTGATAAAATCTTGGAGGACTGACTTAGCAATCGAACAGAGGGGTCAGGTATTTGAATTTGGTATATAGCCAAACTGATGACCATGGAACTGAAAGACTAGAATGAAGAGGTAAATACTGAGCAGATAGTGGTAAAATTTTGTATTGGTAAAGATATGCAAGGAAGAAATATCTTTCTTTCTATAGAAGAAATAATGCGAGGAAGAATACAGCTGAAAATTGGAGGAAAAAGGTTGTTCATCTGACCAAAATCTGAGTCTTCATCTCATTCGTATCTGGGCCTACTCTGTGTCTATATTCAGGTGGTTCAATTTGTGTGGAGTGAAATGCATAGCCATGCTGAGTGCTCTTATTTTAAATTTGTGATCATGAACATCAAGTGGGTTGTTGATGATGCCTGGCAACAATACTCTACTTCTCTAGTGAATGATTTTTTCATTCTCCAAACAACTATTTCGTACCTTCTCTTGGCTCCTTAAAATGGCAATATTTTCTCCACCCTTACTCTCAGATGATGACATTTCTTTTTGTTTCACTGAGAAATTACAAGCACATTCTGAAAAGAATGTCCATAAATTCTCAGTATATCTAACAGATACATGCTTTTGTGTACATGTATCCTGTCCTCCCTTTTGTCACAATGGAATAATTGTCCATGTTTCCATCTGAAGCTAACTCTTTAACTCTGGCACCCGATCTCTTCCAGCCTCTCTGTGCTGTTACTCCAGTAATTCTTCCCCTTCTCTACTGCGTCCTTATTTTCCTGTCTAATAGATCTTTCCCATCAGCATCGAAACATAATGTTGTATAAATCATTTTAAAAACGAAAACCACTTTCTTAAACTAGTCCTCCATTTTTCACCTTTCCTTAATAGCAAAATCCTTTTAAAGATTTATCTGTTTCTCTGATTCCGCTTTCTTTCCTCTTATTTTTTCTTGGACCCACTCCAGTCAAGCTTTAACCTACACTGTTCCGTGGAAATAGCTCATAGTTACCAATGATTTTCATGTTGCCAAATCCAGTGGTCACTGCTCTTGACCCATCATTAGCAACTGTCTCAGTATTCTTGAAATACTTTTTTTCTCTTGTCTTCTCAGACTTTACTTTCTGCTGTTTTCCCTTCCACTTCATTGGCTGCTCTTTCTCTTTTGTTAGTTCCTCTTCTCCCCAGCCTCTAATTGTGCCTGAGCTAAGTAAGGCTCAGTCTTTGAGCCTCTTCTCTTTTTCATCTATACTCACTCCCTTCATTCAATTTCATGGTTTTAAATCTGTTAGTAAGTCTGATCCCCTTTTTATAAATTAACAAAACAACTATAGGTAGGTATCCATATACCAGAAATGAGACAGGAAAGAAATAGATAAAAAAAAATGAATGGCGATTGTCACTTGGTAATGAGATTATGAGTGATTTTAATTTCTGTTCTTTTTTGTAATCACATGGTATGCAATTAATGTGCAACGTTTCTGTAATCAGATAAAGAAAGAAGGATGAATGGCTGGAGGGATGCAGAGAAACTTACCCAATAAAGTTTAAAATATTATTTTCCCACCCTAAGCATCAGAACACTGGGAATTATGAGAGGCATGCATAGTTGAAGCAGTTCTTTGGGGGTGGGGGAGAAGAAGCCTTGGTTCCAAAAATATGCCAACTTGTTTGTATCATCCAAGATGGGACCTATTTATATTCCCCAGGCTCTGCGTCACTGAGACTCAGGGATAGTCTTCTGGGGAAGTAAAAAAGTGGAAAAGTACAAAGGCTTAGGGATCTCAGTCCTGGAATCATTGGCTCTTGGATTTTCTTTTTCTAAATAGAGTGAAAATTCATTGAATATTTTTATTTCTAAAATTGGTATTTTAATAGCATTATAGAGTTTTTCTTTTACAATTTTTACTAATATGTATTTAAAAAAAGAATATTTGTGTGTGATGAAACTCAACAATTAGACTGGATAGCTTTAAACCCAGACATTTACCTGGTCACGAAACATTACCGCCGATACGTTTGCACGTACCTGGGCCACTCCTCGTCTGTGCTATTTCCCTGTCTCTCTCACCAGAGGCAACAAATACTAACCCAAATGTTGTTATTATTCTCATATTTATTTTAATAGTTCTCTTGGGTATGCATAGTTTCTTTTTTTCTGTAATAAAAGCTTATGGCAGCTTTCATTCTTTTTAAAATTTTAATTGAATTTATTGGGGTGACATTCCTCCCAACAGTGCATGAGGGTGCCCTTTTCTCCACATCCTTGCCAACAGTTGTTTGTTGATTTATTGACATAAAAATCCTAGAAGAAAACATAGGCAGTAAAATCTTAGACATTTCTCGTAGCAATATTTTTTTCTGATATATTTCCTTGAGTAGGGAAAACAAAACAAAAAAAACAAACAAATGTAACAACATCAAACTAACAATGTTTTGCACAGCAAAGGAAACCATCAATACAACGAAAAGACAACGTACTGAATGGGAGAACATATTTGTCAATGATACATCTGATAAGGGGTTAATATCCAAAATTTATAAAGAACTTATAAAACTCAATACCAAAAAAACAAACAATCCAACTTAAAAATGGGCGAAGGACCTGAATAAACACTTCTTCAAAGAGGACATACAGATGGGTCATCCACATATGGAAAGTTGCTCAATTTCACTAATCATCAGAGAAATGCAAAGCAAAACCACAATGAGATATAACCTCACATTTGTCAGAATGGCTATCATCAGAAAATAACAAGCAACAAGCGTTGGCCAGGATGTGGACACAAGTGCATCTTTCTGCACTTTTGGTGGGAATGCAGACTGGTGCAGCCACTATATAAAACAGCATGGAGTGTCCTCAAAAAACTGAAAATGGAACTGCCTTATGAGCCAGCGATTCCACTTCTGGGAGTCCATCTGAAGACACTCAAAACACTAATTCGAAAGAATATATGCACCCCATGTTCATTGCAGCAGCCCAAGTGCCCATCACCAGATGAGTGAATAAAAAAGCTGTGGTACGTTTATACACCGGAATTCTACTCAGCGGTTAAAACAAAGGAAGTCTTAACAGTTGCAGCAGCGTGGATGGGCCTGGAAAGTATTATGCTAAGTGAAATAAGCCAGCAGAAAGACAAATACCATATGATTTCACTTACACATGGAATCTAATGAACAAAATAAATAAAACAAAATAGAACACACTCATAGATACAAAGAATAGACTGAGAGCTTTCAGTGGAGAGAGTTGTTGAGGGGCTGCGGCTGCATGAAAAAGATGAAGGATAAGCAAGAAAAAGCAACTCACAGACACAGACAACAGTATGGTGGTTACCAGAGGGAAAGGGGGCTGGGGGAGGTAGAAGAGGGTAAAGCGGGGATAAATGATCAAGGAAAGAGACTTGACTTTGAGTAGTGAACACAGTACAATATACAGATGATGTACTCATTATAAAATTTTACCCTTCAAACCTATATAATTTTATTAACCAATAAATTCAACAAAAATTTTAAAATAAAGAATTTCCAAAAAAAAAAACTAACCTCCTAGCCAGTGTGGCTCAGTTGGTTGGAGTGTCGATTCCCAGTCAGGACACATACCTATGTTGGAGGTTTGGCCCCCTGTTGGGGCATGTGCAGGAGGCAAACTATTGGTGTTTCTCTCTCATAGTGGTGTTTCTCTTTCTCTCTCCTTCCCTTCCCCTCTCTCTCAAAAATGATAAATTAATAAGTAAAATTTTTAAAAGCTATCATTAGAGAGAATCTTTTAAGACTAATATATCAGATCTCTTTCAAGGACATCTAAGAATAATGAAGAATGGAATAGTGCTGTTTAGCTGTCTCTCACAGAGTATATCAGTTGCTCATAGTAAACTCTCAGTTAATAGCGCTGAGTAACACAACTGCAACAACATCCATTTCCAGGACACAACAGCCTGCAGTATTCTATAACTTCAGCTAAAGAATTTTTTTAAAAAGTTAAGTTCTACCTAATTAATAATTTTGTCTAGCATCAAATTCCAAGATCTGAAACCTAATACATAGAAACTTCTGGCCAATGATTCAGGGTCAGTACCCCAAACACATTAACAGTTAATATAGAGTTGTCATTCTGAGACATATCATGTGACAGAAGTAAGGAAAAAGAAAGAAAGTGGGGGAAGTAAGGGGGAAAGGAGGAATGAAAGGTAGAAGAAAAACAAAATCCATTAGCCCTCATAAGACCAAACAACTTTGGCTGCTGCATCGTCCTCCGCATTCCCAGCTTCTCCTAAAGGTACTGCCTAACTAAAGTATAGAGAGGAAATGAAAGGGTGTTAAATGGGTGGATCCCAGTGGCACTGTCGTTGTAAACACTCCCTGTGAGTCAGCTATAAATTCAATTCAAATCCCCAGTCTCCCTGCCTTCTCTGCTTATCATGGTTACCACCAAAATGATTGCTGCCTTTAGAAACTCTGATGGGAAACAGGTAAATGTCTAAAACAATGTTTACTTTTCTATTACACATAAAAATGTAAATACTGCAACAGAAAATATTTTGTTACTGAGTTAGGGTTTGTATACTTTGTTTTGTCTTCAAAACACAGGAAACAGCTTGTTAACATTTCTTGAGTTTTATTTTAAGAATATGATCTCATGGTATAGTGGCCATTTGAGTGATAAACAAGAATTTATGAAGTGTTAGGTTTAATTCCACACCTGTAAGGAAGGTATATTAGTAACTGATTTTTTGTATTCCTGTACCATTTCTCTCTTTGCTGTAATTGGCTGCTGGCTATCTTTGGTGAATGTACATTCTCAGAGGAGACCTGATGTGTCTGCTTCAAATTTCTCAAGTGGAGAAAAAAATTAGCTGAGGAAGACGGCTGGTTATCATAGTATTAGCTCACAAACTCTGTTTGGTGGCCGTGTTGATGATCATGTGGCCTTTCAGTGACGACTTCAGCAGTGGTTGTTTCCAAGTCATGTTACAAAAGCTAAGTTCATTTTACTGTAAAGCAACACCTTCCTAGCATAGTTTCCTCATCTTTTTTTTCTTTTGATGGAATTGGGACAGAGTGCTAATTAACATTAGCTAAAGTTTGTACTTGACTTTGCTATTATTAAACCATTTTCACATGAAATAACACATTTCACCAACACATCTATTATTAGTAACGCTTACCCTTATTTGCCTGACTCAGAAACTGAAGCTTACAGAGGTTAAAGGCCAGATACTTTAGCAGATGATAGAGTCAGGATTTTTTAGGGTAAAGGGATTTTTCAGTCTTTTAAAAAATTTTTATTTTTTAAATATTTTATTTATTTTTAGAGAGAGGGGAAGGGAGGCAGAAAGAGAGGGAGAGAAAAATCAATGTGTTGTTGCCTCTCAAGCACCCCCACTAGGGACTCAGCTCACAGCCCAGGCATGTGCCCTGACTGGGAATTGAACCAGTCACCCTTTGTTTCGGAGGTTGGTGCTCAATCCACCGAGCCACACCAGCCAGGGCAGTCTTGTTTTGATTTGTTTTTTTAAATCTGTCTTTTTATTTTTGCATGTTGCTGTTTTTTGGCTTTGGATAATAGCAACTATATTAGCTGCCATTTGTTGAATGCTTATTATGTGCCTTGCATGCATTATTTCATTTGTCACTTCAGTACTTAAGAAATGTTATTATTTTCTCCAGTTTATGGATGAGAAGATTGGAGCTTGAATAGGTTAAGCACACTTTTGGCAAAGCACACTTGAAATTTTAGGTCACAGTCTAGTCACTTGCATTAGTATAGAGGTAACTAGCTCCCAGATAATTGGATAGTTTAAGTGGAATTACCACTGTAGTTGCATTATATTTTACCTCGCTTTGAAACAGGTGTTTCAGAAAGTTAAGAAAAGAATGTACTTCTCCTCCTCTTAGTGGGTAGAGTGGAAATTGGCAATTCATTGATGTCCCATTTTGGTTATGCAATTTCAAAAGCTGTTGTTGGACTGATAGTGTGAATGTTTTAATATCACATACAGAAATCATGTCCAAACTCTAGAGCCAGAGAGCTGGTTCTTTACACAACTGTGGCAGATCTAGTTTCCACCTGTGCACAAGTGCCAAGGCATGGCAATAGAATTGTGTGCCTCTCTAACAATGTTCTTTCCTAAGATAATGCACCTTGCAAACATGGGAATGTGTTGGAGGTAAACTGGTGAGGTTGCAGCCATTCTTAGAATCTCAGTAAATGGAGAAACCACAGCTTTTGATCTTGAGTGCCTTTTGAATTCATGTTGTGGAAAGCAGTGAGCTGAGTGTAATAGGTTTTCAATATTTCATTGTGAGCCTTCATTTTCCCCAAAGCAGAAAATATTTGAACATTAGCTGGGAGTTTCAAAGGAGTGTTGTTTCTCGTTTTTTTTAGAATATTGCTGCCAAGAGAACTTTCTGATGGATGGAAATGTTTTATATTGGTGAGCACTTGACTTGAAATGTGTAAGTGCAATGGAGAAACTGAAATTTTAATTTAATTTCAGTTTAAACATAAATAGTCACATGTGGCTAGTGGCTGCTGTCTTGGACAGCACAATCCTGGAATACAACTGAGGTGTCCTGGTTCTCTAAAGAAGCCCCAAATGCCAGCTGTCCAGGGTGGGGGTTGGGTGTTATTCATCAGTGGGTCTGACTTCACTGGTGATTCCTCTTCTGTGTCCTGGGCAGTTTGTCAGGGGAATGCCTCCCTTGCTTTTTCTTTCTGTGAGCAATGAGGCTCACATGGCTGACTTATAAAACACCCTTGGCAGTTGAAAGCATGGTGTTCTGAGATTTAACCCTTGCTGGATTTAGAGGATAGAGCTCAGACTGTCCCTTCTGTGACAGTGACACAAGTCAATGCTGAGGGTGTGCAGCATGAATTGCTAACTGAATTTACCTTAAACTCCTCTGAGGAGGTGGCACCACTCACTGCGTCTATGCCCCCTTCCTCTTCTATTCTAGTTTGAAGTTCCGGAGTGTGAACAGCCGAGTGCCAGAGAGCTGCAGCAGAGGTGGTGGTGTGGAATTCACACAGTGAAATTTCACTTATGCAAGTGTTCAAGCACTCGTGAGAGGTTGGAATTAGCTCTATCTCTGGTTAGATGTAGCTATTTCAGTAATAAGTTAAAGTGTAAGCTGTTCCATCAAATAAATTGATGAGCTCAGGGTGAGCGAAGGGGAGGAATAAAAGAGAGGTAGTGCTGGAAGCTCAGAGCCAATAGTGCAAGCTTGTCTTGTCAGGGCAGTGAACTTACCTGAGACAATAGATCTCAGGAACTTAGCACGGCTGTGCTGGTTATTTAGATTATTTAGACTACACACACATAGTACTAATAAAATCAACACCAAGGTTGTTCTTTATCATTTATTCAGAATATACTGAACAGATCTATGAAAAGTGCTGGGTTCTACTGAGAAGCCTAAGACAAAATATGATTTCTATCACTGCAAAGTTCTTGTATCCAGTGAGTAAGTCATATATATAAACCACTTCTGGCATTAGACTGATGGGTTCAAAGCCCTGCCATACCATTTTCCAGTTATATAAATAGGGGCAAGTTACTTGGTATTTACTAAGTTTTAGTTTTCTTGAATGCAAGGGGCTTATAATAATACCTGCTTCATGAGGATAGTATGGCTAAAAGAAATAATGTATGTACAGCTCTTAGCCAATACTCATGCACAGAGTCCTCAACTGTGTTATTATTTTTTGTAAAACAATACATTTCATTTATTTTTATACAGGTTTTAGGTAAAATTTACACTAAATGAAATGTGAACTGTACATTTTTGACAAAGTGAATACATCTGTTTAATTCAAGGTATAGACCATTTTCTTACCCAGAAAGTTCTCTAATGTTCCTTCCCAGTCGATGCCCTGACACAGGCAACCAGTTACGATTTTTTTCACCACAGATTAGTTTTGCCTTTTCTAGAATTTCAAACAAGTAGAGTTACACAGTGTGTATTTTGTGTCATATATTTATTTTTAAATAGGTAATATACAGTCACATGGTTTGAAACTGAAGAGCTACAAAACAGCAGGCAGTCAAGTCTTCCCTTCCCAGCCCAGTCATTCTCCCTGAGGCGAGCAATGTTATTAGTTTCATGTGGGCCCATCCCATAGCTGTGACATTCAGGGGTTTACACAAGGTGCTCTGAGAGCTGAGTTTTTAAGGTTACCCAAAGAATCTTGTGACAGCCCAGCTAAAACAATGTAAAGTCAGTTTTAAAAAAGCTGGAGTTCTTTTTAGACTCTGATTCCAAATGTCAAGTTGTGACATTTTATCCTTCTAAGACCTAGATAACCCTTGAGCCACATCTTGTTTAAGTGCTAGCGTTCTATGAACCTCATTCACTTATTAAACAAATATGTATTGAACAACTATAGAAATACAACCACAAACCAAAGAAAACCAAACTCCTGATCTTTCGGAGGCAGGAGTCCAGTGGGGGAAACACAAATTCACCAAGAAAATCATACAATTACAGTTTCAGTGCAGTGTGATAGGAAGGGAACAAGGTAGGGGGGACTGAAGATGCTTCTCACAATTAGAGATTAGAGTTGAGATAAAATGAATGAGATTTGGAGGCACAGAGCAAAGCACATGCAAAAGCTCTGTGGAAGGAGGAAACTTGGAGGGATCAGAAGAGAGCAGTGTGGCTGGAACACAGACAGCAGGATGGAATGTGGTCTGAGCAGTAAGAAATGGAGAGGTGGGCAAGGCGCCTGACTGTGCAAGGGCTTGGTTAGTTAAGGGGTTTTGTCTCCAAGAATGGAAAGCTATTGAAATGTTTTATGCTGGGTTGTGATAGGGTCACATAACCTTCCTTACATATCCTATGTGAAGAAGTTAAGGAGGGGCAAAAGCACATGTGGATAAACCAATTAGATGACTACTTCAATATTCCCCCCTCACCCCACAAAAGTAGCTTCGACAATGATGGAGATGGAGAACACAGAAGAGGACAGATTCAGGGATAATTTGGAAGGTATAAAATCAATAGGATTTGCTGGTAGATGAAATATAGGAGGGAAAGGTAGATTATCAAGATGTCTCAGCTTTCTTCTTCAAGATGGATTCAGTTGCAATAAAATTGTTAATTAAAATTAACTTCAAATAATGGCATGGCTTAAAGTTATGTAAAATTGTTCCTCACAAAATTTCAAGCTTTCAAAGTTTTCAGCTGGGTGGATGGTGTGGCTCTACTTCCTATTTTTTGATATTTTCTAACCTTGTTTAAAAAATGGAATGTTTGTCTTTTTCTGAAATATTTATTACAGTGGAACCCCTTTGGAGATTATAAATTTAAATGAGAAAATAACCAGGGCTAATTTCTGGGCAAATAATTCTGGTGGGTTTTTTTTTGTACTGATAATTGCTATCATTTTGTCACTTTTAAATGTATAATGAAAGCAGTTTATATTGCCGTTGTTATTTTTCTTGCCTGTTTTTCTTGGGATTAGGCTGGAATCTACTAATCGCTTCTTTCCCAAGCTAAGCACTTTCCTTCTAAGAATTTCTTCGTTGATATTGGATGGCTGCCCGGCTGCACCGCAATATTTGTGCCCAGGTTCTGCCCACTGCCGGACTCCGCGTAAACCCAGTGTCTTGAGAGGACTGATGGTAGAGTGATTTGCAGTCACATGGGCCACTTACAAATTGATTATTGGTTTTGAGAGAAACCTAGGTCATCTCTCGGGGACTTCAGGCAGCCTTTGGGAGCCTGCAGGCCTGCATGAGGTGGCCGCGGCCCGGGAGACCAGCGCGCGTGCGGTGCGACAGTGCAAGGCCAGCAGCCCTAGGCACGAGGTTGCTTCGAGCCCCCGGGGGGTGTGTGCGTCTTGCGCAGCTCTTACGGGTTAGGCGTTCTGAGAGACCAAGTCAGCAATTTGTAGGGCCGAAAGCTGGTGCTTTGAAAGAGGCGGAGGAGGGAGAGGGATTTCTCCGCCCCCATTCCTCACAGTCCAATCGCTTCGGCTTCTCCTTTTCTTCGCCAGCCCGGCCCCTAACCTGCTCCGACCCATTATGCGGTAGAGGCTGCCCGGCCTCTTTAAGGCCCTGTCGCGCCTGCGCTTTGGGCTTTCCTGACGCGGCCGGGCCGGACCCCGGAGGAGCCCAGGGTCGGGAAGGCTAGGGGTCGCGTAGTGCTTGTGACACCAGCGGCGCCCAGAGTGGTGGGTGAGGGTCCGACACCATCGTGGCGCTCAAGAGAGGGCGAGTAGGGCACCCCGCGGAGCCGAGAGCGGGGCCGAGGAGCTGAGACGCGGCGACGCGGCGGCGCGGCTGCGGGCTGGATGGGAAGTTAATGTTTACCGCGGAGTCCACCCTACGTTTCCAAGGTGAGAGGCACCCCGCCAGGCCCGGCTGGCCGCCAGCCTGGGCTTCGCAGGGCGCACGGCGAGGCCGAGTCGCAGCGAGTGGGGGCCGCCACCAAACTTGCGGCGCGAGTGGGGCGGGCGCGTCCGGCACCACCGGGGCCTAAGTTCCCCGTGGCCCTTGCGGCCCGGGACCCTCCTCCTTTGGGCTCTGGGGAAGAAACTCGCCAGCGGATCTTCAGTAGAGTCCCAGGGAGAGGGGATGGGGCAGTTTGGGGCTCTTCCTCGTGATCCTGCAGGGGATGCTGACCCTTCACCCCCGCGCTCGACGCCAGAAGTCTTTTCCCTTTGGAAGACCTGACGGGGCGAGACCGCCCGTCCCCCTTGCAAAGTTAGCGTCATTTTTTTGGCCTCCGGGAATCTGCGCAAGGCCGTGCCTCCAGGCAGGTGATGGGCAAGCCAGGTGTGCTAGATGACTCCCAAGGTATGCACTTGGGGAGCGGTTGTAGCCATCAGTGAATCACCTTAGGACTAGCGGGGCAAGCCTTAAATTAACCACAGAATTTCCGGTAGGTTGGATTGTGGTGGTGTTCGCTTATAGTTGCTGTGATTTCTTTATGTTTTTCTGTCTGTTGTTTGGTTGTCTTAGATCAACTCAGTTGACGTCCTTTCCCCGAAGAGTTAACCAAAACTTTTGGAATGATTCCTTTGCTTTGCTGTCATCCATTGCTTTAGAAGTGATTTTGAAAAGCAGCATTTTCTTGCACAGATATCTTTTCTTTGGGTTACATTGTAGAATAATAAACTCCTTTCTTTGTTGAAAGAAAAAAATCAGTGCTTCATGAAGATCAAGAAAAATTATCTGTTGGTAGCTTTTAATTTTGTTCTGGGATGATGTATTAGTAGCTATTTTTGTTTTTGTTTTTTTAAATTTTATTAGTAAACTTTGTGCAATAGAAGCACCTTTTCTATTCTAAAATACCAGCCTTCGGTCTCTGAGAACTTTGTATGAAAAAAAATCTTAGAAAACTTATTGAAGTGTGATATGCAGAGAAGTGCACAATCCTAAGTGTGCAGGTAAAGAATTTTTCCAGGGTGTCCCATCATAGATCGAGAAACAGAACATTATTTGGTTGGGATTTATACCCAGTGGTGGAATTGTTGGTTTGTGAGGAGGTGTGTGAATGATAAAACTTTAGTATTACCTACTGTTGAATATTTCCCCAAAGTTGTATCAATTAGGGAATGATATTTCAGTTACCACACAATGAAATATCACTGAATGATATTTCAGTTCCTTCCCGATGCTTGGTTAAAACTTTTGCTGTTCTGGTAGAGGTACAGTAATATATTAGTGTGGTTTTATTTTGCATTTTTCTTGATGATTGTGGTTGAGTGTGTCTCTGTGTGTCTGTGTATCTCCCATGAGTCCTTTCTAGGATATATGTTAAGTTTTTCTTTTCCACCCTGCCTTGCCTCCTCACTCTTTTTAATGGCCTTTTTTGATTAATGGAAATTTTCAATTTTAATGTAATGTACTTAATCTTTTATGATTACTACTTTTTGTGCACTGTTTAAGAAATGTGTGCCTAGCCTAAGAATATGAAGACATTTCTCTTGTGTTACCTTGTAGAAGTTTCATTTTGTTTTACTTTTCACATTTAAGGTGTATGATTTACAGTAAATTACAGATGGGCTGTAGGGGTCAAGATTGACTTTTTGCTGCATGGGTATCTGTTTGACCCAGCACCGTTTATTGAAAATACCATCCTTTTCCCTCTGCAACGTGTGGTGCTTTTTCATTGTCTGTGCGTTCATTTCTACAAATTTTGGAAATCAATTGAATCTATCTATCAATTTGGAAAGAATTGACATCTTAACAATATTGATTTTCCATTTTATGAAAGTGATATGTTTTTCCATTTATTTAGGTCTTTAAAATTTTTTCTCAGTAATGTTTTATAGTTTTCTATGTAAAAGTTTTGCATGTCTTTTGATGTTTATACTTAGGTACTTGATATTTTTTGATATAATTACAAATAATTTTATAACAGTTGTGGCCAGTATACAGAAATAAAATGGATTTTTGTTGAGAGGTGGTAGAAGGGAGTGCTCTGGGATTATTTAAAAACAATTTCCAGACATCATTTCATTAATAAATTCTAAGTCTTTAATCTTCATGTGGGACCTAGTCCAAATACACCTTATATGTTCTAGTTTTCTGAGGGTTTATTTTTTTGGCATGGTATCTGCAGTGTCTAGGACCAATTAAAGATATGTTTATAGAGTGTTTCTATATTGACAGTCAGTGTTAGGCTCTGGGGATACAGTGCTGATTAGTATGCTGCCGCTACCCTTCAGGAACTAGAGTTTAGGGGTGTTGTAATGTTCAAGAAAAGACCTTTGTCCTTCACTAGGAAAAATGGTATGGTAAAAATGGGTTTAGTTGCCTGCAAAGGGGCATTCAATTCAAACTCGTGGGAGGTAATAAACCTGGCTTTTGGTGTTCTGAGAGTTGGCAAAAGAAGTGGCCTATGGGTGGGGGCTGCTATTCACTATACATACAGGAGTCTCCACTTATCCACAGGGGATACTTTCCAAGACCTCCCTGTGGATGCCTGAAACCATGGATAGATAGTATTGAATCCTATACAATATATGCTGTATTTTTTTTCCTACACATACATACCTTTTCACTAAAAGGAAGCACTTTATGGCTTCTCTTTCCTATACACGAATTGCCAGCATTACTACTCTTGCACTTTGGAGCCATTATTAAACAAAGTAGTTTACAAGCACTGCACAAGCACTGCAGTACCTTCATAATCTGTCTGGTAACTAAGGTGCCTACTAAGTGACTAACTGTCAGGCAGTGTATACAGCTTGAATATGCTGGACAAAGGGATGATTCACGGAGTGGACAGAGTGGGATG
This sequence comes from Trachops cirrhosus, assembly GCA_028533065.1. Classification (NCBI taxonomy): domain Eukaryota; kingdom Metazoa; phylum Chordata; class Mammalia; order Chiroptera; family Phyllostomidae; genus Trachops; species Trachops cirrhosus. Next base: position 64,514,095 of record CM052542.1, on the reverse strand, counting down.
GTGCAAGATTTCATCACACTGCTTAGAATGGCGTGCGATTTAAAACTTATGAATTGTTTATTTCTGGAATTTTCCATATAATTTCAGACCATTGTTGATTGTAGGTAACTGGAACTGTGGACGATGGCTAAGGAGAGACTACTGTAATTCTGCTTAATTCCTTGGCTTTCAGCCTTGAGTATCACTTTACTATTTTCTCCTTGAGTCTGGAGTCTCTGTGTTTCCAGAAATTAATTTATGAGAGGATGTGAATAATAGAGAAGGGAATCTAGAGGGTCTGTGTACAGACTTTATACAAACTTTAAACCACTATCCTGCTCTTCAGCCCCATACCTCTCTCCCACTGGCTATGTACCTGGAGACTTCCAGGTGCTGAGCTTTCCTGGGATTCTGTTAGCGAGGCAAATTGTTTATTGACCATATTTCCTTCTGCAGACCTCTGAGTTTAACTTCCTCTCCTCTACTTAGTTATGTAGTCCTCCATCTCTTGTTTCATGGATACCATACTTCTCTTACCTGCCTGAGAAAGTATAGACTCTCTAATAGTCAAAACAGTGGTTCTGATCTTGGGCTGCCCATCAGAATCTCATGGGGAGCATTAACACACACACACACACACACACACTCATATGCATGTGCACAGACATGCACACACACATGCTGCTTGACCAAATACATTAGAATCTCTGGGGATAGGACCCAGATAGCAATTATTAAAAAAAAAAATAGGTGTAATTGCATACAGTAAAATACACAGATTATAAGTGTATAGTGTGATGATAAAAAGCATTGTGACTTCCGGCCAAGATGGAGGCATAGGTAGACGTACTGTGCCTCCTTGCACATCCAAGATAGGGACAACAACAATAAAGATACAAAATAAAAACTAGAACTGACAGAAAATTGAAGCATATGGAAGTCAGACACCCAAGGAGTTAAAAATAGACACGTTCATCCAGACTGGTAGGAGGGACAGAGTTGGGCTGGGAGAGGGACGCGGAGCCGAGAGCAAAGCAACCCGGGCGGTGCGCAAGTCCACAGCAGGCAGACCCTGGGCGCACAAGCAGCAGTGGCAGGTGGGCCCCGGCCAGGGGGTGACGACCAGCAGACCCAGCAAGGCGGCCATTGTGAAGCAAGGCACTGTGTGCAACTCAGGGTCCCAGCACCGGGAAAAAGAGCTTTGGGTCACTGACTGAGGAGGAAGGTCCCACGGGGTGCACAGGCCCACCCACCCCGGAATTGGTGCCAGAGGGACCCAGTTGGCTTGCGGAAAGTGGCGTAAGGGTCTGAGGTCCTACAGAGAGCAGAGCAAGCGCCATTGTTCCTTCTCGGACCCCGCCCCAACATACAGCGTCACAACCAAGCAACTGGGGCACCCCGCCCTGGTGAACTCCTAAGGCCGTGCCCCTCACTACAGGAGCTCGACAAAACCAAAAAGAAAAAAAAAAA
>CM052542.1:64487037-64512146 GCA_028533065.1 Trachops cirrhosus | reverse complement strand
GCTAAAGAACTTATGACACATGGACATGAACTAAAGGGGGGGAATGTGGGTGGGAGAGGGTGTTCAGGGTGGAGGGGAATGAAGGGGGTTTAATAGGACAACTGTAATAGCATAATCAATAAAACATATTTAAAAAAATAAAATAAAATAATCAAAAAAACCCCCAATCAAATCAGAATATATTTTTCTTCTTGAACCTACTATCTAGTATTCTTTTTCTTATCCTTTTCCCATTCTTGATCATCTTTTGATTTTTTTGGATGTATTTATCTCATTCCTTAATTATGTACATTTTATATAACCAAATTGAAGATAATTTGACACAAAGACTCTCTCCATTCCCAAATTCATTGCTGTGACATAACTTTCATTTTAATTTTGATGTATTTCTGTTTTTTCCTTGTATCTTCGTTATAATGAGAATGTATATATGTTTAATTTCAGTTCTTGCTCTTTTCACTTTTTAGTGAAAATTAGCATTCTGCATATCGTTTGCCGTATTGTCTTTCTCACCATCTTTTTAAAACAAAGGTACAACTTCTAATTTCGGGTCTGACATGGAAGTTGCCACCATGTCCTAATAACAAGTAAAAAACTGAACAAACTGGAAAAATAAATAATTCTTAACTTTAGCAGAGAAGTGAGGTCTCAGGACAATCCATCCACCGGCCACCAACTTGAAGAGAAATGGAGAATCATAACTTACTAGAGAGGAACCCGCAAGCTGAAACCTTTTTGGGTACCAGTAGTAGGTAAGGGAAACCTGAACTATAACTGAAGAATTGCTGGAAGCTCAGTGTGGATAAGTCTGAGAGATAAAACTCCAGGGGAACTCAGTCATTAAGGGGTCCCCACACTTTTTTACCTCCAGGAACTCCACCATGTTCTCATAGTGAACACTGGAGAAAAATTCTCATACTTCTTTCTGGGGGAAAGGAAAAGGAACTGTTTTGAAATATTCCAGAATATTCTGTTTTTAACAAGGTCTGAGTTTAGGAGAAACTATTTAATCCTGCAGAGGTCACACCTGATCTGAGAGATACAAACTCTTTTCTAAAATATTGTTAGATATATCAGGTGCATAGGTTCAAGGTCATGACTAGCTGCGTGTTTGTATGTAATTTATGTTAAGCCATAACATTTAAGCTGCCAGTTTGGTTTTAACACGTATTTCATAAGGGTGTGTGGCATTTGATAGTAAATTGTGTCTGAGAGATACCGTGAACTTGGAAGTCAGTGTTGGTGTAGTTTTTTCCCCCCCACAAACTTCAAAGTCAGTGTTGTGCTCTTTTTTCATTTACCATTGTGGAGACATATATCAATTTGATAATCCAAGAGATGTTGAAGTTCAGTGAATGCTACTTGTGTCACTTATCAAAATATTTATGCAAGTGTTGTGAAAACTATTTATGCCTTGAGCACAGCAACATTGTTTGTGATGACTGTTGCAAACGTTTTGCAAAGCCAACTATTGAAGATTCTGATTAATTAATGTTAAAGACATTTTTGGTTGTAATTTTTAGCAATATCCATGTTTCCATCATTTGAAAAGAAAAATTTTTATTCTTTATGTTTTTATTTATGTTTATTATTTATGTATCTTTATGTTTCTTTATTTCATAATTTCTAGATTATAACTAAAAATAAATAATCATATGTTTTATCTTATAAATATAGTAAATGCAAATTTGCAGTGTTTTAAATTTGTTTTCCCGCATTTCAGCACATAGTAGTAATGAAAATATCTTTTGGATACACATGACCTATGCTGTAATTTTTTTTACCACAACCTCCACAGGGTTAACCAGGGCTTTGCCTGCTGGGATTTTTTCAGAGCCTAACTGACCTGGGGGGAGGAAAACAACCAGTTCCAGCCCACTCTAGCCATCCTGCCCACAGTGGGAGTGAGGTGTGGGGGGAGGCAGGGGGACTGAGTGCATTTGACATTCGCAGTCTAGAGATACAGCCTCATGAAAAGACCAAAATCAAATTGTAGGACTGTGAAATGCTTCTCTTACCCCTGGACCTTCCCACCACGATTTTAAAGACCTGTTTATAGCAGTTTCTTTTACCCAGTACATCATATCCAACTATCAAGAAAAATTATAAGACATACTAAAAGTCAAAAACACAGTTTGCAGCATTGAACAAGGAAAAACTGAAGCTGCAAAGTCAAACAAAAGTTTATTTGGGGCTTATGGGGTTTGAATCTGGAAGGTCCAGATTCGAGGTAAGACATAAAATGTGCTCAACAGAAAATACAAAGAAGGCCAGAGATTATACAGGCAAAAAGCATAAGTTGTAACAAAAAGATGCATTTCCTGTTGGCTAACATGGTGCGGTGACTAGTTCAGAAAGGATTTGTCAGGTCTGAGTGGTGAGACGCTGAGGTAAGCATTGGCATGGAAACAGGCTCACGTTTCAGGATGTGCGTCTATGGCAAGCATGGAAGTCCAAAGTTCTAACCTCATCTGGGTGTGGATGTTCATAAGCCAGATTTCCTTAATGACTTATGGCTCCAGTTTGGGGACCCTTGGCATTGTGGATTCCATTTTGAGTTGATTCTGTTCACATTTCTCCATTTTGATCAAGATCTTAACTTGGAAAGCATTGATCATCCATTTTGGTATAGAGCTGTCAGGAATGTTTGCTCGTGTCCCACCTGGGGGTGGGGGTTGAAGTGTTACTGGCGTAGAACTTAGTCATAGGGGCAGTGATCACATTTAAGCATCAAGGAGGACCCAAGCAAGTGAACCTTAGGCATGGTCTTCACACATAGTTGTCTTCAGCCAGGATTTCAAAAGTGAATTGCTCTTCAGGGGGGAAGGCTTGATTAATCATGTCTAGTCTTTGAGCAACCATTACCTGAGGTTTGAAGTGGAGTTAGGATATTTGGTTATATAGCACATCAACAATTTGACAGTGGGGATCATTGAACCAATCAGAACAATGATAATTATAACAACAGTTTGTAAATCAACCTTAAAATGACCCTGAATCTGGTTGGAAGCCAGCTGAAAAATGTTGGAAAATTTAATTTCTAAACAGTTGGGGATGCCAGTGGTGACTTTTGAGTGCCCTACAAGGTACTTCATGAATTTAAGATGCTTGGTGGTTTGTAATTATACCTGGGAAGAGGCATTTATCCAGGGATAGCAGGAGATGTTGACTATAGCACAGATGCCACCTTGTGCTGCAAGTAAATAGACAAGAGCAGCACAGTTATCAAGTACTATGTGGGCTAAGGAATCCAAAGACTTGTTGAGCTCTAACAGCCAGTTTGATGGGTCGGGCAATTCTGTTAATTGTTCTAGTCAAGTTGTACAGCATAACTTCATAGTCAGCTCTTGATATTCCAAACCAAGCACTCTAAATCCTAAGAAAGCAATTTAACTGATTGCCAGAATAATCACTGGGAGGTCACAACCTGTGAATGTCCATAGATATTATCTTCATATTCAGAGGGGTCTTCATCTGGCTAATCTCTTATAATAGAAACTGCCCGCCTCATTTTTTGTCTGTGCAAGGGTGTCCAACCTGGCATTAGCTTTAGGATGATAAATGGAGTGGTTATTTGTCCTAGAACACATTTTCCATGCGTCCTCCAAGAATCCAAGCATTCATAGGCCCAAGGGGCGTTATTATAGCCACAAACAAAACCATATCCATAGAGTGCACAAAAGTCTTGATAGATCCCAGAAATTAAAAGAGTTGTTACTGGGCAGCTTTGTGATATCATTGAGCCAATTATCAGTGCACAGTATGATCCAAGGTTCCTGGGGAAAGTTGTTTTGGCAGTGTGAGGAGTAGGAATACTGAAAAGATAAGAGTACATGATTTCTGTGAGTCAGCTTGAGGATATGGAGGTTCTGGCTTGTTACTGCAAATAATTTGTAGGAAAACCCAGGATTTAGGGTCTGAAAAGTGGATTTTATTCAAAAGATGAGTAGTATATGTTTGTCTATTATTTAAGTTTTGATTTTTTGGTTATAGGCTTTAGAATTGTATAGCATTTGTCTACATGTAACCTGACAATATCATAGATTGGGGGTATAAGGAAAAAACAAAGTTGAACTCAGTAGGTCACATGTATGGAAGGTCTGCTTTCAACAGTACATTTAGGTACAGATGAAAAGTTTAGCATAGGGAATACTGTGGGATCATTGCTGTTGGAAAAGTAGTAGTAGGTGTAATGGTACATCTAACAGGCAGATAGGTTTCAAGAGCTTGCTAAGGACTGATAAAATTGAACATAGATATACTCTATCTATTTCCAGATATCAAAGAAATTAAAAATAAAAATAAAGGAAGAAGAAATCACATGACTAAAGCCAGTTGAAGGTACAAATAAAATTAGGAACAAAGCTAAATAGCTAGTATGATACATGTCTGTCGAAACATGTCATGAACATAGGCCAATAATGTGGAATGATTAGAGGAGGCAATCCAAAACACAGGGAAATGACTGGCTTGTCAGAGCATTAAAAGCATTAATGTTCCCAAGAATATATGACAGTTATTATGAAATAAACATACAGATTATGAATAGCAGGGGTTGGTTTTATTGGGCTGGTGCTGAATCTTGGGAAAGCTGCTTGCTTTGGTTGATGTCTGCTTCTTATCCAGGTTGTTGTTGGTTTGGGATTGATCTGAATATTTTTAATTTAAGATCTTCAAGAGGCTGGGATGTTCAGTTGGGTGACTCGGGTATAGGTGAGGGTGCATTTTTTTAAATGAGGAACATGAATTCATGAGTCAGTATCTTAGAGTGTAGCAGCACAGCGGCAGTCAGTAATATCTGATATGGCCCTTTCCAGCCATGTTGGTGGGCATCCTTGTAAAGGTAATATTTCCAGTAGGCAAAATCTTCAATTTGGAAATAATGATTTTACAAATCTGTGACTCCTGGCAGCATGCTATGAAAAAGATTGCTCTACAAGCTTTGAATTATTTTCAGGGGCTGTTAGTTGAAAGGACTGACTTAAAATAAGGCAAGTTTGTTTGGTAATGATTTTAAAAGGAGACAGTGTTTGCCAGAGAGTAGATCTTAGGTTAAGCAATACAAAGGGAAGGGCTTCAGATCAAGACAGATAAAAGTTTTGCCAATTGAGTTTTAATCATCCAATTTGTTCCACAAGGTCAGAAGACTGGAGATGACAAAAGTAATGAAAATTTTGTAATATTGGCCAACTCTTACATATCTGTTACAAAATTTGTCCTGTAAAGTAGGTTCACTGGTTGCTTTGGAGTTTAATGGGGATTCTGCAAGTTAGAAAATCTTTTCTAGGACTGCTTTGACATGGGAATGCTTCTACCCAATAAGAATGCATGGAAATCACCACTAGTACATACTTATATTCTTGAGAATGGGGCAGATGAGTAAAATCCATTTGCCAAATCTCAAAATTTTAGCATATCAAACAGGCATAATTAGTTTAATTCTCTCCTTATATAAGAGATTCCCTTTGAAGTGTTTCAAGGATCCTTCTGAAAAATACCAAAGTCATTTTCAGATTAAAATAAAAGATTAATTTTTGAGTTTTGGGACGTTTTTCAAACATCAAAAGTCTTAAAACACTTGGTCAAATAAGATCACAGGTCACTATAAAACAGTACTTGGTTATCCATTTAACCATTGCAGGAAAATATAGCAGTTTAATGGTTGGAAACAATATTTAGCTTTTCTTTTTTTTTTAAAGATTTTACTTATGTATTTTTGAAACGGGAAGGGAGGGAGAAAGAGGGAGAGAAACATCAATGTGTGGTTGCCTCTCTCACGCCCCTTACTGGGGACCTGGCCCACAACCCAGGCATGTTCCCTGGACTGGAAATCTAACTGGCAACCCTTCATTTTGCAGGCTGGCACTCAATTCACTGAGCCATAGCAGCCAGGGCCAAAATTTAGTTTTTTTTTTCAATGTATGGTTGCTTCCTGTGCATTCCCTGCTGGGAACTGGCTTGCAACCCAGGCATGTACCCTGACTGGGAATCGAACTGTGATCTCTTGGTTCACAGGCCCGCACTTAATCCACTAAGCTACACCAGCCAGGGCCCCAAAATTTAGCTTTTTAATATCAAGGAGATTTTGTTACAGAACTCTGGCCTATGCTGTTCTGAAACAGTTGGGGGATCCAGTTGCCCACTGCCAAGAAGTATGACTCCCAATGCCAGAGATTGGTGAAAAGGAAAGGAATTATTTATTTAAAAGTTACACAGTTTTAGAATAATGGTGGAATTCTGCCATTAAGTCCCACTCCCTTTAAAACACCCACAAACACATAGGCCTGCCTCTCTTTGCCAAACCATGCCAGTTTCAGAATACGCCAGTCAGAGATACTGTCTTTCAGAAAAACAGAAGTCCACGGCTCAGCATTCCTCGTTATAGTTCAGCATTAGGCATCTCCCATTAATCAGTGCTTGGCTGGACAGGTCCCATAATTGCCATGTTCTCTAGCGCTTAATCTGAAACCACGTGACCTCATGGTGGGCTGATGGGGCCCTTTTGCACCCTTTCAAACCACATGGCAGTTGGTGCCTAGTTTAAATCCTGGCCTGGAGCTTCCAGCATGATCCCATTTCCAACTCCTTCCACAGTGGGTTACACCTGCCCGTTCTTTGTACAGCTCACATTCTTTTGGCTGCCATTATCTGTCCTGGCCGGCATGGCCTCGTGACACTGGGCAAACCTCCTTCCTGCCTCTTGCTCAGGTGCTATAACGGGAACCACCTCCCTGCTTTGTGCAGGTGCTATAAACCCCCTCCCTGCATCAGGAGTCAAAGTCATGCCTATCTCCCTGGCCCTCACAGCTTTTAAATGTAACTGTTAAGCTAGCCAAGTTGCCGTAGATATGCAGAATACCTCTCAATAGCCACCTTCCCTTTCCCCTATCCACCAAGCCAAGGTTCTGTGGGGGTTACCTCTATTTTGGGGACCTCTAACTGAACACCCTGTTTTCATTTGGCTTACCTAAGCATCAAAGACCCAATGATATGGAACATAGGAAGTAATTTTAATAAAACAAAATCCTTGCTTTCCCTTTACATTCTCTTAAGAGGATACCAATGGTATAGGCAAACTTTGTCCTTTTAACAGAGAGGGAACACCAAATTCTAACTCCATATCAGTGTACTTTTGATATTAAAAGAAAGTTAACTTAAATAAATCCATTTCAGTCTTACTTGACCATACATAAATTTCCTTTTTAAGATTCCTTTTCTATAACCCTTCTACAACTTCCTTTTTATGCATTCAGATTTTGTGCTATTTTCCTCTTTTCTATTCTGAATAAAATCAGCCTCACTTTAGGACCAAATTACTTTCTTTTTCTTCAACAAAATGCATTTTCATTCCTCATTTCTTTTATAGAACATACACACCTTGCTTTCTATATACAGTTATTTTTGATCACCAAAATATCCTCTTCTTTATTCTCATTAGTTTCCCAGAGATTCCACCTCTTATTGCGCTAATCAGGCTTTGTCACAAAGTGGCTAGATCATTTTTTTTTTTAAGATTTTATTTATTTTTAGAGAGAGGGACAGAAACATCCATGTGTGTTTGCCTCTGGAGCGCCCCCTATGGGGGACCTGCCCTGCATTGCAGGCATGTGCCCTAGACTGGGAATCAAACTGAGCAACCCTGTGCACAAACTGTTCACAGGCCTGTGCTTTATCCCCTGAGGCACACAAGCCAGGGCACAAAGTGGCTAGATCTTAATCTGTAGCATCTTGTGCCCTCCTAGCTTTGCAGAATGGCATACTTAAGTCTACAACTTATTATCCTGATTTTCCACCTTGTCTGTTGGTCCCAAAGCTTGCAGAGTAGTGGACAACCACATGCCCTTTTCTAAACTCAGTTCTTCTGTAATGTTTGATTTAATTTATCATTTAACTTTGTGAACTTTAAGGATTTGAGTAGCCAAAGGATTTTGGGAAACTACTGAAAAGTTTAAGTAGAAACTTTATCTCTGGTTAAACTACTTGTTCTTAACAATGATATTTTTAAACAATTTCCTGAAGATTCATGCGATTTTAAAGCAGTTAACCATCATCTTATTTTTCTTGCTGACAAATTTTATAACAGATAAAATGAGCTTATTACACTAAAACAGTCACATAGAATGATAGTATATATTTGCATTATTTTTCAGCATTGATAACTCTACAACCATGCCTGTTTTGATTAAACCAACAATCTTAAGCTCACTTTTATTGACTAAGGATTAACCCCAGATCTTGCGAACCTGAAAAGCATTTGAGTTACTTTTTGTTATATTTCATCAATTCATATAAACATTTGTTTGGTTTTAAGCTATTTAAACAGAACTCCTTTACAAATTAATCTTGCATTTACAGATTAATTTTGGCAATACTGTTTAGAGGTAGAAAAATATCATATATATGTGTGTGTATATATACACACACATGCACATACATACTTACATACATAAACATGCATAGCCAAAGACAGAGCTCTTATGGTTCAGGGGTTTGTTAAAAAGATTCATTGTTAAAAATTTAAAAAAGCTTCTGCACGGCTAAAGAAAACAGTATTAAAATGAAAAGAGAACCAACCGTATGGGAAAATATATTTGCCGATGATACCTCAGACAAGGGTTTAATCTCCAAAATATATAAATAACTCCACACGACTCCACTCGAAGAAGACAAGCAACCCAATTAAAAAATGGGCAAAGGGCTTGAACAGACACTTTTCCAAGGAGGACATAGAGAGGATCCAGAGACACATGAAAAGATGCTCAGTATCACTAGCTATCAGAGAGATGAAAATTAAAACCACAATGAGATACCACTTCACACTGGTCAGAATGGCGTCATGAACAAAGCAACAAACAACAAGTGTTGGAGAGGCTGTGGAGAAAAGGGAACCCCAGTGCACAGTTGGTAGGATTGCAGGCTGGTACAACCACTATGGAAAACAGTATGGAATTTTCTAAAAAAACTAAAAATGGATCTGCTTTTTGACTTAGTCATTCCACTGCTAGGATTATATCCTAAGAACTCTGAAAAACCAATTCAAAAGAACCTATGTACCCCAATGTTCATAGCAGCACAATTTACAATAGCCAAGTGCTGGAAGCAACCTAGGTGCCCATCAGTAAATGAATGGATCAAAAAAACTATGGTATATTTATACATTGGAATACTATACAGCATAAAGAAAGGAGCTCCTACCCTTTGCAACAGCATGGATGGAACTGGAGAGCATTACGCTAAGCGAAATAAGCCAGGCGGTGAAAGACAAATACCATATGATCTCAGCTTTAACAGGAATCTAATCAACAAAACAAACAAACATGCAAAATATAACTAAAGACACTGAAATAGAGAACAGGCTGAAGTGACCAGAGGGGAGAGGGGAGGGAATTTCAGGGGAAAAGGGGAAGGGTTTGCAGGAACAAGTATAAAGGACACATGGACAATAACAAGGGGCGTGGAAACGGGAGGGAGGTGGGGAGGCCTGGGGGTGTGGGCTGGGATGGGGGTAAAAGGCAGAAAACTGTACTTGGAACAACAATTAAAATAAAAAAAATTAGCTATGTCTCAGGTACAGTAATACAAAACTAAAAAAAAAAAATCCAAATTATGTTTCTGGCAGACTGAGTTAAGGTTATAAGGTTAAGGGCCATCTGGTCAAAGTTTTTTAGTGAAGATTTTTAAAACTTTGTATGTTCTAAGGATCCTTTAAAAGCTGTTTTAAAAATCATTTTGTCTTTTAGAAGATTCAGTTAAAAAAATGCATTATGTTGACTCTGAGAGGTCTGAGATTCTCTCCTTTAATAGCGCCTGTAAGGTGGACTTACCAAAAATAAAGATTCTCTAGAAAGGCCATTACAGTTACACATTACCCAGAAGTTTATCCATTTCCAGAAAGGTACAAGATCCTTGCCCATTAGCCAGGTGAAGCCTGTCTTGCCTTTGGAGTCCCCAAAATGTCTTAGCTGTGAGGAGCTCTGTTTTCCAATAGCTGTCCCAAAATGATGGGAATCATGTTTTCTTCCTTTTTGAACAGGATGGAAAACTTATCAAGAAGCTTCAGCAAACAGAAAGACAGAAACAGAAAACAAGTATTGTCTTGGAGTTTTTGGAGTATATTTGTCTTATATCTTAAGCCTAGCCTAATTGCTATTTAAATTTTTCCTTGTAGTTGTTTATTTGCCCCAGTTGATTTACAACAGAAATTAGGGTTTAGCATTAGAATCATCAGAGTGTCTGAATTTAAAGGGGTGGGTTTTCCTGGGGGTCCGGGGACAAAGAAATATGGTGCCAGACTCAGGGCCTGAACACAAGAAGGAGACAGAGGATGGCAGAGGGGGAGAAGATGCCTCAGAAGCCATTCTTAATTTTTTAAATTATTTGTTCTCCTTAATTAATTTGGAGTCCTGAATATTTTTGGAAACCTCAAGGTACCAATTCAGCTAGGTATTCCATTCAGTTTTATTTTAGAGCCATGGTTTTCTAATTGACTGCTCAGGTAAACAAGTTTGGGAATCTCTAAGGAGCCTCAATTTGGCCAGTTTAGCTGTAATTCATCCTGGGTAATCATAATCCAGTGAGAAAGAAATTTGCAAGACAAGGGCCCATAATTTTTTTTAACAAAAATCCGGCAGGAGTTCTGGAAGGTGGCTGCTCAGCAACCATTACCTTAAAACATGAACTCCCATTTTACAAAAAGACTAGTCTGACAGAGGAACGAAAGAGTAATTGCTCACCAGAGGGGCCTGTCAAATCATGTAGACAAAAGTTTGCAGCAGAAAACAACCAGATAAACCTTAACCTTAATGAAGGCAGGAGGTTTGGTTCCAAGAGCACTTACCAAGATGACCTAGGACCACCAAGGGGACAATAGCACTACGGATTCTTGCAGGTAGCTTACTTGACCCTGCGGTGGCACTGGAGAAGAGGCAAGTCAGTTTGGATTCCATTTCTGACACCATGTAATGTTGAACAAGGAGGAACTGAGGCTACCAAGTAAATAAATTTATTTGGGATCTTAAAGGATTAGAATTTAGGAGACTCAAATTCAGGGAAAAACCTGAAACATGCTCCAGGAAAGATAGAAATTAATAAAGGCAAAAACCAAAAGTTATAACAGAAACTTTTCCTAACATGGTATGATGACTAGTTCCAAAGGATTGGTAAGGTCTGGGTGGTGAGATGCTGAGGTAAGCGTTGGTATGGAAACAGTTGGAGGCAAGTTTCAGCAAGCATGGGAGTCCAAAAGCCGAAGCCCAACCCAGGTGTAGATGTGTGTGAGCCTGACTTCTCTAATGGCCTCCTGACTCTGTTTTAGGGACCCTTGACATTGTTGATTCCATTTACAGATGATTTTGTGCAGAGAAGAGATAGAGCAAGCATCAGAACCAGACTCAGATATAGTAGGGATGTTGGAATTATCAGACAAAGAAAGAATTTAAAACAACTGTGATTAAGATGCCAAGGGCTCTTGTGGATAAAGCAGAGAGCATGCAAAAGCAAATGAACAACGTTAGCATAGAGATAGAATCTCTAAAAACAACCAAAAAAGGAATGCTCAAGATCAAAAACATTGTTAACAGAAATGAAGAATGGTTTTGGTGGGCTTATTAGTAGACTGGACATGACTGAGGAAAGAATCTATGAGTTTGAGGATATGTCAATAGAAACTTCCAAAACTGAAGAGCAGAGAGAAAAAAGATGGAAAAAAGAAAAAAGCAACAATAAAGGATATCCTAAACTGTAGGACAAGCACAACAGGTTTAATTTACACATAATGGGAATTCTATAAAGAGAAGAGGAAAGAAATGAACAGAAGAAATATTTGAAACAATAAATGACTGAGAATTGCCCAAATTAATGTCAGATACCAAATCACAGATCCAGTAAGATTAGAGAACACCAATCAGGATAAGTGCCAAAAGTGACACTTAGGCATATTATTTTCAAATTACAGAGCATCAAAGATAAAATTTAAAAATCCTGAAAACCAGAGGAAAAACACACTTTAGCTATAAAGAAACAACAATAAGAATTACATTGTTTCTCAAAACCATGTGAACAAGAAGAAAGTGGACTAAAATATTTAAAGTACAGAGAGAAAGAAGAAACAGCTTAGAATTCTGTTTCTTGCAATATTATTCTTCAAAAGTGAAGGGGAAATAGACTTTCTCATATAAAAATTGGGGGAATTTGTTGCCTCACAAGAAATGTTTAAAAAGTTCTTTTATGAGAAGGAAAATAATATAGGTCAGAAACTCACATCTATATGATGTAAGGAAGATCCATGAAAAAGGAACAAATGAATGTAAAATAACTTTTATTTTTCTTATTCTAAATTGATTTAACAGATAATAGTTTGCTTAAAATTGTATCAACAGTGTATTTGATTATGTGTGCTTATGTGTATGTGTATGTGTATACTGATGTGTAAGTGAAATGAATGACAGTAATTGTACAAGGCATGGTTGAGGGGGAGGATTTACAATTATTTTATTATATGGCACTCACACTGCCCATGAAGTGGTATAGTGCTATTTGAAAGTAGAATTTGAGTAGCTATAATTGTATACTGCAAACTCTAGGGCAACCTCTAAGAAAAGTAAAAAAGAGAAATACAGTGGTCCCCCCTTATCCAAGGGGGATATGTTCCAAGACCCCCAGTGGATGCCTGAAACTCTGGATAGTACTGAAGCCTATATATTCTATGATATATATACCTGTGATAAAGTTTAACTTATAAATTAGACATAGTAAGAGATTAACAACAGCAACCAATAATGAAATAGAACAATTAAAATAATATGTGTGTGTGAATGTGGTCTCTCTCAAAATATCTTACTGTACTGTATTCAGCTTTCTTGTCATGATGTAAGATGATACAGTGCCTATTTGATGCAATGAAATGAGGTGGATGATGTAGGCATTCGAACATACTGTTAGGTTACTGTCGGGGTTACTTTAACCATAAGCAGTGTAATACTGAAACAGTTGATCTGATAACCCAGACAACTACTGAGTGACTAATGGGCAGATAGCATATACAAAGGGATGATTCACATCACAAGTGGGATGAAGTGGGATGGTGCAAAATTTCATTGTACTACTCAGAATGGCACACAATTTATTAGGAATTGTTAGTTTTGGGGATATCCCATTACATAGTTTCAGACTGCACATGACCATGAGTAACTGAAACCATAAAAAGTGACATGATGGATAAGGGAGGGTACTGTACAATTGATATACTAAGAAAGGTGAGAAAATGGAATACTATAAAATGCTCAATTTAAAACCAAAAGAGGTAAAATAAGGATGGAAGACAAATATAGAAACAAAGAAGATGGGCAACAAATAGAAAATAGTAATGAGTGTGGTAGAGATACTCATCCACCTATATCAGTGAGCACTTTGAACATCAGTGGTCTAAATGCACAAATTAAAAGACAGATTGTTAGGGTGGATCAGAAAACAAGGTCCAGCTATGTTGTCCACAGGAAGCTTATTTTATTAGAATACATATAGACTAAAAATAAATTGATGGAGAAAGACGTAAAAAGCATACCATTGCTAACAGTAATTAAAAGAAAGCAGGAGTAGCTATATTGGTATCAGAGAAGATTTCAGACCAAAGAAAGTTATGAGGGATAAATAGGGGAATTACATAATGATAAAGGGTCAGTTTTCCAAGAAGACAATAGTTCTTAATGTGTATGCACCTAAATCAGAACATCAAACTAAATGAGGCAAAAACTGATAGAACTGCCCTGGCCAGTGTGACTCAGTTGGTTGGAGTATAGTCCTGTAACTGAACAGTTCCAGGTTTGATTCCTGGTTAGGGCACCTACCTAGGTTGCGGGTTCAATCCCCAGTCTGGGTGCATATGGAAGACAACCAATCAGTGCTTCTCTCTCGCACTGATGTTTTGTCCTCTCTGTCCCTCACTCTCTAAAAGCAATGAAAACAATGTCCTTGGGTGAGGAAAAAATAAAACTGATAGAACTGCAAGGAGAAATAGATTAATCCACTATTATAAATGGAGATAAATACCCTCTATCAAAAATGGACAGATTCAGCAGACAGAACATGGCTGAACTCACAACACCATCGATCAACTGGATATAATGGACATTTATAGATTACTTGATCCAACAACAGTAGAATACATATTCCTCTCAAGCTCACATGGAACATTCACCAAGATAGCCACATTTTGGACCATAAAACCAATTCCTTGAAAGAAACAATCTGCCAAAACGCACACAAGAAATAGACAACCTCAGTAGATCTGTATCTGCCAAAGAAATTGAATTAAAAATTAATAACCTTTCAGAACAGAAAGCACTAGACCCAGATGAATTCACTAGTGGATTCTACCAAACACTTAGGAAGAAATTATACCAGTTCTGTACAATCTCTTTCAGAAGATAGAAGCAGAGGAAGTACTTCTAACTCATTCTGTGAGGCCAACATTACCCTAATGCCAAAACCAGACAAAGACATTATAAGGAAAAATATGTACAGACCTAAATCTCCCATGAACATAGATACAAAGTTCTCAACAAAATATTAGCAAATTGAATCCAACAAAGTATAAAAGGAATGACATTTCATGGCCAAGTGGGATTTATGTCAGTTATGAAAGGCTGGTTTAAGTTTTTGAAAAATCAATCAATGTAATCCATTACATTAACAGGTTAAAGAAGAAAAATCACATGATCAATAGATGCAGAAAAGGATTTGATAAAAGTCCAACACTCATTCCAACACTGATAAAAGCTCAGCAAACTAGAAGAGAGGGGAACTCTTTCAACTTTATAAAGAATATTCAAGGGGGGAACCAAAAACCCCCAAAATTTATTTATAAAAAATTGTGTTATTACATGGTTAAACTTCAGTCACCTTCAAAGTACTCTCCATTTGATGCAATACACCTACCGAGACCTTTTCCACTGCCCAAAACAGCGTTTGAACTTGGTGATTTCAATGCCTTTTAGTGTTTCTGCCTTTTTTTGGTTTCCCTCCTCCATGTTGGCAAAACATTTCCCTTTGAGGACTTTTTTCATCTCTGGGGAAACAAAAAAAAGTGTCTTGGGATGAGATCAAGTGAATAGGGAGGGTGGGACACAGAGGTCAGCCATTTTTGGTCGAAAACTGCTGAACACATGGTGCAATTCGGGCAGGTGCGCTCGTAAATCACCCATCATGAAATGGGCAAATACTTTGAAAGTCTTCAAAAAAAAATGTGCTGAAGCCGAATGCAGGCTCTCACAACACCACCAGCTGGTACACTGATGCAGATGGGTTCCTAGAACACTCACCTAGCAAGGGAAGCCTATATTACAAGGGGCACCCCTTCCAGAAGATAATTCCATTTTTGGGGAGTCCATCCTCCTATACAAATATGTACAGTTAACATCATACTCAACAGTGAGAAACTTGAAGCTTTTCCACTAGGATCAGAAATAAGGCAAGGATATTTCCTATCACCACTGTGTTTTAATATCTTACTGCATTAACTAGGACTTCTGGTATGATATTAAAACACAGTGGTGATAGGAAGTAAAATAAATAAAAGGTATACATATTAGAAAGGGGAAAAATAAAACCCTTTGTTCACATGACATGATTGGCTATGTAGAAAATATGAAAGATTAAATTAAAAAGCTCTTCTGGAACTTACAAGCAATTATAGTAAGGTTACAGGAAAAAAAGGTTATGATACCCAAAGTCAGTTGATTTCCTACATATCAGCAGTGGACACGTGGAATTCGAAATAAAAACACAATACCATTTATAGTAACCCTTCAAGAAGTGAAATATTTAGATATAAATCTAACAAAATATATACAAGGTCTCCATGAGAAAAACTATAAAACTCTGAATAGACACATCTCCAAAGAAGACATACAGATGACCCAAAGACATATGAAAAGATGCTCAGTGTCACTAATCATCAGAGAAATGCAAATTAAAACCACAATGAGGTATCACCTCACACCCATCAGAATGGCCATCATCAATAAATCAACAAACAAGTGCTGGTGAGGATGTGGAGGAAGGGGAGCCCTTTTGCACAGTTGGTGGGAATGGAGATTGGAATGGCCACTGTGGAAAACAGTATTTAACTTTGTTTTGTGAGATAATATGATAGTGTTCCAGTTACTGTAGCTGTGTAACAAACCACCATAAGTCTTAGTGGCTTAAAACAATTATTTAAACATGTCCATAGATTCTGTGGTTCAAATATTGGATAGAACATAATGAGGAGGGCTTGACTCCAATTCATAATACCTGTAAGTCTGAGTAGCTGGGAAGACTCTCAGGCTTGGCACTGGTTCTTTATCTAGGGGCTGGAATCATTTGATGGTGTATTCACATTTATGTCTGGTGGTTGATGCTGGGACCTCAGCTGGACTATTTAGCCAGAATATCCATACTCGGTCTTTCCATGTGGTTTCATTGTGGGCTTGTTTAGGCTTCTTAACAGCTTGAAGGTTGGGTTCTAAGAATGAGCCTTGGTAATCACTTTTGGCAAACACTATTAGTTAAGGTGGTCGGAAAGTTCTGCTCAGATTCAAAAGGAGAGGACATAGATTCCACCACTCAATGGGAAGATGTGAGATAGGAATGTGGCCATGTATTGGGTTGAATTGTGTCCCCTCAAAAGGTATGTTGAAGCCCTAACCCCCCAGGACCACTTAATGTGACCTTATTTGGAAATAGGATTGTTGTAAATATAATCTGAGGAGAAGCCACAGACACCTGACCTGCAAACGCCATGTGACAAAGGAGGCAGAGAGAAGTGCTTCAAGTGCTGCAGCTACAAGCTAGGAAATGTTAAGAAATGCTGGCAAACCACCAAAAATCCTATGAAACTAGTACAGTCCATCTTTGGAAAACAGTCTGCTGTAGATACGTTGTAAAACTTATTTTATAGTTCCCTCTCCCCTGCCCTGTTTGCATCTAGTAATGATATCTACTTATGTTGCTCATCTATACTTTTTTTATAACCAACAAAAATTTACCAGGAGGGGTTGTTTTAATAGCCATTAGCCTAGTTTATATGTTAACATTTTTTGGTGAATGAATACAAAACATCAAAAATTACTAGTGTAGCCCTGGCTGGTGTAGCTCAGTGGATTGAGTGCCGGCCTGCAAACCAAAGGATCGCGGTTTGATTCCCAGTCAGGGCACATGCCTGGGTTGCAGGCCAGTTCCCAGCAGGGGATGAATGAGAGGCAACCATACATTAATATTTCTCTCCCTCTCTCCTTCCCTTCCCCTCTAAAGATAAATAAATAAAATCTTTTAAAAAATTACTAGTGTATATAGCTGCAAAAGAAAATTCAAATAGGAGTTATATTCTTTGAAATATGCTATTTAACAATCAAAATCAAAAGTTATTAAGGGAGTATTAATTGAGTGCCTACTATCTACATAGCTTTGTTCTTAAATCATCGAGAAGATTCATGAAAAGTAAAAAGTAGTATCTTTGACCTATTATATTCTTTTTGGGTGACAGTATGAATATATGTGAAACAATCTTGTTATTTTTTAAGGAACTGAGAGGCAGTATATCTAAATGGTTAGTGATATAACAATATAAGGGTAATATGACATATATACCATAGGTTGTGGAGGTTAAAGTAGGTGGATACCAAGATTCACGGATGCTCAAGTCCCTTATATAAAATGGCGTGGAACAGTGCATACAGTCTGCTCTTTGCATCAGAGGATTGAAAAAACTGTTTTTGATCCTTGTTGAATTCACGGATGCAAAACCCGGGGGATATAGAGGATTAACTGTATATATTTATTGAAAAAATCCATGTTTAAACGGATGCTTGCACTTCAAACGTGTTGTTCAAGGGTCAGTTGTATAAGGAATGAAGAAGTAAGTTTAAAAAAATTTTAATTGTAAAATATAGGATTTACCATTTTTTAAATTTTATTTTTATTTATTTTTGCTTTTTTAAAGATTTTCTGTATTTTTAGAGAGGGGAAGGAAGGGAGAAAGAGAGGGAGAGAAACAGCAATGTATGCTTGCCTTTCATACATCCCCAACCAGGGACCTGGCTCCCAACCCGGGCATGTGCCCTGTCTGGGAATCGAACCAGTGACCCTCTGGTTCACAAGCTGGAACTCAATCCACTGAGCCACACCAGCCAGGACCGTTTTTATTTGTTTTTAGAGAGAGGAGAAGGGAAGGAGAAAAAGATGGAGAGAAACATCATTGTGAGAGAAACATCAATTAGGTTGCCTCTCGCACACTCCCAGGTGGGGACCTGGCGCACAACCCAGGCTTTTGCTCTGAGTGGGAATCAAACCAGTGACCTTCCAATTCACAGGCCAGCACTCAATCCACTGAGCTACACCAACCAGGGCAGATTTACAGTTTTCAAGTGTACAGTTCAGTGGCATTAAGTATATTCACATTATTGTATAACTATTATCATCATCCATCTGCAAAGTACCCATTAAACCCTCCATTTCCCACTCCCCTGGCAACCACCATTCTACTTATTTCTCCATGAATTTGACTACTCTGGGCACTTCATATAAAAGGAATCACACAGTATTTGTCATTCTGTATTTGGTTTATTTCACTCAATCTAATGTCTTCAGGGTTCATTCATGTTGTAGCATATGTCAGAAGTTCCATAATTCTGCTATACACTTCAGTGTACAAATATCTCTTCGAAGCCCTGCTTTTAGTGATTTTGGGTATATACTCAGAAGTGGAATCACTGGATCCTTAGGTAATTATGTTAAATTTTTTTGAGGAAGCATCACACTGTTTTCCATAGCAGCTGCACCATTTTACATTGCTGCAAGCAATGCCAACACTTGTTATTTTCTATTTTTTTTAATAATAGCCATCCTAATGTGTGTGAAGTATTTCATTGTGACTTTGATTTGCATTTCCCTAATTAATGATGTTGAGCATATTTTTTGTATGCTTATATTATTTATTGTCCATTTGTATATCTTTGGAGAAATGTCCGTTCAAGTCCTTTGCCCACTTTTTTAATTGGTTTGAGTTGTTTTTGTTGTTGACTTTAGTTCTTTATGTATTTTGGATATACTCCCTTGACAGATACATGATTGGCAAGTACTTCCTTCCATTCTGTGGGTTGCCTCTTCAGTCTGCTGTTAGTGTCCTCTGATGAACAAAAGTTTCAATTCTGATGAAATTCTCTTTTGTCCGTGCTTTTGGTGTCATATTTGAGGAATCATTGCCAAATCATCGTCATAAAGCCTTTCCCGTGTTTTTTTCTAAGACTTTTATAGTTTTGGTTCTTATATTTAGGTCTTTGATCCATTTTGAATTAAGAGGTAAGTCTTTGAAAGGATTTTAACCTTGAATTTCTTATCTCTAAAATGAAGACATTACCTGTCCTACAGAATTTTGAGCATTAAGTGAGTTAATATTAAGTGATGTGAAAAGCCTAAGAAAAAATATAATGCTAAATTGTTCAATCAGCCTTGATATAAAACAAGCTAATCCAACAATGATAAAAAATATATATAACCATAACAGCTTACTTCTCTGAAGTGTGCCAGGTTTTTCTTTTTATCTGTCTATCTATCTATCTATCATCTATCTATCTAATCTATCTATCTTTCACCCAAGGACATGCTTATTGATTTTAGGGAGGGGGGAGGGAGGGGGTGGAGAGAGAGAGAGAGAGAAAGAGAAAGAAACATTGGCGTGAGAGAGAAACATCAATTGGTTGCCTCACGCACACTCCCAACTGGGAACCTGGCCTGCAACCCAGACATGTGCCCTGACTGGGAATTGAACTGGTGACTTTTTGGTTTATGGAACAATGAGCCAACCAACAGAGGGTGTTTTTCTTCTTTTGTTAATAAAATCAAATGAAATTAATATCTGTTTGAAGGCATTTTTGGAAAGAAACTTGGTTTGATGTACAGTAAAACCCTGACCAACTTTCTGGAAACTTCAGCCTTCAGGAATCAGTGTGAATCAAGACGTCTCAAAAATAAAGGTCATAGTGGTGAATGGGAATACTGTGCAATTCCTAATTCTTTGTCTCTCAGATGCTCCTCAGTCTGCTGTAATCTGGCTTCTCTTTTTTTTCATGGGGAAATGGACTCACTAAGGTCATTAGTGACCACATCCATTGCCAGGTTTTGGTCTCACCCCTCATGATAGTAGTTAAGGAGAAAGAATCTCAAACCAGACTTTCTATGTTTGAGTCTTACTAGCTTTCTGACCTTCTATAAAGCTATATAACTTCTCTGTATCATCATTTCTTCACTTTTGAAATGGGGAAAACACTGACACCTCCTTTAGACTATTTTAGATTTTGGATTGAAAATTGGAATCTTTAAAAACAGGCCTTTGGAAGTTAGAGTATCCTTGTAAGTTCTGATAACATTAAAAGTAATAAAGGAACCATGATTTCTTTTCTCATGGGAGATATTCAAATATTGCAGTAATATCTAAGGCTTTTACTAAACTTTATATTTATTTCATTAAGATTTTACTTGTTTAGAGAAATTTTATGTTCACAGCAAAATTGAGTGGAAAGTACAGAGATTTCCCTGCCCTTCCCATTTATCAGCATTCTCTGCTGGTGTGGTACCTGTATTACAATTGATAAACCTTCATTGACCCATCATAGTCACCCCCAGCCCATAGTTTATGTTACAGTTTACTCTTGGCATCGTACATTCTGTGGGTTTGGACAAATGTATAATGACAGGTATTTGTCATTACGCTATCATAGAGAGTACTTTCACTACCGTAAAAATCCTCTGCTCTGCCTGTTTGCTCCGCCCCTCTCCCCAGCTCCTGGCACCCACTGATCCTTTTTTGCTGTCTCCATAGTTTTGCTTTTTCCAGAATGTCATATAGTTGGAACCATACATTATGTAGCTTTTTCAGACTAAGCCCTTTTAAAATTGAGATAGAATTCACTCCTTTAAAGTGTACAGTTTGGTGGCATTTGTTATGTTCACAAGGTTGTATAACCATGACTACAGTCCAATCCCAGAACATTTCCATCACTGAAAAAAGAAACAGACTCCCCTTAGCAGTCATTCCCCTGTTCTTTGTCTCCCAGTGCCTTGAACCACTAATGTAATTTTTGTCTCTGGATTTGCCTATTCTGGACATGGAATTATACACTCTGTGCTTTTTATGTCTGACTACTAAGCCCTTCTAATAATGTTTTAACCTTTTTAAAGTCTGTTAATGCTTAAAAATAATTTCATAACACCTTGTGAGGTGGATAGGAACTTTGTGACATACTGCATTGTGAGATTTATTCTGTCTTCATGACCTCAGTTTACCATAGGATGAAGGAAAAGAGGCTTAGAGACAGCAGAGTGGAGATTTGGAAAAGTAAAGGAAAAATGGGACATGATGATATATAAAAAGTAATTCAGTCCTGTGGGATTTCTAGCACCATGGGTATTAAACTTTATTAAAGTGCAACTGCAATTAAATGCTCCAGTTATATTTAAGAGCTTAAAATTTAAAGATGGGTTGTTGAGCCTTCTTCAGTAGTTAAAGACCAAATCTTGTTTTAGCAAGGTTGCAAGTGTGTCAGGACTCTGCCCCTGGTCATTCTCACTCTAAATGGAAGCTGGTTGCTACATTATGCAGAAGGGGTATGATACATTTATGTGTTTTAATACATAGCAGAATGTTTTAATAATAAAGAATTTTGCTTTGCTGCAATTATCTTGACCAGAGGACTTTTATATAGTGCAAATTCAAAGCACTAATTCTTGAAAGTTATATGTATTTTTGAAATTAATGATATTAATAAAAAGTAACATTTTTCTATAAATTTTACATAAGTCTTCTGTCTTAAAATATAGTGTACACTTGAGATACAAATTAGTGCCATCTTCACAATTGAATTTGTAGTTGTAACTGTGTAGAAAGAATCAGTAGGGTAACAAATCACAGTAGGCTATCTTATTATCTACCATGGCTCTGACCATTTCCTAGCATAACAGTAGTTTTGGCTAAATTATTCCATGGTTTCTATCTGGTCTTTTGCCCTGATGTGGACTTCTTTTACCAGGAAGTCTAAATAATCTGCCCCAAGGTTCTTTTCTTTGGGTCTCATACTTCTCTTGTCTTTATTGGGGATTCTTCCCTCAGTAGTAAGCACCCTCTGATCTCCTGGATAATACCATTCCCAAGGGAAGTAAGTTCTAAAAGGGGAAAGTTATTGAAAATAAAAAGAAATAAAGTTATCCCTAGGTTAATTAAACTCTTGCTCCTATTCAACACTTGTAAGTAAATCTTTGTCTTTGCAGTTCCAGCTTCACGTTGAGGTGCATAACTATGACCTTCGACTCTCTTTTCCATATTATCCTTTCCCTACATTGAATTGTCCTGCTCAGTTGACATGGTGGAAGTGGGAGTAGAGGGATAGAAAGAGAGTTCTGTGTGTACTGAGGTGAGGAAGCCTAGGGCAACCCGAGAGGATAATAGTATCTGCCAAGATAGTATGGGTAGGATTTTTATTTGTGTGTATGTATTAGTGGGATTTTAAAAAATATTTTATTAATTTTTTAGAGAGAGGGGAAGGGAAGGAGAAGGAGGTAGAAAAACATTGATGTGGAGAGAAACGTTGATCTGTTGCCTCTCAAATGCCCCCAACTGGGGACCTGGCCCACAACCCAGACATGTGCCCTGATGTGGGACCTTTTGGTACTCATTTGTTTCTGCACTTGTCCCAGGTTCCAGAACAAAGTAACGATGAGTACCGAGGTACCACTGTGTTTTTAATACTTGTAACTGAAACAAAAATTTTCATAAGATAATGTATCTTTATGTAAACATGTTCTGTCCTATTTTTTAAAAATGGTAGTATTACCTATGAAATTGGTTTTATCACTCCCTGATGGATTTTAACCTGTATTTTGGAAAACATTTTTAGTTTGTTCATGCTGTAGAATGGAAACATTCCAAAAGCTGGATGTTATTTAGGATAATTATTGCTAAAACAGGTTTTACTTTTATCACCTCAAAGAGAATAACTTGATGGTGGTTATCAGGTAAAAGTTAACAGGATTATCAAGTTCTTGGTAATGAATACCAAGAAGCAAATACAAATTAATTAAAATACATGTAACTTTTATTTTTATCCTTAGGTGGCGACAGACAAGGTTGCAGAAAAGCTGAGTTCTACTCTCTCATGGGTGAAGAACACAGTATCATACACTGTCAGTCAGATGGCAAGTCAGGTGGCAAGTCCATCTGCTTCATTACATACTACATCCTCATCTACCACACTGTCGACACCAGCCCTTTCACCCTCCTCCCCGTCGCAGTTGAGTCCAGATGACTTAGAACTCCTGGCCAAACTGGAGGAACAAAATAGGTGAGTGAAGTTGCTTGGCTTTTCTCTCTTCAGTTATCATACAACCACATCCATTCACATACGTATATATACCATAATCAAAATTTTAAATATTTACACATATTTAGAATTTTATTCTCTGGTTTTTGGCTCATTGTTTATCAAAGTTACTTAACATCGTGCATGTCTTTCTTTGAAGAGTTAGTCTTAAAACTAAAGTTGGACTAAAATTTTCTTCTGGGTCAGATAGCTTTAGATATTTACTTTCTTAATATAGAATATTCCCTAAATTCTTCTGAATTTTTGAAAAAAAATTAGAGACAAATGAAACCACCATTTTTGTTTTAAACTCTCTTACATAATCCCTTTTGGTTAAATGGTAAAATAATTTAATCTGGGTAGATGTCAGACTTATGTTTTAGAATGCGAAATCTCTTCATAAATTTATTCATAGAAGGCAAAGTATCCTCTTCTGTTGATGGTTATGAAATAGTTGTTTACTCTGTTGGGAATGTGTGCTCTGGACTCTGCATCCTATATTTTCAAAAGCTCTGTAGGGCATCACTAAAAGAATTATTGGAAGAGTATCCTTTTGTGTTCAGTCAAGGTATACACCATCATTCACTTTAAGGCTAGTAAGAGAGATAATTTCTAACAGCTTTTTTGATACGTAATTGACATAATAAAAAATGCATATAGTTTGGGTATATATTTTGATAGTTTTACTTACATATACTCCATGAAATTATCGCCAGAATCAAGAAAATTAATATATCCCACCCCCAAAGTAAAAAAAAGTAATATATCTATTATCCCTCTTCCCATCCTTAGGGAGCCATTGACCTGTTTTCAATCACTAAATTAGCTTGCATTTTCTAGAATTTTATAGAAATGGAATCCTGTAGTATGTACTGTTCTTCAGTGGATTTTTTCATTCAACAAAATTATTTTCAGATTCATCCATGTTGTAGCTTTTTATTGTTCACTAGTATTCCATTGTATGGGTATATCACAGTTTATGTAATCATTTGTTGTTATGAAATGCTGTAAACATTTGTGTACGGATTGCTGTGGGTAGTATGGATGTTTTAATGATGTTAATTCTTACAGTCCATGAACACAGTATTTGCTTCCCGTTATTTGTATCTCTATGTAATCACTATGTAACAGGTGTATCAAGACAAAAAAAAATGGCCCAAACAGAAGAACAGATCAAAACTCCACAGCAAATACAACTAAGTGATAAAGAGATAGCCAGCCTATCAGATGCACAGTTCAAAGCACTGGTGATCAGGGTGCTCACAGAATTGGTTGAATTTGGTTGTAAATTAGATGAAAAAATGAAGGCTATGCTAAGTGAAATGAAGGAAAATGCACAGGGAACCAATAGTGATGGGAAGGAAACTGGGACTCAAATCAATAGAGTGGACCAGACGGAAGAAAGAAACAACCAAACAGAAAAGAATGAAGAAGCAAGAATTCAAAAAAATGAGGAGAGGTTTAGGAACCTCCAGGACATCTTTAAACATTCCAACATCCGAATTATAGGGGTAGTAGAAGGGGAAGAGGAAGAGCAACAAGTGGAAAAGTTATTTGAACAAATAATAAAGGAGAACTTCCCCAGTCTGGCAAAGGAAATAGACTTCTAGGAAGTCCACGAAGCTGAGAGAGTCCCAAAGAAGTTCGACTCAAGAAACACACCAAGGCACATCATAATTACATTAGCCAAGATAAAAATGAAAGAGAGAATCCTAGAAGCAA
>CM052542.1:64465844-64486537 GCA_028533065.1 Trachops cirrhosus | reverse complement strand
CTTATTTTATGAAATGTTAAAGGGACTTATCTAAGAAAAAGAAGATAAAAAAACATGTATAGTAAAATGACAGCAAACTCACAATTATTAAAAACCATCCATAAAACAAAAACAAAAACAAACTAAGCAAACAACTAGAACAGGAACAGAACCACAGAAATGGGAGATCACATGGAGGATTAGCAACAGGGGAGTGAGAGGGGGAGAGCGGGAGAAAAGGTACAGAGAATAAGTAGCATAGGTGGTAGGTAGAAAATAGACAGGGGGAGGGCAAGAATAGTATGGGAAATGTAGAATCTAAAGAACTTATGACACATGGACATGAACTAAAGGGGGGAATGTAGGTGGGAGAGGGTGTGCAGGGTAGAGGGGAAAGAAGGGGAGAAAATGGGACAACTATAATAGCATAATCAATAAAATATATTAAAAAATCCAATTTAAAAATGGCCAAAGGAACTGAATAGAGACTTCTCCAAAAGGGACTGATAGATGGCCCACAGACATATGAAAAGATGCTCAGTGTCACTAATCACCAGAGAAATGCAAATTAAAACCATAATAAGATATCACCTCACATCTGTCAGAATGGCTAGCATCAGAAAATTAACAAGTGCTGGCAAAGATGTGGAGCAAAGGCAACCCTCGTGCCCTATTGGTGGGAATTCAGACTGGTATGGCCACTGTGGAAAACAGTATGGAATTTCCTCAAAAAACTAAAAATGGATCTGTCTTTTGACCCAGCGACTCCACTGCTGGGAGTATACCCTAAGAATCCCAAGTCATCAATTCATAAGAACTTATGCACCCCTATGTTCATAGCAGCACTATTTACATAGCCAAGTGCTGGAAACAGCCTAAGTGCCCATCAATAAATGAGTGGATCAAAAAACTGTGGTACATTTTTGTAATGGAATACTATGCAACAGAAAGAAAGAAATGAGCTCCTGCCTTTTGCGACAACATGGGTAGAACTGGAGAGCATTATGCTAAGTGAAATAAACCAGGCATTGAAAGACAAATACCATATGATCTCACCTATAAAAGGAATCTAATGAACAAAATAAACTAGTGAGCAAAGTAGAGCCAGCCTGTCATGGAAAGAAGGAACAGACTGATATTGACCACGGGGGAGGGGGAGGGGGACAATGGTGGAAAGAAGAGAAAGGGACTAGTCAGAGAGCATGTATGACCTTTGGACGTGATGGATAACAGTGTGGGGACTAACTTGGGGGGGGTGGAGAGCAAAGGGGGAAAATTGGGACAGTTGTAATAGAATAACAATAAAAAAGTTTAAAAAAGAAAGTCTGTCTCTATCTCCCCCGCTCCCGTCCTCCTTCTCTTTGACCACCTCCTCTTCCCCTCTCTCCCCACCTTCAATTATTGAAACTTAGAAGCTATGGGAAGGATTTTTGTGTAGAGAGTGGGGGAATGTAGTGACTTTTTTTTTTTTTTTTTTTTGCCTTAGGAGAACAATCCTAGTGGAAAAAACATCTCTATGACTCCAGTAAAAAATAAAATGACAGGGAGCGTTTGAGATTTTGCTTGCCGGCATGTGTCATCAGTTTGACTCAAATTTTGAGATACAACTACTACTTGTAGCAGTGGAGCTTTTTCTTTTTTTAGTTTTTTTCTTTCTCCTCCCCAAACATAAATAAGTCTCTTACTGTTTTACTTTAACTGTCTTTAATTCAGAATGTAAAAAAAAGTCTGTATTTTTGAAAATTAAAATTTGAGAAAAATGAAAATATCAAATTATATAAAAGTACCTTCCTCTTCCTATCATTTTACTGCAGTTAACACTTTCGAAAAATAAGTGCATGTGGCAATCCAGAAAGATGTGGTTATATGGTTCAATACAATGTCAAAGTTCTGTTTGATGAAGGTTAATAATTCATAGCCATGAAGTTGCAATGGGAGTTAATTTTTTGCATGTTTCTTTTTCAAAATACAAAAACAGTGTGTTTTCAGCTTTGGCAGAGATGAATTTAAGAAGGTATGGTTCAAGTGGAATAGCAGTGCATTTTAATTAAGGACATGAATGTTACTGATTTAAATTTTGAGTGAGCCATTGTGTGGTTTAAAAGTTTGGCATTGCAACCATGTTTGTTTCTTTTTACCTTCTATTAGTTTAATCAGATTTTGCCTTTTAACAGATTTGGGGGCTGAGATATGAGGGTGAAGAAAAGGAAAGGCTCTTTTAAATGAAAGTAAATATTTTATTTTTTGATACGATGAACAGGAATGTTTGAAACTTTATACATCTTTGTACGTTTTATTTTTTGTTAAGGTTAACAGGAATGTTTGAACCTTTAATTTATATATTTTTGTACTACTCATTATGGTAGGCTACTAGCCATATGTGGCAAATGAGCACCTGAAATTTGACTGATCTTAACTGTGATGTGCTCTAGAGTAAAATAATACACCAGATTTTGAAGAGTTGATTTAAAATAAAGACTATTTCATTAATTTAAAAAATTTCATTACATGTTAAAATGATATTTTGACTGTATTTGATAAAATACTAAAATTAATTGTACCTGTTTCTTTTTAATTTAAATACAGCTACTGGAACATTTAAAATTATGTAAGAGGTTTGCATTATGGTTCTGTTAGACAATTCTGATCTAGGTAATCTTTAATGTTAACATTTATAATTTTACCACCACAGTATTGGTACCTCAGTTTTCCTGAGGATACACTCTGTTACATAGCTATGAACATAAGGAAGTAAGAAACAGGTATTTATAAGTCTCTGTGTTAAAAACTCATGTAATTTTAATCATAGGAGATGCCTTTAGATCTTCACTCGAATACTTTATTTTTCTTTACTTTGAGGATTGTTTAAAATTTTTATCAATTGTCTGATTTCCTGAGGAATTTGATGACAAAACCGACTAAAATAATTTATTTTACTACTCTTTGTGTTGCAACTAACTAGCTTAGCTTCATATCATCTTTTTTTTAATTAGTAAGTACAAGAAGTGAAGTCTGCCTAGAATTGTGTGTCTGGAATGTCTGTATAAATTTATCTCCATACCATTGGTTTCTGATCAGAATATTTGGAAGAGGGGCTGTAAAACACATTTTTTCACCTTCTCCAAGATCTCATCTTCAAAGAAACAAAACCAAAAGAAAAATCGTAGTGCTTTAAGAACTGAGAGATCCCTGTCACTTAGGTACCTCTCTTCTCAGTTGTCCCTGAATTTTTCCAGTGCTAGTTCCTTGTTCTTTTTCTTAATTCTCCTTACTTTGTTTCTGTTGCTCTGAGACACGACTTTATGCTTGATGATGTTGATGTAAAAGACTGTGACTCCTTTCTGAGTCAGGCATGTATTTTGTTGCCACTGATGTGCCTTTTTTTTGAGCTAGCAAGTTGCTGTCTTTTCCCCAGCCTGTTCATATCCTGTGTCTTTGGTGTAATATTACAAAGGGATGTTTGGAAATTGCTCCCTCTGCAGTAAGTGCCAGTATTTAGCTTTCCAGGTGTTTTTCTCATATAGTAGTTTTCTTCCTTAGCTTTCTTAGATCCTTCCTTAGCTCTTTATAAATTATCTTAGCAGTTTACACATTACCAAATGGGTTGTTAATCTGTTACTGTTTATCCTTCTCTCTTAGTTCTAGTATGGATAGGAAAGCATTATGGTGAGTACAATAGGGGATTTAGAAAGTTTACTATCAAGTCTTCATAAATAATTGCCAAATTTTTATTTGTAGGTTTTGCCTCTCTTCTGAGCTTCAGACTTATCTTTTCATCTCCTGTGCTTATCTGCATGGTTGTAAGCACTTCGAGCTCCAAATACTTAAAAGAAAACTCATTCCTTTTCCTCTTCTTCTTTGTGTTTTTCAGTCATAGTATTGTAGAGAGGCTTTTTCTTTGATGTTTATCAAATACGTGTTGCCACAGGCTACTCTTTTTTTCCCTTGTATGCCCATCATGAAGTGCGCACTCTGCCATTTTCCTTATGTAGGGCATCCTCTTGGTGAGGAGAAGGTTCAATTCCCAGTAGCAAAGATATGATAAAGGTAGTCTGTCTGAGAGCCAAACTTCTGTGTCTGGTGGCATATTCCCTTGTTATCAATTTAGTCTTTAGTCCTATCCATCAGGGAACTGGAAATGCCTTCTCTCTGACAAGTGTCCTAAGCTTCTGGAAGCGACCAATCCTAGACTTTATCCCTGATACTATTTGAAGTCCACCCAATAATTGACATCACACTCCCATCTCAGATAATGTGGAGCTGTACCCATTTTGAATGTTACCCTTATAGCTGGAACTACTCTAACAGAAACTTGGAGTTGCGTAGTTAGGAGACTGAGGATTATGTATTCCACAGTTAGTAGACAAGTCTCGGACATCTTAGTCTGGCAGTATTCTGAGAGGGTGAATAAATTTGGGTTTGTGAATTATTTGTAATAGTGGCAGATAAGAAATGGCCAGGAGGCCACATAAACTTATGGGTATGCCTTTGATTATATCATACAATATTCCTGCCTGGTCAGTATTTTTTTCTTTAATTGGATAAATTTTTTGTATCATAAGCAAATTATAATGGGGCAGGAAGGTAAGTTTATTGTAATAAATCCATGCAAGTCAGTGAATGTATGTGCTCTGGGAAGAGGAAAATAAATAAGTCATGAGTAGACTTCTCAATAGCCTGTAGACCTATGACTATTGCTGCATTACCATTTTCCCAGTTGCCAGGCTCAAATTTCTGGAAACTGTTGATTTTTTCAGGCAGCATGCCCCCTCCACTACCATATCAGAATATTTTAATTATCTTGAAACTAGATGACAATCTCTTTAGGAGTCTTCCTGGGTTGTTCATTATAGCTTTTAGCAATAAGCAATAAAAATACATGATTCTAACTACATATTCTATAAACCATATAGAGTTTATAGAATGTGTATTCTTTTTAAAAATTATTTTGTTTATTTGTTTGTTTGTTTGTTTATTTTAGAGAGGAGACGGGAGGAAGTGAGCTAGAGAAACAGCAATGTGTGGTTGCCTCTCATGCGCCCTCTACTGGGGACCTGGCCCAGGCATGTGCCCTGACTAGGAATCCAGATGGCAACCCTTTGGTTTGCAGCAGGCGCTTAATCCACTGAGCTACACCAGCCAGGGCTGAACATCATTTATGTGCTTATTGCCACTTGTATATCTTCTTTGGAGAAGTGTCTGTTCTGATTCTTTACCCATTTTTAAATTGGGTTGTCCTTTTGCTACTGAGTTGTAAGAGTTCTTTATACATTCTAGATAGAAGTCTAATGTGTTGTAAGACTTAAGAGTTTGGTCCCTGGTCGAGGTGCCTACGAGAGGCAACTGCTTGATGTTTCTTTCACACATCAATGTTTCTCTCCTTTTCTTTCTCCCTCCCTTACCCTCTCTGTAAAAATAAGTAAAGTGTTTGGGAAAAAAAGAGTTCTTCATATATTTTGGGTCCCGGTCTTGTCATATATGTGTGTGTGTGTGTGTGTCTAAATAAAATAAAATATGTTATTTTCAGTCTATGGCTTAACCTTTTTGTTTTCAGAATGGTATCTTTTGAAGGACAGAGCATTTTAAGTTTGCAGTCCAATTTATCATATATTTATTTTTTCTTTTAATCCTCACCAAGGATATGTTTATTGATTTTAGAGAGAGAGAGAGGAAGGGGGAGAAAGAGAAACATTGATTTGAGAAAGAAATATCGATCAGTTGCCTCCTGTACATGCCCTGACCAGGGATTGAGCCCACCACCCAGCTACATGCCCTGACTGGGAATCAAACCCAGAAGCGTTTGGTGTATGTGAGAATTCTCTAACCAGCTGAGCTACCTAGTTAGGGCAGAAGTCCCAATTTATTTTTTAAACAATTTTTTCTTTTTTGGTTAGTATTTCCTTTTCTCCCATTAACAAATTTTGTCTACTCAAAATATGAAGACTTGTTCGTGCTTTTTTCAAGGACTTTTATAGTTTTCATTTTTATATACAGTCCTTTTATCCATTTTGAATCATTTTGGTATGTCATGTAAGTTAAAGCAGGGGGAATATCTTTAAATAATGTGATGTCTTGGAATATTTCATTTGTGAATATTTCTCACAGTTTTGTATATGTTTATATGTTATTTCAATTGCCTCTGAAGGTAATTGCTTAACCTTTTTCTCTAAACCACCAGTGAATTTCACTTGGCTTTTCTTGTTTATCCTGAAAGATGCACTTTGGTAATCTGAGACCTTTCTGACTCCCTAAAATCCTTCTCTTTAGGTACCTTTATGTTTATACGCCCATTCTATCTCCAACTTAGGTTTAGCTTAGAAAATATCATTATATTCTTTTAAACTGAATGTCTCTCTATTGATGGTATTGATACAGTTTAATTATTTGACATACAGCAAGCATTCATTAAATAATTAAGTGAAATGACCTTAGGTTCAGGTTATTCTAGTAAAGTTTATTTCTCTATTCCATTTGGAATTCTTAGGGTTTAGAATCATATATAAAATTACTTATATTTAAATTATTGTTGCCATGAAAATGCATTAAAGTGTCTCAGGTATAAGGATAGTAGTTGTTTAATTTATATTATTGTTATTGACTATGACATATCTTGAATTTGGAGGTTTTTTTTAATTGGAGGGTTTTCATTTTATTTCAGTTTGGTCAGTATTTTATGTACTTTATACTGAGCTACGTGCTTTTAAGGATAAAAAGATGAATAAGAAATAAATGTCTTATCTGCTAAATAGTTTTTGACCCAAATGCTTTTTTCTTCTGTTTTAGTTTTTACTATATCATAAATTACTATGGTGTTTCTTATACCCTAAGCACATCACTTTCTGAAGGACTTAGTGGAAGTGAGTAGCAGCCAAGATCAATGCACAAATAGATGTTTTAGGGCCCTTATTTTGAATGACATACAATTTACATCTTTATAATGATAGAGCCACATTTTCCAATCTTTTTTATAGTCTGTGTATATGTGAAAGAAATAATGGATTTGATGTGATGAGTTGTGGAATGGATCTCTCAAATTATCTTACTCCATCTTTCTACAGATGAGGAAGAGACCTAAAATAGGGTTGCAAAATAAAAGGCCAGCAGGAGAGGTCTCAGTTTAATGGTGCCAGCCCATTGATAAATTATAGTTAGATGGAAGTGAGTTTTGGGGAGACTGAGTGGATTAAAGCTCCTACTCACTACACCCTGTTGTTTCTGTGCATGAATATGGGCCCAGTTTCGCCCTATCTTTTTTTTTCCAAGAGAATCCAGAATTAGGAATAAATACAAATGTATAAGTGTATAAAGAAATAAATGAAAACTTCCAATTTTAGTATAGTATTCATCTGTTTTTTATACGAACACTGCATGGGCCAAACAGAACACTTTTTGTTTTAGGCAGATTAATTATGCATGGGTGAAGCAAAATACAAAAAGAGAAGGGATTTAGGTAATTTGTGTGGCTTTTCCTTACTTTTTTAGCTCTGGACACGTTGTAAACATAATAGGATCAGTTCTTCAGTAGAACTTGTTATAGCTCTTCAGAGTGCAGTTTCTTTTTTCCTGAAGCCCTCCCAGCCACTTTTCTTGTCAGATTCTCCCAATTTGAATTTTCAGTGGAGATGAAGGGAAATTATGATGGGACTAATGGGACTAAAATATTTAATATAATTTACTATTTCAGATTTTGAAATTACTATGCTTAGATGAAAAATACAGTGGTAATTTTATAGATGCCAGCCAAATATTATTGAAATTCTGTGTATTTTAAAACTGACTAAATTGCTATAGTGAAGCTCTAAGTATTGGCATTACTTCATTTAGTATTACTGTGAGATTAGATCTTGAGCAATTTTTAATTATGTTTTAGATTGTTAGAGACGGATAGTAAGTCCTTAAAATCTGTGAATGGGTCGAGAAGAAACAGTGGATCCTCTCTTGTATCAAGTTCATCAGCCTCCAGCAACCTCAGCCACCTTGAAGAAGATTCTTGGATACTTTGGGGAAGAATTGTTAATGAATGGGAAGATGTACGCAAAAAGAAGGAAAAGCAAGTTAAGGTATTCATATTCTTTGTTGAAGTTTTTCCTTTTATCCCAAAGAGTATCAGGCATAAATCGATAGAGGATTAAAAATCAGATTCAAGTACTTTCCAGCTACTGTAATAAAGAAATGTCCTTTATATGTTTTCATTTATTTGTGTCCATAGTAGTTTTGATTTGTGGACATCAGTTGTCATAGAGGTCTCCTAATTGTGGAAATATATAGGTAAACGTTATTTTAGAAATTAAATTCTATCATCTTACTGATTCAGAAGTGAAGTTGTGACATCCTACATCCTTGAATTATCAGTATTTCACCTTTTTCTTTTGCCTGATAACAACCCCTTGTAAGAAGATGACTACTACCATTCACAGGTCTGCAGATTATCAAATCCTTAGTGCCTTTAGAGTGAGATTTCAAGAATTTATCTGTATCATTGTAGCCACTTGCCCGCTCCCCCACTACTCACCAGAACTGGATACATCAAGGGCCAAATCTTAGCCTTGGTTAAAAGATTCCCTAGTTTATATAAGTAGCATCGTGAATTATAATTTTGATAAAGTCTTCCACTCCAGCCCCTAATTAGTCTTCTTTGGCTTTCAAGGTAGGACTTAATTCATTTTTAAAATTTTACTTTTATTTTTAGGAACTTGTTCGTAAAGGGATACCTCACCATTTTAGAGCAATAGTTTGGCAACTTTTATGCAGTGCACAAAGCATGCCAATTAAGGATCAGTATTCAGAACTCCTGAAAATGACTTCGCCTTGTGAAAAATTGATCCGAAGGGACATTGCTAGAACTTACCCTGAACATAATTTTTTTAAGGAAAAAGATAGCCTTGGACAGGAGGTTTTATTTAATGTAATGAAGGTAAGTTTTATTTATTTACTTTTTAAATGAATTCTCAGAAGGTTGAAATTACATAATTTCCACAATGAAGCATGAACTCTCACCTTAATAATCAGTTGCTTTCGCAGTAAATTTGCCTTTAGCATAATTTTTGCTTTAATTCTGATGCTATATTACTGTCTAGTTTAGAAAACTTATTAGAAGATTTATTACATTGCTTAGTATTACTTGGCTTT
The DNA here is from genome assembly GCA_028533065.1 of Trachops cirrhosus. Classification (NCBI taxonomy): domain Eukaryota; kingdom Metazoa; phylum Chordata; class Mammalia; order Chiroptera; family Phyllostomidae; genus Trachops; species Trachops cirrhosus. The sequence goes on along the minus strand of CM052542.1, from coordinate 64,477,429 downwards.
AATAAAATAACCTAGTAATCACTATACATTGAAAGATCCTCTGTGAATATGAATACTTTACTTTCTGTGAGTTTCACAATCTGGGAGCAGATTTTTCTACTTTCTGTGGTGAGTGTTGTTAAGAGCTGTTAGCCCTTGAAAGTGTGTATCACTGTAATTTGTCCTTCAATATTGCCTTTCCCTTTCCATAGTTTCTTTCCCTTCTAGCTAACTCTGTGAAATAATTGATTTCTCGTTAAAGAATTTCAATTTTGCCAGTGCTTTCTTTATATTAACCTACCCTGGTTTTATTTTTATCAGATACACATTGTAAATGACTTTTAAGCTCTTTCTTTCCTGAGTACAAATTTATTTATTTATTTATTTATTTATTTATTTATTTATTTATTTATTTCTTCCTTCCTTCCTTCCTTCCTTCCAAGAGCTGTTAGTTTCTAATTGGGAAATTGTCAAAAGTAAATTTTCTGTCATCTTTTGCTTTTTAAATATTTATAGGATAACATCTACAATAAGCAAGACCTTTTTTTTTTAATTTAAAGATTAGTATAATTAAAGCTAAGTTTTATTATTAAATTATATAAAGTATATAATCTTTAATTTACTTGTTTCACTATCTTTAGGTTTTTAGAGAAGGAAAGTATAATATATCATGTTAAACCATTTTGAAAAATATTTTTTACTTTTTAGGCATATTCTTTAGTGGATCGTGAGGTTGGTTACTGTCAAGGAAGTGCTTTTATAGTTGGACTGTTGCTTATGCAGGTAAGTTAGTACAAGTTTTAAATGTTCAATTAAGCTCTTTATTAAAGTTGGATTGGAAAATTTGAAGAGCATCCTTGTTTTTTATTAAGTATAAGTTGCTAGTGGGTATTTTTCTCTAGTCATAATTTAATTAGGCATATTTAGTTTGTACTTTAAAAGATTACTAAAGTGTTGAAAATACCATACAATTATATTCTGCCACTAAATGAAACTTCAACTTTTTGGTGTTTACATTTTGACCACATGTTTTACTCAGTATTTCTCAAGCCTGTATCTACTTTTAAACCACAATATTTACTCAAGTCTGTATCTACTTTTAAATCTTAACTTACATGTCAATATTTAAGGAGGAGAAATCTTTTTTCAGGCAAGGAAGACATGATTAAAGTGTTGGTATGGAATCTGATGTTGCACCATGTCTTTGGAAATTATACCGGAATTTTGTTTGTCGTGTAGTTGAGGGGTTGTTATAGGCTCTAAAATGTGGGACTCAGTCACCCCAGGGTTATAATATATATTTCCATTGGCACTGACATATTTTGGAGTGGGTTTGGGTGGGATGTTTTCAGAAGTCAGTCAGCTTTGAAAGGAAATGTCATAGAGTGTTATCTCTTCAGAGTTGTTAAAAAAAAATTTTTTAAGTCCCTCATAGTCTATATTCAGTCTCAGATTAAAATATGGTCAGAAAAGAAACCCTATAAATAATTTGATTTGAATTATGTAGGCTGGTTTTTTCAGCTTAGTTCTATGCTGAGTTCTATGAACTTGGGCTAGATTATTTAACCTCTCTCTGGCCTTAATGGGGTGATATTGTCTACTTTCAGATTGTGAGGGCTGTATGAGATAATATGTGTAAAAGCCTAGCATGGTGTTTGGTGCATAGTAGATAGGCAATAAAAGTTGAGTGACTTCCCAAGATCACATATCGTGGTAGATAAAGCAGGGTAGGGATCAGAAACTGTGTTTTCTGATGCTTCTCTTCAAGTATCTAGCAGTTCTACTTGAGTATCAAAACTCTGTGAGTATTGGGAATGTACATATTTCTTTTCTGAGTATCAAAAACCTGATGTCAGAAACACTGGTTTATAATACAAATGACTGGTTTTTACTTTGTTTTGTAATAGAAGAACTGCTCCCAGAAGTTGTTACTGCTAAAGGCTATACAAATGGGTGCAGGTGCAGGTAGAATGGTAGATGTGGTGGTGTGAGAATGGGGTAATTGTCTTTTAAGTGCTTCTATTAAAAAATTGAAATAGCAAACAAGGTCATTAGCTTAGAAATGAATGGAAGTTTGAGGACAGAGAAGGAAGTTTGAAATGGTCTTGAAAGAGAGTGATTGAATTAGGGAAATAAAATACACCAGACAGCATTAAAGATCCACTGAGATTAGGAGTCTTGAATTCAAAATGAGGCCAGTCAGCATGGCTAAGTGTTTTTATTTTGCTCAGCTACATTCTTCTGCCTAAATGTAGTATAGAGTTGAATTTATCCAAAGATGGAGTTTTGCAGTTGAAATGATAACTGAGAGGAAAAAGACAAAGTAACTGGATTTAAGTGAGTGAATACATATAACAGTACAGTGAGCACAGGGGACAGTTGGGAACAGTGTTAAAATAGTGTTGTATAAATGAAGGAGAGGACTGCAAGATCAGATCGTTGTAAATACTTTATATTAATCTTCATTGCGTCCCTGTGAAATAAGTGCTATTATTTTACCCATTTGATAGATGGTGAAACTGAGCAGCAGAGGTTAAATAATTTGCTGAAGGTCATATAGTGGGATTTGAACCTTAGGTGGTGTGGCTGTAGAGCCTGAGTGAGTAACTGCTGGCCAAGATCATTGGAGCAAAGGAAGTCAAAGATGTGCTAGGTCAGGGAATTTTAATCCACATGAAAATAAGTGGATTTGTGGGGAAGATCCAGAGGTTTGTGGATGCTGCAGAAAAGAAGAGTAATGGGAAATGTTTGCTGGTATGTGTTTCAGAGAGAATGGGGAGTTAGTGCTGTGGAATTGGCAATGAGGTTGAAGAAGGGACATACACTCTCTGTTCCCTGGCTGCTTTCAGTGCTGTGGGAGAGAAGACACCTCAGAGGAGAGCCAGGTTTTGTGTGGAACTATTCTTACGGGAAAGCCAGGTTTCAGTTAGAGGAAGAAGATGAAAGAACATTTGATAAAGGGATTGAGGGTATAGTCAGGATATTTTTGTTGGTGGCAGATTATGAGTTCCAGAAAGTGCTGTGGAAAAGATTTTGGGAAGGTTAGAAGAGGGGTTTTAGAGTAGGGGAGGAGTAGAATCACATGGGATGAGATTCTGGGATGTCGGATTTCTTGCAGTGACTGACTTAAATCAGTGGGGCTGCAGGACTTAATAGGATTAATAAGGATGGTTTCCGAGGCAGAATTGTGGCTGTGTGTGTTGGGAAGGAAGGAAGGAAGTACAGGTTTTGCCAAGGGTTGCTCTGGGCTCCTGCCATGGTTGTGTGAAGGCCAGGACAATGTGTTATTAGAAGCACTCTTCAGTTCTTCTCTAGAAGAACACCTAGAAATCCTTTGAGGTTTTCTCTTTTGAAACACACTGGTGTAATGTGAGTGAATGAGTATAAGAAATTTTTTTGAGAAAGATTATTTAATAATTTAGATAAATATTATTTGCTTAAGCATTATAAATATTTGTGTAGCTCTTTTCAGAGCTTTTACATTCATTATCTTATTTAATATAATTTTCCAGTTAGTTACATGTTAAATGTGAAGTTGTTACCAATTACAGATTCTTTGAAAACTTACTTTACAAGTTTTTGTAACATGTACACCATATGACTTCAGAATGTTCAAAAGGCTTCCTTCCCCTTTCACCTGTGGGAAAAGTCCAAGTCCTTACGGTGGCCTCCAGGGCGCTGTGTAATTTAGCTCCCTGTTATTGCTCCTGCATAACCTAACTACCACTTGTAATGTTGCTTCTAATTTAGTGGTCCTCTGTTTGCTGTTCCTTGAGCATGCCAATCTTGATTCCATTTCAAGGCCTTTGTATTATTCTCCTAGAACAGTTTCCTCAGTTGTTTTCTTACTTTCTTCAGTATTTTGCTCAAGTGTTATCAAGGGACTTTCCCTGACCTACCTACATACATAGCATTCCCTGTTACCCTATTTTGTTTTATTCATAGCGTTCATCACCACCTGACATATATTAATTGATTTCTTTTCATGTATCGTCTACTTCCCGCCACTAGAAAGTACAATCTCCTTGAAGGTAAAAATTTGTGTTTATTTTGTTCATAGTATGTACCCAGAGAGAGAGAAGTATCTGGCTCTAAGTGAATATTTGTTGGTTGAATTAATGGATTAGGCAAGTAAGACAACTAGTCTCAGAGATTGTTAGATTTGTTTAACTTTTTATTAGCTGTGATAGAATGGGAGATTAAAACCTGATTTCTAGTCTGCTGCTCTTAACATTGTATCACATGGCCACTCAAAACAATGTTTATAGTTGGATGGGTACTTAGTTTAAGTATACTTTAGTTATTTGTATATCACAGAACATTAATTTATGTTGCTTTTTTCCTCCTAATGTAGATGCCAGAAGAAGAAGCTTTCTGTGTATTTGTTAAATTAATGCAAGATTATAGACTTCGTGAACTTTTTAAACCAAGTATGGCAGAATTGGGCCTTTGTATGTACCAGTTTGAATGCATGATACAGGTAAAAGTGTAGTGTTTAAAAAAAAAGGCATATTGCCTTTGATTGTGGCATCCTGGTTTGAGTGACAGCTAAGCAAATTTAATGTTAAAAGCATTACAGCAATTGAAAAAAATTAGTGTTTTGATCACACAATCACTTGTTGGTTGATTAACACATAATTTAGACCTATCCACTTAGGCACTATCTGCAGATATCTACAATATCACAGTCTGGAACTTTGCTGCAATTTTCGTATTCAAACCTTAAGCACATAGGCTAAATGTATCATAACCCCATTGCCTAAATGCATGAGTTTTCTTATTATGTCCTATTATACCCTAATGTTGTTATGTAGACTATGCTGTCTCACAGGAGCCCATGACATTATGATGTCAGTTCATTTCCTTTGAGATTGCCTCTTCTGTCTCTTTCCCCTGCCTTCCCTATTTATCTTATGTTTTGGTTTTGCTAGCTGGTAATTTTTTTTTATCCTTACCAGAGGACATGCTTATTGGTTTTAGAGAGAGGGGAAGGGAGGGAGGGAAACATTGATGTGAGAGAGAAATATTGATTGGTTGGCTCTTTAAGCACCCTGACTGGGAACCAGACCCACAAGTTAGGCATGTGCCCTGATTGGGAATCAAGCCTACCACCTTTTGGTTTACAGGAGGACACTCCAACTAACTGAATCACACCAGCCAGGGCACTACTGCTAATCTTTTTTTTTTTTTTTTTGAAATTTTGTTTATTTACTTTTAGAGAGAGGGGAAGGGAAGGACAGAAACATCAGTGTATAGTTGCCTCTCTCATGCCCCCCAACTGGGGATCTGGCTGACAACCCAGGCTTGTGTCCTGACTAGGAATCGAACTGGTGACCTTTTGGTGCACAGGCTGGCACTCAGTCCACTGAGCCACACCAGTCAGGGCCAGTCATCTTTTTAAAAAAATAATGTTTCCATTCTTTTATGCTGCAAGTTTTAAGACTCAATCTAGTGACTGAATGAGGGTGAAGAGAAGAGGAATCAAAATTAAGTGAAAAATATTTTTCAAATTTTATCTTTCTGGATTTAATTTTTGTATTTTACATATAAAAATAAGTTTATTGTCATTTAAACTAATAGCATGACCTTGGACAAGGGTTTGATCTCCAAAATATATAAAGAACTCATGACTCCACTCCAGGAAGACAAAAACCCCAATTAAAAAATGGGCAAAAGACTTGAACAGATACTTCTCCAAGGGGGACATACAGAGGGCCCAGAGACACATGAAAAGATGCTCAACATCACTAGCTATCAGAGATGCAAATTAAAACCACAATGAGATACCACTTCACATCCGTCAGAATGGCCATCATAAACAAATCAACAAACAAGTGTTGGAGAGGATGCGGAGGAAAGGGGACCCTAGTGCACTGTTGGTGGTGGGAATGCAGACTGGTGCAGCCACTGTGGAAAACCTCAGTTTGGGAATTTCCTCAGAAAAGTCCTCAGTATGGAATTTCCTTAGAAAACTAAAAATGAAACTGCCTTTTTACCTAGCAATTCCACTGCTGGGATTATACCCAAAGAGCCCTGAAACACCAATCCAAAAGAACCTGTGCACCCCAATGTTCATAGCAGCACGATTTACAATAGCCAAGTGTTGGAAGCAACCTAAATGCCCATCAGCAAATGAGTGGATCCAAAAACTATGGTACATTTACACAATGGAATTCTATGCAGCAGAAAGAAAGAAGGAGCTCCTACCCTTTGCAATAGCATGGATGGAACTGGAGAGCATTATGCTAAGTGAAATAAGCCAGGCAGTGAGGGACAAATACTGTATGATCTCACCTTTAACTGGAACCTAATCAACAAAAGAAAAAAGCAAACAAAATATAACTAGAGACATTGAAATTAAGAACAATCTAACAATAGCCAGAGCGGAGGGGGGAGGGAACAGAGGGGAGAAGGGTTTTCAGGAACTACTAAAGAGGACACATGGACAAAACAAGGGGGAGGGTGGAAGCAAGGGAGGGAGGTGGGATTGGCTGGGGTGGGGAGGAGTGGTGGGGAGAAAATGCAGACAACTGTAATTGCACAACAATAAAGTAATTTTAAAAAATAATAAAATAATAGCATAAATACCCTCATTTACTTAAATGTCAATAAGATAAGCAGAATTTAAGAATACAGGTTAATGTCTGAGCTGGCATGATCCCTGCAGCCTCACCCACAGGAATTTTTTAAATTCCCTACCTTTTCTATGTGTGGTGGGAGGAAGGGATACACAAACTGTTCTTACATTGTAAAGACAAAGTATGTCTTGAGATGATCCTTAAATTCTTTTTTTTTGAAATAGTAAGCTTATTTTTATCAACGCTTAAATGCTCTTGGTTTATTTTCAGTTAATGTGTGATTTATATTTTGAATTGCTGGAGTGGATGAAGCATCTGTATTTTGGGTGAAAAGCAGGCAGATAAGGTGACCTATGGTAGATAGCCCCTGTAAGTATTTCAGAATAATATTTCTTTCCTTTTTAAAAAAGGTTTGAAATATTACAATTTATGGAAAATATCAGATACACATCTACCCACCAACAAGATTAGACAAATATAAAAATTTTACTTACTTGCTTTAATTTTTCTTTTTGTTAATAAATCAAATGGTATAGATACAGCCAAAGCTCTAACTACACATTCTTTTCCCTTTCTTCCCTTTCCAGGTAGTAACCACCACTGCCCCAGTCATATCAGTTTCTATATCTTAACTTTTCCATATGATGCCCAATCTTATCTTTTGTTGGGTATAGACTAATCTAGTGTACATAACAATGATCTGGTTTAAAATAATCAATTTTACTGTGTTTTGACTAATGCTTTTCTTCTCTTTAGGAACATCTTCCAGAGCTCTTTATACATTTTCAGTCTCAGAGTTTTCACACCTCAATGTATGCATCATCCTGGTTTCTGACTATCTTTCTTACAACTTTCCCACTACCAATTGCAACAAGGATATTTGATATCTTTATGTCTGAGGTAAGCTAATGGGCAGACTGAGCAGGGAATCATTGAGTTAATTAGAGCCAGGCTGTGAGGAGAACAATAAAGGAGATCCATGTATCCCATGCTAAACTGTTTACAGGGATGATCTCATTTAAACCTGTAACAACCCTGTCAGGTACTGTTCATGATGAAGCCAAAACTTAGGGAATATTAAGTACCTAACTTGTCTATGGACAAACACATAAGTCAGTATAGTAATCAGGATTCAGATCTAGGCAGTCAAAATCTGGAGCCTGCACTCTGAAACCTGGGTATCACCTCCTAATTGATTTAATGAGAATCAGTGAGAGAGAAAATTTGCCTTACAGTTAATATGTTGCAGTGCGTCTGTTATCCAAAGACAGAAGTAATGAATCTAATTAAGTTTCTTCTGTTCTAGGAACACATTTTAGGTAGTCCATTTAATTGTCATTGGCATGTAGTAGTGATCCTTTGTCTTCTGTATTTTGAGTGGAAAGGTAGGAAGGTAAGAATAGGTAGCACTTGAAAGTATTATTGTTACTGATTACATCTTAATCAAACCCAATATTAATTATAATTAATTACATCTTGTAAAGATTAATTTGTACTATCTAGCTATATTAGTTTAGTGTGGAGCCAGCAAACTGTGATTTGTGTACTGGTTTATATGCCAAATCTGTCCTTCCACTTGTTTTTGTAAATAAATTTTTCTTGAAACAAAGCCATGCCCATTTGTTGATATGTTGTCTCTGTCTGCTTTTGGACCACAATAGCAGAGTTGAGTATTTGTGACAGTGACCATATGGCCCACAAAACCTGAAGTATTTACTATTCAGCTCTATGGAAAATGTTTGCTAACCTATAGTTTAGATCCCTAAATGTTTACCTTATTATACTTTTGAATAATTAGTTTTTGTTGATGGAAGAGTAAGACAAATTTGGCTTTATATACTTTGTTTCTTCAGGGTTTAGAAATAGTGTTTCGAGTGGGATTAGCACTTCTTCAAATGAATCAGGCAGAACTGATGCAACTGGACATGGAAGGGATGTTGCAGGTAAGTCAGTTTTGATTTCTTGAATGCCTTTAGATTTTGCTATTAATTAGTAATAATTAATAGCAAAGATATTACGTAGCTCTTACGTTTTTCTCTTATTGTTTCTTAGCATTTTCAGAAGGTCATCCCACATCAGTTTGATGGAGGTCCAGACAAATTAATCCAGGCAGCTTACCAAGTCAAGTATAACTCAAAAAAAATGAAAAAGTAAGTATTTTATATCTTGTTTTTTAGTTATAGGGATTTACTGAAGCATCTAAGTAATTAAATAGAAGTGGCAAAACATTCTACTGGTAAGTGTAATTTTCCTCCTCAGTTTATACAACTGTAGTGTTTTATTTGGTAGTAATGGTTTTATAGTAACAAATTTATGTTGGAATTTTATACTGCTCTTAATAGCAGTGCCTGGGGCCATTGTGGACCACTGTTAACCCCCTGCCTTTTCCCTTGCTCTCCCTCTAGTAGCATGTCCTCTCCTTTCCCATGCCCTCCTACTTCCCCCAGGTGGTACCTTTGCGTTTCCCTCTCCTAAGCTCCAAGGGCCCTTCTTTTACTTCTGTAATTTGTTTCCTGAGCCTACAGAGCCCAGCTTCCTCACTTTACTACCTCTGAAGTTTCTAAATAAACTTTCTCTTATAATTTGAAACAAACAAATAAAAAATTCCCTCTTCTCATTTCATATAGATTAGAATTAGAAACCCAGTAAGTATATATGTGTGAGTATGCTTTCATTTTAAAAACCACTTTTATGGTGTGGTACAATTCACTGACATTCTTTTCTTCTCAATTGACCCTAGAGTGTCACTTAATAAGAGGTTGCCAACCTCCCTGCCCCTGTCCATGGACACCGCTAGAATTGCTGCCTGAGTTCCATCTCCTGTCTCCTACCCCACCTCCCCCTGACCCCTGGTCCGTGGGAACATTTTCTTTCACAAAACTGGTCCTTGGTGCCAAAAAGGTTGGGGACCACTGAGTTAATTCAAGATTAGCACAACCAGGAAGAAAGGCATGAAGTACCAATTATGAACTTATATTTTTATTTATTATATATTACTTACTTAAACAAATCTTAGCCTAGAGTCATAGTTAGCATTCCTTACACTAGTTTCTATAGTTACAAAATGGTTTAAAATGATAGTGGTCCTATATGCTGACAGTTCTCAGTATCTTTGCCGCTGCAACATGAAATTACATTAACACCTATAGATCTTCCTACTTCAGAAAGTATATTAGAATGTGAGTTGAGAATTATGTTATTAAGAATAATCTAAAATAAAATAAATAAATAAATAAATAATAAGAAAACTTACCAAAAAAAAAAAGAATTATGTTATTAAAATTAGTTGCAAAAGCAAGTCAATTTATGAACTTCACTCATGAATTCTACCAAACATTTAAAGAACTACTATGAGTTCTCAAAGTTTTACAAAAAGTGGAAGAGGAGAGAGTACTTCCTAACTTATTCTTTGAGACTGGCCAGCATGACCAGGTTCCAAAGCTAGGTAAAGACAGTATAGGAAAACCAAAAGATCAATATACCTTCTAATCCCTGATGCAAAAATATGCAACAAAATACTAGCAAACCAAATTCAGCAGCATGTTAAAAGGCTTATAAACCACAAGCAAATAGGATTTATTCCATTCCTGGAATGCAAGGATAGTTCAAAATATGAAAATTGATCAGTGCAATACACTGCATTAACTATGTGAAGGAGAAAAAAACACATGATCATCTTGATTGATGCAGCACAAGTATTTGACAAAATTCAGTACCCTTTCATAGTAAAAAAAAGACACTAAACAAACTAGGATTATGATGCAGCTATCTCAACCTAATAAAATCCATATGTGAAAAAAGCACAGCTAATATCACACTGAATGGTAAAAGACTGAGAGTTTTTCCTCTAAGTTCAGGAACAAGGCAAGGGTGCTCCATTTTGCCACTTCTGTTCAAAATAGTACTGGAAGTTCTAGCCAGGTCAGTTAGGCAAGGCAAAGAAATAAAGGCATCTAAATTGGAAAGTAAAATTATGTTTTGTTTTTTTAAAGATTTGGTGACTTATTTATAAAGATGTTATTTATTTTTAGAGAGGGGAAAGGGAGGGAGGAAGAGAGGGAGAGAGAGATCAATACATGGAGAGGTACATCTATCGGTTGCCTCTTGAACACCCCCAACTGTGGGCCTGGCCTACAGCCCAGGCATGTGCCCTGACTGGGAATCGAACCGGTGACCCTTCAGTTCTCAGGCCAGCAATCAATCTACCTAGCCACACTAGCCAGGGCCACAGTCAAAAGACATAGAGTGGCTGAATGGATAAGAAAACAAGACCCTGGACTTCCGGCCAAGATGGAGGCATAGGTGGACGCACTGTGCCTCCTCGCACAACCAAGATAGGGACAAAAACGATATAGAAACAAGATAACAACCAGAATTGACAGAAAATTGAAGTGTATGGAAGTCGGACAACCAAGGATTTAAAAATAGACACTTTCATCCAGACTGGTAGGAGGGGCGGAGCCGGGCCAGGAGAGGGACGCAGAGCCGAGAGCTGAGCACCCGGGGCAGCGGGCAAGTCCACAGCAGGCAGACCCTGGGCGCACAAGCAGCAGTGGCTGGTGGGCCCCGGCCAGGGGGTGGCGACCGGCAGACCCAGCAAGGCGGCCATTGTGAAGCAAGGCACTGCGAGCAACTCAGGGTCCCAGCACCGGGAAATAGAGCCCTGGGTCACTGACTGAAAAGGAAGGTCCCATGGGGTGCACAGGCCCACCCACATGGGAATTGGTGCCAGAGGGGCCTGGTCGGCTTGCGGACAGTGGCGGAAGGGTCTGGGGTCCTACAGAAAGCAGAGCAAGCGCCATTGTTCCTTCTCGGACCCCGCCCCCACATACAACCTCACAACCCTGCGACTGGGGTGCCCCGCCCAGGTGAACTCCTAAGGCCCCGCCCCTCACTACAGGAGCTCAACAAGGCCAAAAAACAAAACAAAAAAAAAACAGCAAAAAGATGGCTCAAACAGAAGAAGAATTGAAAGCCCCAGAACCCATCCTTTTAAGCCACCAAGAGATAGCCAACCTATCAGATGCA
>CM052542.1:64429597-64465344 GCA_028533065.1 Trachops cirrhosus | reverse complement strand
GAATAGTTTGGGAATTGTAGATGCAAAGAACTTATGACACATGGACTGAAGTAAAGGGGAGGAATGTGGGTGGGAGAGGGTGTTCAGGGTGGAGGGGAATGAAGGGGGGATAATAGGACAACTGTAATAGCATAATCAATGAAATATATTTTTTAAAAAAAGAAAAGAAAACAAGACACTTATATATGCTGTCTTCAAGAGACTCACTTCAGATTAAAGACACATACACACTGAAAGTAAAGAGATGGAAAAAGATATTTCATGAAAATGGAAGCAAAAAAAAGCTGTGTTTACAATATGTATGCCAGACAAAATAGATTTTAAGACAAAGGCTATAATAAGAGACAAAGAAGGGCCTAGCAATTTCACTTGTGGGTATTTATCTGAGGAAACCCAGGACACTGGTTTAGGGAGTTGTGTTCATCCATATGTATTGCAGTGTTTTCAATAGCGAAGATATGGAGGCAGCTTTGGTGTCCATAGATGGATGAATGGATGGAGAAGAGGTGGTGCATATATACAATGGAATATTACTCAACCATAAAGAAGGATGAAACCTTGCCATCTGTGATGGCATGGTTGGACTTAGAGGGTATTATGGTGAGTGAAGTGAGTCAGATAAAAAAAGAGAAATCCAGTGTGATTTCTCTCAAATGTGGAATCTGAAAGACAGGATGGGCGAACAGATAGAACAGGCAAACTCATAGATGCAGAGAACATGTTGATGGTTTCTAGGTGAGAGGGGTTTGGGGGATTAGTGAAAAAGAGGAAGGAATTAGAAGGTACAAATTGGTAGTTAGAGAATACTCATGGGAATGTACGATATAGCATAAGGAATATAGTCAGTAATGTAATAACTATGTATGGTATCAGATTTATCAGGGTGATCACCTCATAAGTTGTATAAATGTCTAATATGTTTATACCTGAAACTAATATAATATGTGTCAAATGTAATTGAAAAGTAAAAAGTTATTTAAAAAAATAACATCAAAGCTGGAGGACTCAGTTACTTCAAAACTTACTACAAAACTGCAGTAATTAAAACATTGTGATGCTAGAATGATAGACATATAGACAAATGGAGTGGAACAGATAGCCCAGAAATAAGCCCTCACATATATGGTCATGCATATATTCACATGCAAAAGAATGACATTGGGCCTTTACCTAACACCATATGCAAAATTTAAGTCAAAATGGATGAAAGATGTAAATGTAGGAATTTGAACTATAAAACTCGTAGTTGAAAACATAGGGCAAAGGCTTCATTGTGTTGGATTTGATGTGATTTCTTGGGTAGAACACCAAAGACACAGGTAACAGAAGAAAAAATAGGCAAATTGGATTTCATGACTTTTAAAAATTTTGTACAACCTAAGACACTTTCAAGAGTAAAAAGCCAACCCAGAAGATGGAAGAAAATATTTACAAATCATATTATCTGATTAAAGATTAATATCTAGAATATATAGAGAACTTCTAAAACAACAACAAAAAACAGCGGTTTTAAAAAATGGGCAAAGGGCTTGAATAGACATTTCTCCAAAGAAGATATACAAATGACCAATGAAATAAGTATATAAAAAGATGTTCAACATCAATGATCATTGTGAAAATGTAAATTACAACTACAGAGAGGTACACCCCACACCTATACGATGGCTTCTATCACAAAAGTAGGAAATAACAAGTGTTGCTGAGGATGTGGATAAATACGAACCCTTGTGCAGTGCTGCTGGGAATGACATATGGTAAAGCTGCTCTGGAAACATGGCAGTTCCTCAGATATTAACAGTAGTGTTACCATATAACCCAGCAATTCCACTTCTGAGTATATACTCCAAAAAATGAAATAAAGTTTTGAAAAGATATTTTGTACACCCATATTCATAGCAGCAGCATTCATATTAGTTAAAACATGGAAGCAACTAAGTGTCCATTGCTGGATAAATGGATATGCAAAATGTGGTGTATAAATACAATGAAATTCATTGTATTTACAACAAATGCAAGACAATTCAGCCTTGAAAAGGAAGGAAATTCTGACATAGGTATAATATAGATGAACCTTGTGGACATTATGCTGGAAGCAATATGCCAGTCACAACAGGACAAATTCTATGTGATTCCACTTACATGAGCTACTTAGTGTTGTTGTAATCATAGAGACAGCATAATATGGTTGTTGTCAGGAACAGGGAGAAAGGGGTGTTACTATATCATGGGTAGAGGTTCAGTTTTGTAAGATGAAAAGTGGTATGGAAATGCTGGTGGTGATGGCTGTACACCATTATGAATGTACTTAATACTGTTGAACTGTACACTCAAAAATAAGATGATAAATTTTATGTTTTACATATTTACTCCAATAAAAGTTACTGTGAGCTAAATGAGATTTATATATATAGTGAATAATAGGTTTTTATTTTTGAGGGAGAATTTAAGTTTTAAAAGCAGCTCTAAGTATTTGGGACCTGGTCTTGTTAATATTTAGAATCATTAAACTTGATGTTAACATTTTTGGTCAAGGGCAAGATATAAAAATACCTTGTTGGGACTAATTTTTGTATGTCCTATAAATTTTAAAAGATAATTTTACACTTAGAGTTGTAAAAATAGTGTATCTCATTTGTTTGTCATTTCTTTTTTTTAAAATATATTTTCTTGATTATGCTATTACAGTTGTCCCCAAACGCTAGCTGAGAGCTGAGCAGCGGCGTTGCTCCTTCTCGGTCCCCTCCCCGCAGGCAGTGCTCTGTGTTCGTCATTTCTTACTTCCCTGCAGTCAGTGACAGTGCTTCAGGCTTTTCTTGTCTTTCGTGACCTTGATACTTCTGAAGCAAGATGATTAGTTATTTTGTAGGATGTCTTTAAATTTGGGTGTGTTTGATGATTTCTGTTGATTACATTGAGGATCTGCATTCCTGGAAAGGATCCTGCTGAAGTGAGGTGCCGTTTTCAGTGCATCCTATGTTATGTGATTACTGGTGACGTTAGCCTTGGTCACTTGGCTCAGATGTTGTCTGCTGGGATTCTGTACCATAAATTTACTACTTTCCCTTTGCAATTGCTAAATGTTTGGGAAGAGATACTTTGAGACTATGCTTAAACTTGTATTCACTAAGTGTAGAATCCATTGATTTTTCTTGCCCTTGGCAGTTACTATTGTGAAGTTTTAATGGTGATTTTTATTTTTTTAATTATCTATTTATTGATGAGAGAGAGAGAGAGAAACATTGATTTCTTGTTTCACTTATTTATGCATTCATTGGTTGCTTCTTGTTTTTTCCCAAACCCTTAACCTTGGTGTATCAGGATGATGCTCTAACCAACTGAGCTACCCAGACAGGGCTTTTTATATTTGCCTTATTTCCTCTATGTTTATTAATTGGAATTCTGTTAGGAATAGCTGTCTCTTTAGCCCCATTATAAATGTTAGTAAATTTTAGTACAGTCACATGTCATGTAACAATGTTTTTTGGTCAACAATGGACAGAATATACGAAGGTGGTCCCATTAGATTATGATGGGGCTGAAAAATTCTAATCACGTAGTGATGTTGTAGCCAGGATAATGTCATAGTGCAGTGTATCATCCATGTGTTTGTGTAAATAAACCTACTGCACTGCCAGTCCTATAAAAGTAGAGCACATACAATTATGTACAGTACATAATAATTGATAATGGTAATAAATGACTGTTACTGCTTCATATATTTCCTTTATTATTCTTTTAAGTATTATTTAGAATATATGCTTACTACTAATTTTTTTTAAAAAGCTTGCCATTAAACAGCATGCCATGTCACGCTTCAATCACCTCTGCAGCAGCCTCATACATCTTCTGTTTACTGCTTCTCTTGATTGCATCATTTTTTCATGCTTGACTTAATCTTGTGTTTGTCCTTCATGACTATAAGCTTGTTTTTTTTTTCCTGAAAGTACATTTATTAAAGCTGGGTACAGTGAAACTGAGGAAGAGCTTAGGGTGGCAAAAGGAAGGGGAGAACGCTGAAGCAGTGCTCTACTTTGGCTCTCTAGAAATGTTGTAGGAGAGAAGTCAGAGAAGTGAGCCAAGATAGGGCTGCTTTTAGCTCACTGGAAAGTCAGAGAGGAAGGGGGCCTTGGAGACAGGTTCAAGGGATAAGCCCAGGATGAGCTGCTGCTGCCTGCTGTTCCTCTGGTTGCAAGTCTCATTTGGCCCCTTAGAGTTTAGGAGAAGGAAATTTAGAAGTTAATGCCCTAGCCCTGGCTGGTGTGGCTCAGTGGATTAAGTGCCAGCTTGAGAACCAAAGAGTCGCTGGTTTGATTCCCAGTCTAGGGCACATGCCTGGGTTGCAGGCCAGATCCCAGGTTGGGGGTGTGTGAGAGGCAACCACACACTGATGTTTCTCTCCTTCTCTGATCCCCTCCCTTCTCCTCTCTAAAAACAAAGAAATAAATAAAAATCTTTAAAAAAAAATTTCTGCCCTGGCTGTCATAGCTCAGTGGATTGAGCGCAGACTGCAAACCAAAGCATCGCAGGTTCGATTCCCAGTCAGGGCACATGCCTGGGTTGCGGGCCAGGTCCCCAGTGGGGGCCACATGAGAGGCAACCACACATTGATGTTTCTCTCTCTCTCCTTCTCCCACCCTTCCCCTCTCTAAAAGTAAGTAAATAAACTCTTTAAAAAAAAAAATTTCTTGCCCTAGAAAAGGAATGGGCATGCTCCAGAGACAGCCTACATGGCTCCTGAGCTTCTGCACAATGACAGAATTGCCTAATGTGTCAGTGCATTTCTTAGAACGTATCTCTGTTGTTAAGCTTTTTCTTTTTTTTTTTAACTCTACAGATGTATTTTAATTTGAGGGGGATAGGATGGGTAGTTCTTTTGTCATTTAGGGCTGAATAGAATCTGTGAAATTATTTCTGTGTTTGGTATCTTATATATTTTACTTTCTAAAGCAGCAATTTATTTATTTATTTGTTAAAGCATATCTTACTGATTATGCTATTACAGTTCTCCCTTTTTCACTTCCCCTTTATTCCCCTCCGTCCTGCACCCCACCTCCCATCAATATTCCTCCACCTTAGTTCATGTCCATGGATTGTACAGATAAATTCTTTGGCTTCTCCATTTCCTATACTATTCTAAACCTCCCCCTGTTTATTTTCTACCTACCATCCATGCTACTTATTCTTTGTACCTTTTCCCCCCTCTCCTCCTCCCACTCCCCTGTTGCTAACCCTCCATGTGATCTCCATTTCTGTGATTCTGTTCCTGTTCTAGTTATTTGCTCACTTAGTTTTTGTTTTTGTTTTAGGTTCAGTTGTTGATAGTTATGAGTTTCTTGTCATTTTACTGTTCATATTTTTTATCTTTTTCTTATGTAAGTCCCTTTAACATTTCATATAATAAGGGCTTAGTGATGATGAACTCCTTGGACTTGACCTTATCTGAGAAGCACTTGATCTGCTCTTCCATTCTAAATGAAAGCTTTGCTGGATAGAGCAATCTTGGATGTAGGTCCTTGTCTTTCATGACTTGGAATACTTCTTTCCAGCCACTTCTTGCCTGCAAGGTCTCTTTTGAGAAGTCAGTATGGTATATGCTTTCTTTGGGTCCAGTTTCTTTGGGGCTCTCTGAGCTTCCTAGACTTCCTAGAAGTCTATTTCCTTGGCCAGATTGGGAAAGTTCTTCATTATTTTTTCAAATAAGTGTTCAATTTCTTGCTCTTCCTCTTCTCCTTATGGCACCCCTGTGATTCGGATGTTAGAACATTTAAAGTTGTCCTAGAGATTCCTAAGCCTCTCCTCATTTTTTTGAATTCTTGTTTCTTCATTCTGTTCTGGTTGAATGTTTCTTTCTTCCTTCTCTAAATCATTGATTTGAGTCCCAGTTTCCTTCCCTTCACTGTTGGTTCCTGGTATATTTTCCTTTATTTCACTTTTCATAGCCTTCACCTTTTCCTCCATTTTGCGACCATACTCAACCATTTCTGTGAGCATACTGCTTACCAGTGTTTTGAACTGTGCGTCTGATAGGTTGGCTGTCTCTTCATCGCTTAGTTCTGTTTTTGGAGTTTTGATCTGTTCTTTCATTTGGGCCATATTTTTTTGTCTTCACACACCTATTACATTGTAAGGGGTGGAGCATTAGGTATTGGCCAGGGCGGGGCTACCCACTTCGCTGTGTTGTGGCACTGTATGTGGGGGAGGGGTCAGAGAGGGAACAGTGCCACTTGCTTGGCTTTTGCCCTGCTTTTCTTCACTTCCTCTGCTACCCACAAGCAAATTGGCCTCTTCTGGTGCTGATTCCCAGGTGAGTGGTTTTGTGTACATTCTAGGACCCTCTAAGAGTCTCTCCAAGGAACTCTCCTGTGAGGCTGGGAGTTTCTCCTACCGCCAACCTCACAGGTTTTTACTGTCAGAGGTTTTGAGACTTTCTTTTCCTGTGGTGGAACCCTGGGTCGCATGGCCTGTCTCGCTCCCCAGTTGTTCTTCTCAGTTTATCTGCACCAAATGTGGGACTGCCTGGTCTGCCAGCCACTGCCTTGCCCAGTCCAGCCTGCCAGCCACTGCCTTGTTATGTGTCTTCTCCTTCCCATCTGCCCATCTGATGAATGTTTCTTCTTTGACTCCTTGGTTGTCAGACTTCCATACAGTTTAGTTTTCTGGCTGTTCTGCCCAGGCATGTGTCCTGACAGAATTAAACTGGCAACCTTTCCATTTGCAGTCAGGTGCTCAATCCACTGAGCCACGCTGGCAAGGGCACTGCAAGAATGCTTTTAAAATTTTATTTATTTTTAGAGAGAGGGGAAGGGAAGGAGAAAGAGAGGGAGAGAAACATCAATGTGTGGTTCCCTCTCACATGCCCCCTACTGGGGACCTGGCCCACAACCCAGACAGGTACCCTGACTGGGAATTGAACCCGCCACCCTTTGGTTAACAGGCCAGCACTCAATCCACCAAGCCACACCAGCCAGGGCCTGCCACAAGAATTTTTAAAACATGTAATACCTGAGTATTTAGCCAGGGGTACTGACTCTTTTCCTTTAGATTATCAAATGAAAAAATGACAGCTGCCAACACACGGATAGCCATATTGTGTGAATGCTTGGTCTTGAACCATAAAAATATAGGTCATATAATAGAGGTGCATCTTATTGGTCATGTGCATAATAAGGTAGCATCTGATGGGTTAAGTTTTGGTGGTAGGAATCTTTATATATAAGTATAGGTACTTGATTTCTTAAAAAGTCACATTGGAGCAAAAATGTAGGTAATTACTATTATTATTCTTTTGTAAGTCAATCAAAATTATACCAATTTTTGTCAGATCAGCAAAAAATATATATGTTGGTGCATCACAGAATTTTAGTAATTAGTTTATGTGTGTCATTAGATTTCAGAATCTCTGTTCCAAAGTTTACTATTGTTATTTGTAAAGTAATTTTTTGGTAATAATTCATGTAACTATTTGAATGATTTTTCTTATATCAAATATCTCAAGTTACAAGATGGGGTAACAATGAAATTGTATTTTGTGTTAATATATAGTTTTAAATTTTATAATTTTATAACTACTTTTTAATGAAAACATACCTTTATTTTTTTTTTCTTCTTAGGCTTGAAAAGGAATATACTACCATAAAAACTAAAGAGATGGAAGAGCAAGTTGAAATTAAAGTAAGCATCTCAGAACTTAAAAGTGCTGAATATAAATAGATTAAAGCCAGTTATTTGGCAATTGATGTTAGGTTATGTGGATATATTTGTTACCTATTTATAGCACATTTAGCAATGATGTTTGTACTTATTTAAGGATAAATTTACTTGCCCTCCTACTAATTATAGGTAAAAATAGATATTTCAAAAACCAGAAATGTGACCAGAGTGGTTTTTATTCTAATATAAAAGAGAGCAGCTCTTCTCTTTCTCTCGATACGTTGGTGGGTTATCAGGAGAAAATACTTCTATGGGGAAGATAATTATTCCATTTAAGCATATTTTTAAATGAAAATGAAAAATTTTTAATGAAAATGAAAATGTTGTGGAAAAGATAATGTATAGCATGCTGAGACTAATGCAGTATAGTCTAAGGTAGAACAAATAGAGCAAATCATTGCACTAGAACTAATTATGGCTGTTTTAGAGATGCAGGAAGCTTTGGCTAATTCAATTATTTCATCACTAAGCAAAGGTTATAATTTTGAACTACTCTCCAGAGAAACAGATTTTCAATTTAAATGACACTGAAATTACTATACCTTAAAATCCTTATTTGTCCCCCTGTAAGGCCAGAAATTCTTGAGTTAAGGATCTTTGGCATTGTTTGACCTAGAAGTTAAGGAAAGTTGTATTGGCTTTTATACTGATGTTTGAGGACAGGAATGATGAGCTAGGACCATGAGTTAGTGAAGGAACTCAGCGACTGGCTCATCCAATTTTTTATATGTTAATCTGCCCCCCGCAAAAAAGAAACAAAACAATAGTTTTTGAATGACTCTTCTTTTTTTTAACTGTTTGTGTGTGTCTGTCTGATCTCCCCTAGTTTTCTGTGTGACCTGTCATTCACTCTGCCTCCTTCTCTAGATGTTTAATTTTCATTTTGTCCTCCATTTCTATCATTGGAAATAGACACTTCTACATTTTTCAGACAGAGAGAGTGAGGAAAGAAAGAAAAAGAAAAAGGAAGGAAGGAAGGAAGGAAGGAAGGAAGGAAGGAAAGACCCTTGTGGATATTTTTCCCTCCTTTTTTAAATTCTGTCACCCAACTGCTGCTCTACCATTTGCTTTTCTTTTAGGTACCATGAGTAAGGGTAACATTAAATCATACCCTCTACTTCAACCTACTGAAAATAAAAAGTACGTCATCCTGATGAGTGGGGAGAGAGTATGGGTTATCGCATACCAGGAATATTCGGAACTGCAAATCAAGAATCTGAGGATGGGGAAGCCATCCTGTTCATTTCACCATGCTATGTTATTGGAAAGAAAAAAAAAAAAAAAACCTCAGGTCTATGAACAATTCTTGCTTTTGAAGAAGTTTTTTTTATAAAATTTAGTCACATGAATGTAGGAATAACAAAAAGCCTTTTTGAAGAGGTCTTTAGCAGATTTTAGCCTATATTTGCAGCTTTTTTTCAAAAATTTTTTTTGGTGGGGAGAAGTTTTAATTCAGTTAACTCACAAAATATTTTTGCTTGACAGCTCCATGTGTCTCAGGCAAAAAACAGATGGCATAGTTATTTATGGACAAAAAAGAAAGTTAAACATATTAGTGGAACATATCAGGTAAATAAAGTGTGCTGATCTCAAAGGTAGTGTGTTCCTTTTATAGTATCTGGTTTGCCCATAGTTCTTTTTTACTCTTGTACCATATCCATCTCTTTTTTTGTTTTTTTCCTCCTCCTGCTTCCTTCCCCACCCTGCCACAGACAAAAGACAAAGCCACACAATTTTTGTGCTATTGTACCTTTTTTCACTTTAGTTTTGGATATGTCTGGGTTTTTACTTGGACCTTGCAACTCAATCTCAGTCATAATCAGATGACCACCTTGTTTATGGGATCAATTATGATCAAATGATTGACTTACTTAAAATTAATTAGCATGTGTTTTTTGAGCCTTTCTCTCAAATGGGATATGCCACTTTCTTACTCACTGTCTTTCCTTCCCATCAAGATCCTTTTTATGAGGGAATGAGTTTTGTTAACTAATACTTTCTTGCCTTGGTTCTCCTCAAAAACCTTCAGGGACAGAGTCTTATACTGTTCTTCATACAAGCACATAGCATGATCATCAAATTATTTGATGTTTTGGTACAGCAGTAAAAAAAATCAGCCTTTGATATTATTATACAATATGTTTAAAGGTTCCACTGTTTTTACTCTAATTAAAATTCTAAGACCTTTGGGTTGGTGACTTTTTTATTTTCAGAATTATATCTGTTGGTCACCTCCCTGATCAAAATGTGACTTTTAAGTATTTTCTACCACTTCTCTGAAAGTGCTATATAAAAAAATTTTTATAATAATGCTTTCATATGGAGAATCTTACATTTTACTGCGTGAAATTAGTTAATAGAAACATCTTTATCAGTATCTTCTTCCAACCTATTGTTTCACCTGAGGGCGAGGAGGTACAAAATATTATAATTCTAGCTTATATTAGTGCAACCCACAAATCTTTTTAAAAGAATAATCTTTGTCCCCCATTTTATTAAGACAAGCATATGAAGTGATAATCTGATATCTATATTTAAATTTATACTATGGGGCATAGAGCCCTGCAAATGGAAGGTGTTAGAAATTCTTACTTATTTTTATTCAGAAATGAATTTTTTATATTTTAAAAGTTAAGAAATATTCCAAATATGTTGGAAAACAGAGAATATAAAAACACTTGTATATCCATTGCCTGGCATAGAAAAAAGAAATCATGACAAATATCTCAATCATTCAGTAATTGTTTTGAGCAATGTGAGGTATTAGTATTGACAATCACATTTATTCAACACTTAATATGTGAAGAAGGGTCATCATGCATCACCTACATTTATTCCTAGAATGGTATTTTGAAAAGTTTCTTATCCCCATCTTTTCATAAAAAAACTAATTGTCAGAGAGTTCAAATAATGTGCTAGGGGTCACATTGCTAGAAAATGGGAAAGTCAAGAATTTGAACTCTGATTTGTTTTATTTTAAGGCTCATAAATGTTCTTCAGTGTATACACACTGTACTGCTTTCCAAGAGAATTTAATGTATTGGTAATATAAGCAGTATTTGGATGTCCATTTTACTGTGTCATTACGAACATTTCATTAAACTAATGGCTGAATAATAATATCTAGTGGGGGTGCAGTAGCATATTTATTTAATGCCATTCATTTAACAGATATTTATAATGTCTACTTATATGTCCAAATTCTGTTCTAGAGGCTTGAGATGTGTTTATGAAACAAACCAGTACCTGCCCTCATGGAATTACAATGTAGTAAACAAGGCAGACAATAAACAGAAAAGTAAAATGTACAGTATTTTAGATGATGTGTTAAATAGGAGAACAATATACCATAAGGGAGGGGAAATATAACAGTAGTGTTTGAATTGAAAACTTGGAGAAATTGACCAGGTTACTTATGAATAAATACCTGAAGGAAGTAAGGGAGCTAGATACATAGATACCTGGAAGGAGAGCAGAATCTGGTTGGGAGTGTGCCTGGCGAGGAATAGCAAGGAGGCCATGGTGGACAGGACAACATGAATGATGAGAAAGTGATAGGAGGTAAGATGTTGCACATTGCAGGGTATTGTTGACCATGTGAAGCAATGGTCAGCAATTTACTCTGGCGAGTAATTGGGGGTTTTAGTAGAGAAGCACAAGATTTTACTAAAGTGTTCAGTGGATCTTTCTGGCTCCTGTGTTGAGAGTAGGTTGTTGGGGGCAAGAACAGAGAAGCAGAGAGACTAAGAATAAGGCTGATGAAGTAGTACAGGCAAGAGGTAATGGTGGCTTGGACTGAGTTGGGAAGAAGTGACTGGATTCTGAAAAGATTTTAAAAGTAAAGCTGACAGATGTAATATGGAAATGAGAGGGACAGGAATCAAGCGTTTTGGTTTAAGCAGTTAGAAAAACGGAATTTCTGTTATCTGAGATGGTGACAACTACAGGAGAATCTGGTTAGGGAGGAATGCCAGGCACCTAATCTTGCATATTTTTTAAGCATGAGATGTCTAGGAAATATTTGGATAGCCCCTTGAATATTTGGAGTTTGAGTCAAAAGAGGGAGGCTCAATTGTAAATATAAATTTGGCAGTTATTGACACAGTGATAATATTAAAGCCAGAAGAGTGGATGAGATTACCTGGGGAATCTCATTATCGCTAAGCAACGGTTACAGTTTTTCACTGCTCTCCAGAGAAACAGGTAGATTTTCAATTTAAAGGGCATATAAATTCCTATATGTACCTTAAGGTTTTACTTATACCCCCTGTAAGGCCAGAAATTCTTAAGCAGATAAAATGGAGAAGAGAGTTTGAGAATTGAGCTTTAGAGTAAGCCAACATTTAAAAGATAAAGATAAAGCAGCAAAGCAGAACAACAGGGAGGTATAGTGTCCTAGAAGCCAAGAGAAAAGAGTAGAAGCTAGTTA
Source organism: Trachops cirrhosus (assembly GCA_028533065.1). Taxonomy (NCBI): domain Eukaryota; kingdom Metazoa; phylum Chordata; class Mammalia; order Chiroptera; family Phyllostomidae; genus Trachops; species Trachops cirrhosus. The sequence continues at coordinate 64,453,205 of CM052542.1, read as the reverse complement.
TGTTGAGTTTTTGTTTTTCTTTTTTTTTAAGATGTAAATAAACACATGGGTGGTTTTATTTATTTATTTATTTTTGGTATTGATTGATTTTCAGAGAGAAGGGAAGGGAGGGAGAAATAGAGGGAGAGAAACATCAATCAGTTACCTCCTGCACACACCCCAACTAGGGACAGAACTGCAACCCAGGTATGTGTCCTGATGGGGGAGGAGAACCCACAGCCTTTCAGTCTGCAGGATGACTCCCAACCAACTGAGCCACACTGGCCAGGGCTGGTTTTTTTAACCCTCACCCAAGGATATGTTTATTGATTCGAGAGAGAGACAGACACACAGACAGACAGACATGGATTTAAGAGAGAAAAATAGATTGGTTGCTTCTCATGTATGCCCCCACAGGGTATTGAAGCTGCAACCTAGGATGTACCCTGACTGGGAATTGAACCTGCAACCTTTTTGGGTATATAGGAAGGCACTCCAGCCAACTGAGCCATCTGGCCAGGGCAACACATGTGGTTTTTAATAAGCATATTATTATGGTGATAATTAAGTAGGAAAAAATTGATAATGTATGAATGACGGGATAATTGCTGGAGTCAGGAGGGTATGGCACTTAGCGCATGGGTAAGAGTCTTGGTCTAATAACATAGATAGTTAATCTGTAATGACAGGAGAAAAAGTAAAATACAGGGTCCGGCAGAAGTATCACCTGCTTGAGTGTGGTTGACAGGGTAAATGATATGGGTGTAATAATTTATATTTGTAATTTGAACATTTCATCTAAAATGTCATGTGGTATGCTTGAGTGTGATATTGTTATGTTACAGAATTACATGCTTATGATTTCATAATTAAAAAAGGGGCATTTTTCATGCCAGACTCTGAGCAAAAACTCAGGTAAAATGTAGGATGTGACTGTGGGATCTTGTGAAGTTCTCTTCTGACTGCTTTAATGTTTTCAGTGAAATAAATACTAAGCAAGATTGTCATCTGATAGTGGGTGAGAGAATTGTTGATTCGAAGAAAGAGGAGTAAGTATAAAATAGTGACCTAAGAGAGGGGGAGAAGGAATGGACTGAGTAAATACATACGTATCACTAGGGTGCATTAAGAGTCCCAATGAACTTAATGATTGTTAATTTAAATAAGCATCATGGTTATATTTTTCTTTAGCCATATTTACCAGTATAGATGCAGACACAGAGTTGTCAGTATGTTGACCCAGAGTAGTGGTTTCATCATGAAAGTATACTAACTACTAAGAAAGAGGTGGGGTGGGGGGATAAAAGCAAGGGGAAGTCTGTAATGATTGGGAATTGAGCTTTGTAAAGAGAGAAGAGAGGGAGTGAGGAACAATGAAAAGTTGGTAAGATTACTAGATTGTCCATATGAGGAGGATTATTGAACTTGGGTTATGTCATAAAATAAGTAATTTGACAAGAATAGGAGATGATGATTGAAGAGTAGTTTGTTTGAAAACAGAATTTTCCTATTTTGGGATGTTTGTTTTTCACTTTTTTCATTATTAAAAATGTGCTTATAGTTAGCATCTTGTATATGTAGTTTTTTGGCACCTTAAATTTCCATAGCCAGTTGTAAAAAGTAGAACTATTGAATTGTGGGACATATGTATTTTTAAGATGTTTCATATGTACTAAGTGAATTTCCTAAAGAATATTCCCAGAGTATATCCTTCTTAGCAGTGAGTTTTTGTTTCACTAATACTTTTCTAACATTCGGTAATTCATTCTTACTCTCATTTTCAGTCTCAATTTTTCTTTTCTAAGTTGGTAGTCAAAAGTCTTTTTTTGTGTGTACATGTCTATTGGTATTTCTCTTTGTGATTTTCACTTTAAAGTTTAGAAAATATTCTTTTAATTAGTCCCAAAAACTGTGATTAAAAACAAGGATGCTCAAAAATCTGTGAGAAATCGGGCAAGTGATACATTTTAGTCATTACCTTTCCTATGTATAAAGGGAATGTATAACATTTCAAAAATATCTTTGAAGACGTTTCATTTAAAGTAAAAATAAAAGCATATCTAGGAATAACCAAAATGAAAAACAAAGCAAAACTTTGCATATAGGCATTTTAAAAAGATGAATAAAAGATAAAGACAAAATAACTATATCTTATATAAACATGAATTTTCCCACAAAATACACATTAACAAACCCAGTCAAATTTAATTCCTTGCAATAAATATTTCAGAGAAATAAAAAAATCTAAAGAATAATTGTAAAATAGACAAAAGTAATAAAATAATATTCATGCTTAACTTTAAAAATATGAGCAGTGCTTATCACTAATCAAGTGTTTGGTATATATTGAGCACTGTGCTATCTCCTGTAATTCTTTGTATCATTGTAGGTGTTATTGCTCTAATTTTCTAGATGAGGAAATTTTCTAGATCTGAGTCATTGAATGACATGCACAGATGTTAATTGAAGAATGAGGATTTGAAACTAAATCTGCCTAACTTCAAAACCAGTCTAGTCTCTTTACTAATTTAGTGCACTAATAGGTAAAGCTTGGGGAGGATAAATATAACAGTGGGGGAAATTAGCTTTACAGGATATTAAAGGCATCACAAAGCTGTGTAATTACTGAAATACTATGATACTATCCAAAACCCCACCCAAACATTTGAAATTTAATAGGTAATCCTGAAATAGTCTTGCCTTAAACTGATAAAGTCTATTATAGTTATCAGTTCATGATGAAGTGGATATCACACAAATGAGGAGTTGGTGATTTATTTAAAAAGTGGTATTAACATACTGGAGTAGATGTTTGAGAAAAAGTCAATTTAGATTGTTATTTATAGCAGAATTTTAGACAACTGAAAGGGAATGGGAAGGAAATCCAGGTGAATTTATTTTATTCTATTATTTTAACATTATTTCGGTTGTAACACTAATTTTATAGACTCAATTGTCTGGTTGAACTTAACTTTCTAAATCTTTTAGGCTAAACAAAAAGTTACAATTTTATTTGATGTAATATGTTGAGAACACTGAGAATTACACTTGTTGCTTTGGATTTATATTAACAAAATTTAATTATTGCTTACTTGTGTAGACTACCATGCTATTTTATAGTCTGAGATCACACATTTCAGATAATCTAAACATGTTTTAGTGAATAGAACAAGAAAATCTAATTTGCATATACTTTGTAGTAACTCTTAAGATTTATTTATTTTAATTTGTGGTTCACTTATTGTATCCAATAAGATACAATAATTCATGGTTTTTTATTTTCTTGGTCTGAGACTTTATGTTATATTTTGGTATTTACTGGCAAAATATTACATTGAATTGACAGAAGAATTTACTGAGGAAGGCATTTTTAGCAGGAACTAGTAGGGTTGAAAGAAGGCTGGATTGAGAGTTGTGGAGGAGATTGGTACAAAAAGGTAAGGGGAGTTTTGAAATTGATGACAAAACAGACAAGTAACATTCAGCAGATACTAAAATGAAGGAGTAATTTGTATAGGGGGCCAATATGAAATTATATTGGTGACATATGCATAAAGATTTTTTTAAACATAGAGTGTTTTAGATTTAATACTTGATGGCAGCAATTTGACAGGGTTTGGAGAGCCAGGCTTGGAACAATAGGATGAAGATTTGGTTTTATTTTTTGAACTATGAGAAAAATGCTACTAGTAGGAGCTTTTAATTTTCTTAACATTTAAAACAACACATGAGAAACAATTTATTCAATGAAAACAACTCATTCTTTGTATTTGCAGAATGTAGGGAATTTTGTGACTTGGCATATGTAATGCATTATGAGTGGAGACTGGTCTAGTTCAAAACTGACAATTTGATATTTATCCTATGAGCATGCATTTTCCAAATTTTTTATTTATTTGATAGACATTTAAATACTGTTTATGTAGATAGGCTTTGTGGGAGATAAATGAGTTATACCCTTTTCTATCTAATGGGAATATTAAGAGCCATTAAGATAGGTACAGAAAAGAAAGGAGTTATTTCTGTGTTTACTGTAGCATATATTTAAAATTCAGTCACAGCTGGAATAATACATGTGGTCATTTTCTTTGCCATGTATTTCTTATTCTGAGCATTAAGAATTTGACAAACAATAATATAATCATTCCTTAGACTCCCCTCTTATTTATAAAAGGTGGTACATTTTTAAGGACTACGATTTAGGTATCTTACTATTCTCAGGAATGTTTGCAAATAAACCTTTATTTGTTGTTGTTTGCATGTTTCTTTTTTCTTTTCCCCCCAGAGGTTACGCACAGAAAACAGACTTTTAAAACAGCGCATTGAAACATTAGAAAAGGTAAGTAAATGACTACTTATGGAAGCTTCTGTTGACTACACAGTATTTTTTTTTCTGTTTTATATAAAGGCTCAAGAAATCTAATAGCATATATGTCTCTGAAGTTCTGGTATTGACTGCTTATTTTACTACTTAACTTGTCATCAGTAATAATTGATCACTACTAGTTCTTGAACTACAAAGTTTTAATTAAGGTTATTATTATAGTAACATTTGTTTTCCTTACATATAATCTCTAAAATATATATTTTTAAAGGTAACTTACTTGAGAATCTATTCTGTATAGTATTTTAAAGATGAGTTTCAAATATTGCCCTTTCTAGCCATATTAAATGTGGTAGTGATTCGTGTAAGGCCTAGCTAGGATTGCTTTCGTTTAGTCAAAGTGACTGACTAATTTCTTACATGAAAATTCAACAGGAGCCCTGGCTGGTGTGGCTCAGTGGATTGAGCACCGGCCTTTGAACCTAAAAGTTGCCAGTTTGTTCCCAGTCAGGGCACATGCCTGGGTTGTAGCTGGGTTTCCAGTTGAGCGCGTGCTAGAGGCAACCTATCGATGTTTCTCGTCCTCTCTTTCTCCCTCCCTTCCCCCTCTCTAAAAATAAATAAAATCTTTTAAAAAATCCAACATGATTTTCAACACAGCGGAATTGTGCTTAAACTTTTGGTTCTTAAAATTATTTTGATACCACTTGTTACCTCTTCCTCTTCGTTTCCTATAAAACAACTGTGCTAATGTGGAAATATTGCATTCACTCGTATATTATGCTTTTGATATAAGCAGTCTTGTTTTTCGTGCTATAAGAATGTATTGAGTAATAAAAATATAGTGTAAGAGTTTTTATTTTAAGAAAAACATCTGAATTTACAAAGTCTCTTGGTGTTTTGGGTTTTTTTAAACTAAAGATGAGAGAAAGTAGGTTTAAAAGTACTCTTTATGATACTGCCAAGTATCTTAAAATCTTTCCTGAAAATCTGTAGATCCCAATATTTAAGAAAGCACTAAATAAAAAATAGTTGCATATTTGTCTTTTGTTTAAAAGTATTGATGGTTTTATGTTAAATAGTGCTGCACAAGGACTAGGATGCTTACTTCCTACATGTCTATTTTTGTTGTATAATAATTACAGATTTATTATTTTAAGTCCAAAATAGTTTGCTTGTATTTCATTCATCTTATTAAAGTTGCTTAAATGATAATTCTACTTTTTTGGTGGCTATGCATAAAGGTTGAGCCTAGTTGTTTTTAAGTTGTTTTAATTACACACTTTTTTCACTAAATACTCAGTTTATATTAAAATATACATCTTCTTAAGTGGTCTTTTTTCTTTGAAATGAGATGTTTTCACAGAGAAAGCGTTTGTATCTCATTGAACTTTCAGAATGAGAAAAGTGCTGTTAGGAAAGTTAAGCTTGGATTTTGATTCTAAAAACTAAGTAACTTTTTTACTGGCTTAGACGGCCCACCTGTGTCCTTGAGCACTTAGAACTCTATAAATACATGTGTATCCATTAAATCTTCAATGAAAAGTTTACTTAGTTATTGCTAGAGAGTATGACTTTGGGCTTATTAATTTCATTTGTAATATTTTTCTTTCTTTGCGTCTTTGGAAGTTGGGGTTGCACAAATGACTGTCACACTTTGTAAGTGGATTTGCTTACTCAAATTCCTTCTCCCTTTCATATACCAGTAAGTGGTTAGACAATATGGCTGACTCTAAAAATAAAGATTTAAAACTGTTCTTAAAAAAGAAGATATTTACTTGTCCCAAGTAATGAAAAACCTCCTGGAATTTATGTTTAGTCATTCCTAGAAGCACATGATTTTCTATAGACTATCCTTATTTTAATATATATATATTTTTAAGGTTTAAGAATAAAAACACAGTAAAAAATAGTTTTAAAATCTACATGTCTGTTTTAATTACATGAAAAGTAGGCGGAATTTGGGTATGCTTTGTTTCTTTTTATTCCTGATTTTATCATCTTTATTTTATTTCTTTTTCTTACATTTCTATCTGAATTTTTCCTTTTGTAGGAAAGTGCTTCCTTGGCAGATAGATTGATACAGGTATAGTTTTTTGTTTTTTGTTTTTTAGCATTTTCTCTAACATCTAAGGAAGTCTTAAATGTAGAAATTTGTATTCTAATGCATGCAGTTTTACATGCATTCTCCTAGAAATATTTTTTTGGGTGGTATATATGGGTGTAAATTTATTTTTGATAACAATGTGTTATTTTGGTTTATTAAAATAAGCAAGCACCTTTTGCACGTTATAAAGCTAACCTTGTTTTAAAGTATTACAAAATGGCAATCAGTGGATTCTATGAAATTAACTACTTATTCATTGAAATTTTAGTTTTGCATGTACAGTTCAACAATATTGCATGAGTTGAATTTTTATTGACTAAAAGAAGAATTGTTCTTAAGATTGTCCAATGAATTTTTCATTTAGTTCCCCAAAATTTGCTGGAGCAATAATGAGCTGCTGGCTAACAATTGCTTAGGCTGTTCTGTTCTCTGAGGTGATTTTTTAAATATATGTCAAAGCAAATAACTAAACCTCACAAAGGCAGTCTTTCTTGACTCTATCCTAAGTTGCTTTACACACACAAAAATTATGTCCTAAGGGACAAGTGACAAGAGCCCAGGAGGCTGAGGAAAACTACCTCATAAAACGGGAACTGGCCACCATCAAACAGCAGAGTGATGAGGCCAGTGCTAAACTGGAGCAGGCTGAGAATACCATCAGGAAGCTCCAGCACCAACAGCAATGGGTAAGGAGTCCGGTAGTACTTTCTCTCACCTTTTCATCCCCTTTCCTTTCAACCTTTTTTAAAAGCACAAGTTCTGTGCTCTTGTTATAGATAATTTTGTTTTCTACTTTAATTAAAGTCTTGATCAAATTTATGTTCTGTAATACTTAGTGGTCTTATTGTGGCCTAAAGACTCCTCCTCCTGACATTTTTTTCTGTCTACATAGTTTCATTAAATAGGTGATATTTTCACTTCTCTCATTATGTTCTCAGTCATAGAAAATAAGCAATGTACGTAAGTCCTGCTTTTCAGGTTTTAGAATCTATTTTATAATAGGTATTTTTCCATGGATAATTTTTAAATCGTAACTTCAGCTAGTTTTTGGTAATGCTGCAAATGAAATACCCAATGTAGAATATACATAATAATCTCACTTAAAGCTTTGATAATGTGGTGATTTATGTCTTATGAAATACTATAGCGTTAACTTTCTACATTAAGACATTAAATTATGGGTTAAGGTATATGCTTACATTTTTTCAAAGGTAGAGAGTTGTTAAAATGAAAAAGAATGAACTTGTAAAAATTATGTTAACTAACTTAGGTACTGAACAAGTACTGATTGCACAGCTATTTTCAGGAATCATTTGCCATGCAGATGTCATTTTCCATTGGCAAATTCAGACTAGTGTGATCTTAATCAAGAATGAGAGGTAAAAAGAAAAATCTGTAAACCTTTAGAAAGGTATTTTCTCAGTTTTCTGTTTTAAGTAGGAGTTGGATTGTAACAGGGTAGGCAGAAAAAAGTTGTGTTAAACCTACAACTCTGTATGGATTGGGATCAAACAGAATGGCTTCAAAGTGGACATTATTTTTATTCAGTAAAATTAAGAAACAGCATCATCTGGGTACAAAAATCAGAACGCTAGAAACAAAGAGAAAAAATTGACAATTAAAAAATCAATTAATTATTTTATATTATTTAACACAGTTAAGAAAAATGAATAGGAAAATAGTAAAAAATATTCAAAAGATAGGAACTCAAATATTTTTATGTGCTGTGTTATGAAATGTCAATAATATCGAAGTATAAAAATAGAAGAAGCAGAATTGGGGATAATGTTAGCAATTAAGCCAAACTGAGTTATCAGTACAATGTGATTTTGTTATAAGGATAGATAAGTATTATATTTGCATGAAGCATAAGTTATAGCCATATACATTAGAATCATGAATTATTAGTCTTTTTGCATTGTTTTCCAAAAATTGAGACATCTAGCTAGATAGATATGTATAAAAATATAAAATGTTAGTTTAGAATGAAAAAGTGGGCAAGGAAAAAGGGCCAGAATGAAACTGAAGCTTTTGGAAATTAAGTGTAACAAAAAGAATTCTTGTGTTTTTTTCCCAAGGAAAAGGTAGACCCGTAATGTGGGGCTAAGATATAACAAAGAGAAAGCAGATTCCTACTGCACTTTTGTTCCCAGTTTTTTCTCACTAAGCAGACATTCTCCTTTGAACTAAACTGTAAAACAGATACATAAAGCAGAGATGAACAAAGTAGATGAAGGGAACAGAGCCCTGCTTAAATTCCCAATTTTAAAGCAAGGTACATATTCCTGGATATTAAATAATTTGCAAAATGATCATGGAAATATTATTATTGCCTTTGAAGGATACTAGAAAATCAGAGATACTGAAGGCTTTAGGGTTGGCAACTACAGTTATTATATTTAGTAATGGTTAGAGATCTGAGAAGAGGATCAGTCACCTTGATGGTTTATTAAAAATTTCTAGAACATCTGGTTTGTGAACAACTAGAAAGATAAGTTTTACTGACTTAAAGCCAATTCACTATGTTTAAGCCATAACAAAGTAACTTCATTATCATAATTAGCAAAAACTGTGTCATAAGTGCAGTTTTACAAGTTATTTGTATGTTTCCATCATATCTTTTTAGTGAAGTACAGAAATACAGATGAAAGGAGTAAACTAAAGTGTCTTTATAAGTGATTAACTATTAATATATCCAGAGACTGTTAATGTCGAAGAGATACCAGAGGTCATTGCCTCCTAAACCTGTGCTTCAAGTATTTTAATCTATTATTTAATCTTTGTATGTGAGGTATATTTCAGAATTGTATAAATGAAGTACTTCAGAAATGTAGCTAATATGTTGGATGATGAATCAGGATTCCAAAGTATTTAAATAATCTTTTCAGAATAAGAAACTAAAATAAAAGGTTATTTCCCAGAAATAAATCTATAGCTTTGCCTTTAAGTTTAAAATGCAAAGCTATATCTTAGTGATGCTTTATATAATCAAGATCTAGAAATTTTAATTGAGATAAAATCAGGTATTAGCCAATAATGTAATGTGTTCACCCTCCTCTCCTCACCCCACCCCCAATTCCCAGGTACTGTCTTCCTGAAAGTATAATGAACCAATTCAATTCTAAGTAGTTTGCAGAAAATTTGTAATGTTATGATTTGTTTGAAGTATAAGTTTCACCAAAACTTATGTGAAATTTTTACAGACTATATTCTGGCCAGTGTAGGAAAGACTGTGGAAACCCTGGATATTTTTAAACTACACAAAAGAAGACTTTGTAAAAACATGATAGATACAGTCATTTTCAAGTATTTGAGAGCTAATCTTATAGAAAATTATTTAGCCTTTTTTTGATATAGCTCCAGAGTGCAAAATGTGCTTAAGATCCAAGGATATAAAATCTTATTCCTTGGAATTTCGACAAATAGAGTAGTTGTTTTGCAAGTAGTGAGCATATTACTTGTACAAAGTGAACATCTGTTCTAAAGGTTTTGATTATAGCCTTCATGAATTCTAAAAAACTCAGAATAAGGGTTTTAAAACTGTGTTGGGCAGGAAATACTGAGTTGCCAATATAATCATCCACCACCACCACCCTCTACTGGCGGTACAGATGCTGCTTGACTTACAGTGTGGTTATGTCCCATAAAACCATCATAAGGTGAAAATATTGTAAGTAAAAAAATGTATTTAATACACCGAACATAACAAAACATCATAGCTTAGCCCAGCCTACCTTAAATGTGCTTAGAACACAATATCCAAAAGTCTCTGGCAGCGCAATAAACTGTAGAGTATTGGTTGTTTACTCTTTGATCATGTGTGCGACTGGGACCTGTGGTCCCAGTCTTTTTTTTTTTAACTTAAAATTCTTTCGATGCAAAAGCCATATCAACTGGACACCAAAGTATTATTTTTTGACCCAGATTTTTACATAGCCCTTGTCTTCCCCTTTTTCTCTAAACCAATTATAGTCATGAGAAAAAAACAGTCTGTTCTGTACTTATTGTCAAGATATCAGGTTTAGTTTATGTCAGCACTTTGTATTTTTCTCAGCTCTATATGACTGTGATGTAAGTCTTAAAATGGAGCTGAGTATTCATTCATTCATTGGAAATATAATGTGCAAAGTATTGTCCTCCTTGCTGAGGGTATAATAGTAAACAAAAATGAGGTCTGTAGTTACATGAAGTATATGTTTCAGTTGAGGAGAAATATATTAAATAAATATAATTTTAGGTGATGTTAAGGGCTGTGAAGAAAAATAAAGTAGGACCAAGGTGGTAGTTGCAGTGCTATTTTAGGTAAGGTAGTTTTGGAGAGCTTACCTGAAGGAGGAAATTTGACCAGAAACTGAATTGTATGAAGAAGGAAGCCATTTGAAGAATCTAGGGAGGAACATTCCAGACAGAACATACACCTAATGTAAAGAAAGGCCTTGATCAAGGAAGAAGTTTGAGGTGTTCAAGGAAGAGCACAATATATATCTATAAACTCTAGGGAAACTAAAAAAAATTTATTTTATTTTTTTAATTTTTAATTATTTTATTGTTGTTCAGTTACAGTTGTCTGCATTTCCCCCCCACCACTCCCACCAAACCCACCTCCCTCCCTTGCTTCCACTCTCCCCCTTGGTTTTGTCCATGTGCCTTTATAGTAGTTCCTGAAAAGCCTTCCCCCCACTGTCCCCTCCCCATTCCCTAAAATTTTTTTAAAAGATATATAAATAAATAGCGAATAGCAGAGGTAAAATGGAATCACTTAAAAATAACCATTTAATCAGGCAGAAAATAAGGAAAAAAGGAACAGTGAATAAATCAAATAGAAAACTAGCAAGATTGTAGGTTTTACCTCAGCCATATTAACTGTTACATTAAATGCAAGTATTCTAAACATACCAATTAAAATGTTTGATTGAAAAGAAAAAAACAATACCTACTCTGACCAATGTGTTCCAGTTGGTTGGGTGTTGTCCTGCAAAGCAAAAGGTGCCAGTTCAGTTCCTGGTCAGGGCACATACCTGGGTTGCAGGTTCAGTCTCCGGTTAGGGTACATATGAGAGGCAACCAATTGATGTTTCTCTCTCACATCGATATTTCTCACCCTCTCCTCCTTCCCTTCCCCTCTCTAAAAATAAACAAATAAAATCTTTAAGAAAAAAAGACAAGACCTATTTATAAGAAACTCACTTTATATGCAAAGACTTTGGTAGGTTAAAGGTCAAAAGATGTAGTAGGATTGAACAGTTGGAAAAGACAATTAAGAAAACAGTTCCACTGACAGTAGCATCTAAAAGAATAAAATGCCTATCGATTAATTTAAGATGAGAGACCTGTACACTGAAAACTATGTATTGATGATTGATTCATTCATCTGTTGAAAGAAAGTAAAGAAGACATAAATAATGGAAAGCCATCTATTACATATCCATGGATTGAGAGACTTAGTATTGTTAACATGTCAGCACTACCCAAAATGATCTACAGACTCAATTCTGTCAACCCTACCAAAATTAAACAGTCTTCTGCAGAAATGGAATTGAAAGGAGCCCTCAATAGTGAAAATAGTCTTGAAAAAGAACAGAATTGGAGGACTCACACTGCCTGATTTTAAAACTTACTACAAAGCTAGAATAGTCAAAACTGTGGTACTAGCTTGAGAATAGACATATAGACCTTGCTGGTTTTATATGTGATCCATTTATTCACACATAGAGGATAGAATAGACATGTAGAGTAAAAAAGACATACAGAATAGAAATTTAGAGTCCCGGAATAAACTCATACATCTATGGCCAGTTGATTTTTTAAAAGATTTTTATTTATTTATTTGTTTTTAGAGAGAAGGAAGGGAGGAGAAAGAGAGGGAAACATTGATGAGCCATCGATTGCCTCTTGCACACCCCTAACCGGGAACCAGTACAGTCCAGGCATGTGTCCTGACCAGGAATTGAACTGGTGATGTTTTGTTTTGTGGGATGATGGCCAACCCACTGAGCCACATTAGTCAGGGTGGCCTATTGATTTTTGATAAGAGTGCCAAGACCATTTGATGAGGCAAGAATACTCTCTTTAACAAATTGTGCTGGGGAAACTAGATATCCTCATGCAAAAGAATAAACTTGTATACCACACTCTGTTTATGAGAATTAACTCAAAATGAATAATGATCTAAATAGAGATTTTATAGTTTTAGCACCAAAAAAAAAAAAAAAACCTTTAGAAGAACACATGGGTGTAAATCTTTATTACCTCAGAGTTGGTAATGGATTCTTAGATGTGAGTTCTTTGACAGCCAAAGCATGATCAACAAAAGAAAAAAAAACAGTTAAATTGGACTTCATCAAAATTAAAACCTTTTGCCATTAAAGGACAGGCAGGCTACATGGCAGAAATGAATGGCAGAAAACATTTGCAAATCATGTATTTGACAAGGACTTAACATCCAGAATATATAAAGAACTCTTAAAACTCAACAAAAGACAAACAACCCACTTTAAAAATGAGCAAAGGACTTGAATAGACCTTTCACCAAAGAAGATATACAAGTGGACAACAAGCATATGAGGGCACTCAACATACTTCATCTCTAGGGAAATGCATATCAACCACACTGAGGTGCCAGTTCACATTTATTATGATGGCTCTAATAAAAAAAGCCAAACAGAAAATAAGTGTTGGCAAGTTGATGGAGAAATTGGAGCCCTTGTGCATTGTTAGCAGAAATATAAAAGGGTCAGCTGCTGTGAATAACAGTTTTGTGGTTCCTCAAAGAGTTAAACATAGAGTTACCATATGACCCACATAAAATTACCATGTGATCCATAATTCATCTCTTAGATGTATACCCAAAAGAATGGAAAATTGGTATTCAAACACATGCGTAGCAACACGTTTGTAGTAACATTCACAAAAGAATGGACAGAGCCCAAATGTCCATCAATGGGAGAATGGATAAAAACACAGAATGAAATATACAGCCATCGAAAGGAGTGAAATACTGATACATGCTATAATATGGATGAATTTCCAAAACATTAAAGTGAAAGAAGTCAGGCACAAAAGATCAAAAGATCACATATTTTATGATTCCATTTATGTGAAATACCCAAAATAGATAAATCCATAGAGACAGAATGTAGATTGGCGATTGCCAGAAGGTGAACGTGGGAAAAAGATAAGAAACTGCTTAATAGGTAAGGGATTATACATTGGACTGGTAGAAATGTTTTAGAACTGGATTGATTCAGGGGAGAAGGGAAGGGTTTACAGGAACAAATATAGAGGACACATGGACAAAACTACGGGGCTTGGAAATGGAAGGGAGGTGAGGAGGGATGGGTGGGTGGGCTGGAATGGGAATAAAAGATTGAAATTGTACTGAATAATCTAAAATTAAAAAAAAAAAGAACTGGATTGAGTCGGTGGTTGCCAAAATTCTGAATATACTAATGCCACTGAATTGTTCGCTTTAAAATGGTTATTTGAATTTTGCCTCAATAAGTTGTGTTTTTTTTAAAGACTAAAGCAGTGAAGATTTAAGGCTCAAAGAAACAACAAATTTAGCTTTAATGATTGTGGTAGAAGGGAGAACATGTCACATCCCAGAGCTGGAACCCATTAGTAAAGGTCAGGGTAGGACCCGAGTGGGCTAGCTTGTAGGATGCACCGGAGAGGATTAGGAGATCCCGAGGGGCCGGAGTTAGGCAAATCTTAATCAGAGTTGTGGTTTGCATTGAGACTAAAGGAGGAGTGTAAAGTAAAGCAGAGATCAGTGGTAGCAAATGGAGAAGTGACTTAAAACAAATTGTCAGACTAATGACCTATAAGGAACTATAGCCCAAAGGCAAGAGGTTTAAAACATACAAGAAATAAGAATTTGAAATAGGGGATTAGTGGACTAATGGGAGAAAAGCTTTGGCAAGTTTTGATTATGGGACTATTACCCACAGCTACAATTTAACATGATTTGGGAGGATAGGATGTTTGGATAGGCTAGCTCCATAATACGCCAGAGTAGAGTGGATGTGGGTTTGTTGTTTTATGTTCCTCTACCTAGAAGTAAGGTTGTTCACAGAATCAGTGAATTTGAGGTGGTCTCAGCTATAAAAGTTAGGGGTAACAAAGGATAAGTAGATTGTTATATGAATATTGAAAATGTAGGATAGCATAATATTATAGCTAATGAGGGTATTCTCCACTCCCCAGTGAATTTCCAGGAGTGAAGGATCAAGATGATCTGCCTGTAACTGTTGGGCACAATGTACTAATTACACTGGGAGGGAAAATGTAAAAAGATGAAAAAGATATACCATGCAAACACTAAACAAAATAAAACTGGAGTTTATATATTAATGTCAGATAAAGTAGACTTCAAAACAAAGGAAGAGGGACATTTTGTGATAGTAACAGGGCCTGTTCACCAAGAGGACATAATAATCTTACTTAGGATTGTATGTATTTAGGAATATATGTTTCCAAACATGTGTATTCTAACAGAGCATCATGAAGCTGAAATGAGAGAACTGAAAGGTGAAGTGGACCTTTATACCCCCTTCTCAGTAATTGATGAAACAAGTAGGAGGAAAGTCAGTATGGATATAGCACTGCATGCTTATATTAGGAAAGGAAATAAGTTTCAAACCAGTAAACTAAGCTGCATTAAGAAACAACATATAAGAACAAATTCAACCTAAAGCAAGTAGAAGGAAGAGATAATAAAAAAAGTAGAAATCAATGATATTAAAACAGTACAAAAAATATTGAGAACCCCCCTGAAAAGCTGGTTCTTTGAAATGATTAATAAAGTTGATAAACCTCTGTTTAGAGTCTAGACTGACTGAAGAGAGGAGAAATAACCAAGGTCAAGGTTGACTGACTTTTTAAAAAATTATATTTTGTTGATTATACTATTACAGTTGACTTGATTTTCCCCCCTTTGCCCCACCTCCACCATTGTTCATGTCCACGGGTCATGTGTGTAAGTTCTTTGGCTACTCCATTTCCTATACTGTACATCCCCATGGTTATTCTGTAACTATTTGTACTTCTTATTCCCCTCACCTCTTCACCCATCCCCCCCATCCCCCTCCCATCTGGCAACCATCAAATATCCATGATTCTGTTTCTGTTCTTATTTGCTTAATTTATTTTTTAGTTTCATTTGTTAATAGATATATATTTATTGCCATTTTATTGCTCATAGTTTTGATCTTCTTTTTCCTAAATAAGTTCCTTTAAAATTTTGTGTAATAATGGTTTGGTGATGATGAACTCCTTTAGTTTTTTTCTTGTCTGGGAAGCTCTTTATCTACCTTCAATTCTAAATGGTATCGTTGCTGAGTAAAGCAGTCTTGGTTGTAGATCTTCGCTTTTTATGACCTTGAATATTTCTTGCCAATTGCTTCTAGCCTGCAAAGTTTCTTTTGAGAAATCAGCTGACAGTCTTTGAGAACTCCCCTGTAGGTAACTTAATTTCTTTTCTCTTGCTGCTTTTAAGATTCTGTCTTTGTCTTTAACCTTTGGCATTTTAATTATGATATGTCTTGGAGTGGGCCTCTTTGCATCCATTTTGTTTGGGACTCTCTGTGCTCCCTGGACTTGCATGTCTATTTCCTTCACCAAATTAGGGAAGTTTTCTTTCGTTATTTTTCCAAACAGATTTTGAATTTCTTGCTCTTTCTCTTCTCCTTCTGGCATCCCTATGATGCAAATCTTGGATCTTTTGAAGTTGTCCCAGAGGCTCCTTACAATATGCTCATTTTTTAAAATCTGTTTTCTTTTTATTGGTTGTACTCATTGGTTGTTTTTTTCTTCCTTGTGTTCCAAATCATTGATTTGATTCTTAGCTTCATCCACTCTGCTGTTGCTTACTTGTAAATTGTTCTTTATTTCTAGTAGTGTAAATTGAATCCTTCATTTCTGACTGAATCTTTCTTAGATTCAGGTCCTCACTAAGTTGGAGGACCTCACACTGTTGAGGTCCTCACTAAGTTCCTTGAGCATCCTCATAGCCTTTGTTTTGAGTTCTGCATCTCATAGATTGCTTATCTCCATTTTGTTCCTTTGTTTTTCCAGAGTTTTGGTCTGTTCTTTCCTTTGAGCCATGTTTTTTTTTTTTGTCTCATTTCAGCAGCCTCCTTGTGTTTGTTTCTATGTATTAGATAGAGCTACTTTGATTCTGTTGTGTTGGTAGCATGGCCTAATGTTGTAGGTGTCCTGTAGGGTCCAGAGATACAGCTTCCTTTATTACCCAGCCTGGGTACTTGAGGTGCACCCTTTGTGTTGACTGAGTACACCCTTCTCGTAGTTGAGCCTTAGTTGCTGTTGGCAGATCAATGGGAGAGATTTACCCAGGCCCACTTTGCAAGGATTGGCTGTAACCTCCACCCTCTGTGGAGGATCAGCTGTGCAGGGGCGGCAGGGTGGTGGTGTTCCAGTGTGGTCTGTAGCTGTTCACGGGGTGCACTGGTCCTGGTGTTTCACAGATGGTGCAGGCCAAGGTCAGGCCCCACCTGTTTTGCTTGGGACCACCCTGCCTGAGCTGCAAAGCAATCTGAGATGGCTGCTACTTGTGCTGGGGTGGAGATTCCCAGGTGAAGCCAAGCTGTGAATCTAGGCTGGCTGCTGCTAGTGCTGGACCTGGGGCTCACTGAGGTCAGCTGTTGCTTGTTTCAGAGAATTTAGGATATTGTGCAGCATGAGCCAGGGTCAGGCATTCATAGGGAAAAGCAGCTTGGGTTAGCCCATAAGTTGGGTGGGGCAGAGTCTCTGAGGATCTCCAGGGTGGGTCAAACAGTGTTAACCAGGTTGATGGAATCTCAGATATGGCACTAGCTTGCTGACTCTGTGGGTGGAGGGTTTGGAAAAGGAACATGGCTTCTGCTCGCCTTGATGCCAGACTCTTCAGTTCCTCTCCATATGCCACTGGTGCCTTTCAAGCTGCAGGCCCAGTGCTGGAGCTCGGAGGGAGGGAGTCTGAGTAGGTCAGTTCATGTTTGGGTTCTTTAAGAGGAACTGCTTGGGGCTCCAGAAGTTTCTTCCACAGACTCAGTCCCTGTTGGTTTTTGCAGCCAGAAGTTGTGGGGACTTATCTTTTGGGCATGGAACCCTGAGCTGTGAGGCCTAGTGTTGGGCTGGGACTCCTTGCTCCCGAGATGTCCCTCTTGAGTTTTTATCCACCATTCATTGCTGAATGGATGTGGGAGTAGCTTGTTCCTTGTCTGCACCCCTCCTACCAGTCTGGATGGATGTGGTTTCTTTAATTCTTTAGTTTTCAGACTTCCATTCAACTCATCTTCTGATTATTCTGAGTGATGGTGATTCTCTATTTTAGTTTTAATTTTGATTTGGTTGTGCGAAGAGATGAGCAATGTCTGCCTATGCTGCCATCGTGACCGGAAGTTGACATTGACTTCTTACAGATACAGCCAAGTTGTCTTGTTTCATATTCTGAATTTGATTCCTTCCTCATGGTGTCATACTTCCTGTAAACTAGATTCAGTTAATAATTTTTAACATTTCAGTGATAGATGATGCTGTGAACTTTATTTGGCTTTAAATCAGGAAGCACATAAGTTGTTGTTACTATTTAGTGATGCTGAGTTTGATTACCATATGAAGTTTGGTTACCATAGACTTTCCCTTGTAAAGGTATGATTTCTTTGCAACTATTAAGTAATCTCTTGGGAAATATTTTTGTACCAAATAAATATCCTGTCCTCTATTCATTGACCTTATACCTAATGGTTTTAGCATCCAGTGATTGGGTTTCCAAAATGGTGATTTTCATATTTTCTCATTTTTTTTACATTTATTAACTAATGCTTTTCTGTAAAGGGATCTTTCTCTTTTTTTCCCTTTAACCTCTCTTACTTACAATGTACTCTTCCTTATCACTCCAGATTCATGGACTTTTTGTTTGTTTAATGTTTTATATAATTTTTAATGGTTTTGATGCTGTTAGTACAATAATATGCCATAGTTTTTTAACAGTAGTGTATCAGTTTTTTCCAAAGCAGTTTTTAAAAGGTAAATTTTATTTTTAATTAATTTTAGGTATTTGTGTTTTTTATAAAGCATTTCTGCTTTACAGTTATTAAATAATTGTCTTTAACAGAAAAATGATTTTATTTTCTGCTGGACCCTGATAGTTAGTACTTGATATTTTTGGTTTGCAAAAATGATTGAGTTAATTTCTTATTGAGTTTAGTATTTAGTAAATTTTGTTTGCATTAAATATATGCATACACTAAAATACACAGCATATACACTAAATGCTAAGTAAATTTTAAATTAAATAAACTAAGCATAAGATAAAGTCAAGTATTAAGATTAAATTTTCCCTTTAAGTATTTGTTTTATGTGTTCCATGTCAGTTCTTCCAGGAAACCTAGAACTAGAAATGATACGATAAATGATCCAATAATGTCATACAGTTGCCTTTTCTGACTCTGTCCCTTTGAGTGTTTTATGTTGGACAGTTTTTCCTGATGAGATCAATTGTCTTAGAATCTTGCTTCATCTATTTAAAAGCTTTTTGCCTACACATGTCTGCTTATCATTCAGGTACCCTGAATAAACGGTTGTGTCCAGCGATTCTTGACTAGGTTCAGCATAAAGAATAAGGACTGTAGCAGTTAAGGCTGCCTAATACTGAAATGATAGCCTTTTGACGTTCTTGGGACCCTTGTACTAGGAAGTACTGAAGGGGAATCTAGACAAGATTTCTTCTGACCTTCCTTTTGTTTCCTGTAATTCTAGAGGAAAATATGAAAGAATTATGTGATCCTTTTAAGAACCAAGGATTTTATATGAGAAATAAAAACTAATCTTACTGAGATTAAACTCATGAATAAACTTTATTAAACTAAAAACTATCTGTCAGTGGAAGTTGTGAAATCTTCTAGATAATTTATTTTAGAAAATGTGTTTGTTCAGCAGCATCTAGGAATTGCCCTACACCTGATATAACTAGTTAGTGATTTTGTTTTCCTTTATGAATATTGAAGTTAATGTTTATGTCTCTTCTTTTGTTATAATACTGCTTAGCTCTACTATAGTGGCATTTAAAGAAAAGCCATTTAATATGTAATGATTCACCAATTATTGGTAAATTGATATGTCTTTTTAAAAGTTCAAAATAGACTGATGATGTTACAATCTAAGAGTTTGATAAACTCTTTGGCTGTTGATAATATGCCTATAAATCTGGACAGAGGTTTTATTCCAAGACTAATTTTGACCTTAGTCTAAGAGTAGATGTTTTACATTCATATATAATCACCTTTTCTTTTCAGTTTAAAATGATAAATAAATAAATGGTAGTAATTGTTTCAACATTTTTCAACATTAAAAAAATCTTGCAGTTAAGATGAACTTCCATCTTAAAGGATGTATGTTTGGAAGAAATTATTTAAAAATGATGTACCAATTAAGAAAAAATTCAGTGTGGCAAATCTATAAGTAATACATCCATATTGCTTGAAATTTTTTTAAAAAGACTATTTGGAGCATGTAGTAGGGAGGATTACAAACATTATTTGAGGATCATGTGCTGAAAAGGAGAGCAAGATATAATTTTTTATTTAATTTTTTTGTGCTGTAATTTTGTCTTGTAGTATAGAAACCTATTCTGGACTGCTTGCTTTGTGTAATAGTAGTTTTTTCAGATGCTTTTGATGTGACATTAGAAATGTACCATATTTCCACACTATTGTAAATTTTATTTTTGGAACAAATAGATTTTATATGTTACTTTTACAATATTAATTTCCCTCTCCCCATGTTTAATATAAAGTATGTAATTGAAGGATTTTGTTGTTTTTTAAATAAGAGTTGACTAATTTATTAAGTAAATACTGTTTGCTCACCTACTATGAAAAGCACAGATTAGTTCAGACAGTACAGTAGTAAATCAGTCACTCAAACTATCCCTGGCATGCTTGTATAATATATATAGTGATAGAATTTTTTAAGTGCATAATTAATCATTTAATTAGTATTGTGAAAAATACCACAAAAGAGAATACAGGGTTTCATGAAATGTGTGAGTTTCTGAAGAGAACATACAATTGTCAGGCCTTAAACTTAGCTACTTAATGTATAATTAAATTTAGAGACTATTTGATATATCTGTATAGACCATCCTTTTTCCAATTTGAATTTTTTTTTACTTAACAATACAAGATTCCTCTTTTAAATTCAAGTATTTGCTGCTCACTGTATCACTCATATGTCCTTCAAACATTGAATTTGAGAATGCATTCTTTTGTTTTACTCAAGACACAAGCCAGAAAGATTACTAAGGACTTTCTAGGTTATCTTTTACCTTTATAACTTTTACAACACCAGAAAAGCATATGGGTTTGAAAAGCAGAGACTCCACCTACGAAAAAACTTATTTTCTGTCAATTTCATTTAGATGGGTTTGCTGGTATCACAGGAACATTAAGAGATTCGTTGACAAACATGAACTTGATGTAGGCGTGGAGAAGTCATTCGTTATTTAAAGACTTTTAAATAAATGACTCCGTGCTGACTTATCAGCCATCATAATTGTTGCAGTTGTCATCTGGTAAAAAAAATTGTATATTTGCCAAGTTACTAATGTGAATATGAAATACAGTAGTACCTGTATTAATTTGTTACCACTGTTAATTTGTTCCGGAACTTGTGATGAGTGCTGAAACCCACGGGTACCGAATGATGAAGCATTTTCTCTTGCGGGTTGGTGTTGAGACATACCAGTTCTAGCCAGTGCAAACGGGTCCCCAGCAAGTGCTGTGTGCTGAAACATTTTTTCCTCATCAGTGTGTGATGAGCACAGGATTTGATGAGTTCTGAAGCTGGTGAGCACTGAATGCTGACTGTATTGTACTCTTTTAAGAATTTCTTATTACAGGAACATTATGTAAGGATGCGTAAATTATTTTAGATGCTTAGATTTCAAGCATTGTACTATTAATTATTAGAACAGTGCATCAAAAACAATATATCAAGTTCTTTAAAATAGGGTGGGGCAAGAGTAGGTTTATAGTTGTTTGTATGGAAAATAATACAATAATTAAGAAATAATAATACAAGAATAAACTCAGTGTTTCACATACTTACAACTGTAAACCTACCTGTATTATTTCAATCCTTATGTGGGTTAGAGGCTAAGAATCTAGGCTATGTAGTTTATACTCCCGATTAACAGAACTGCTGATTGCTGTTTGACCTTACTGAGTCTTTTGAGTTACCTTATTAATAAAGTCACAGGGATGTAATGTACAGCATAGGGAAAATAGTAATATTATAATAATTTTGTATGGTTACTAGACTTACTGGGGTGATCACATTATAAGGTTCATAAATGCCAAACCACTATGTTATACACCTGAAAAGAATATAATATTGCATGTCAACTGTATTTTAATAAATAATAAATAATAAATTTAAAATAAAGAAGTGGTGAGGGTTCAATGAGAATACAAAGCACTTAACATTTGTATAGCACATAATAAGTACTCACTAGATGTTAGCTGCTATCATCATCATCATTATCACTATAAACTTTAAAACCTGTTTTATAAATAATATTTTTTCCCCTGTGGGAAAAACAGATAGTTTACTGTTCACAGAAGCATCTTTTAACATGGCCACTTTGACGCCAGTCCTGCCACTCACTGGTGTGTCCGTGGTCAAGTTACTTAGTGGTAACTTCTCTGTGCCTCGTTTGTCCTGTGTACAAGAGAGTGTTGTTGGGGCTTATGCGGATTGTTCTACTCGAGAATAATGCCTGGTGCATAGTGAATACTCAACCAGTGGTAGCTATTATCAGGAATAGTATTAACATATTCCATTATTTCATTCTACCAGCTTACTCAGCCAGTATAGCATAGGCTATTGCTAGTCATAAAACACCAAACTTACAAAAAGCTTAAACTGTTTAGGTAAAATTTTTAGTACACTAAATGTTGACAGAAATCTCACAAGTGTCACTTTCCTGACAAAATTTAGATCTGCAAAAGTTTCAATGGAGAAAATTTTATATGATAGGAATAATGACCAAGACTTCCGGCCAAGATGGAGGCATAGGTAGACGCACTGTGCCTCCTCGCACAACCAAGATAGGGACAGCAACACTATAGAAACAAAATAACAACCAGAACTGACAGAAAATTGAAGTGTATGGAAGTCGGACATCCAAGGAGTTAAAAATAGACACGTTCATCCAGACTGGTAGGAGGGGCGGAGTTGGGCCAGGCGAGGGACGCAAGCTGAGCAACCGGGGCAGCACACAAGTCCGCAGCAGGCAGACCGTGGGTGCACAAGCAGCGGTGGCCGGTGGGCCCTGGCCAGGGGGTGGCGACCAGCAGACCCAGCAAGGTGGCCATTGTGAAGCAAGGCACTGTATGCAACTCAGGGTCCCAGCACTGGGAAATAGAGCTTTGGGTCACTGACTGAGGAGGAAGGTCCCGCAGGGTGCACAGGCCCACCCACACGGGAATTGGCGCCAGAGGGGCCCAGTTGGCTTTTGGAAAGCGGCGTAAGGGTCTGAGGTCCTACAAAGAGTGGAGCAAGCGCCATTGTTCCTTCTCGGACCCCGCCCCCACATACAACCTCACAACCCAGCGATTGGGGTGCCCCTCCCTGGTGAACTCCTAAGGCCCTGCCCCTCACTACAGGAGCTCGACAAGACCAAAAAACAAAACAAAACAAAATATAAACCAGCAAAAAGATGGCTCTAACAGAAGAAGAATTGAAAGCCCCAGGTCCCATCCTTTTAAGCAACCAAGAGATAGCCAACCTATCAGATGCACAGTTCAAAGCACTGGTGATCAGGATGCTCACAGAATTGGTTGATTTTGGTCGCAAATTAGATGAAAAAATGCAGGCTACAATAAGTTTAATGAAGAAAAGTGCACAGGGAACCAATAGTGATGGAATGGAAGATGGGTCTCACATCAATGGAGTGGACCAGAAGGAAGAAAAAAATATACAATCAGAAAAGAATGAAGAAATAAGAATTCAAAAAAATGAGGAGAGGCTTAGGAACCTCCAGGACATCTTTAAACATTCCAGCATCCGAATTATAGGGGTACCAGAAGGAGAAGAGGAAAAACAACAAATGGAAAAGTTATTTGAACAAATAAAAAGGGAGAACTTCCCCAATCTGGCAAAGGAAATAGACTTCCAGGAAGTCTAGGAAGCTCAGA
>CM052542.1:64368412-64429097 GCA_028533065.1 Trachops cirrhosus | reverse complement strand
AGGAGTTCATCATCACCAAGCCCTTATTGTATGAAATGTTAAAGGGGCTTATCTAAGAAAAAGAAGATAAAAAACATGTGTAGTAAAATGACAGCAAACTCACAATTATTAACAACCACACCTGAAACAAAAACAAGGAATAATGACCAAAAAAGAAAATTCAAAAGCAAAAGCTCCAGTGGATCAAATATGAAATGGACCAAAAACAAAAAATGACAATAAAACCCTTAGTCAATAAATTTCATCTTATTTTTAAAATTTACCTTTTATTAGGGTTCACCAGAGAGACAGAACCAATAGGACACACAACACAGATTTATTGTGAGAATTGGCTCACGCCGTTATAAAGGCTGAGAAATCGCACAATCTGCCATCCGCAGTCCAGAGGCCTAGAAAGCCAGTGGTATAATTCCTGTCTGAGTCCAGAGGTCTGAGCACCAGGGAAGCCAATGATATAAATCCCAGCCTAAGGTCAGGAGGAGCCCAATCTCCCAGCTCAAGCAGGCAAAAAGGGAATGAATTTTACCTTCCTCCTCTCTTTATTCTATTTAGGCTTTCAACTAATTAGACGATGCCCACTTCTAGTGGGGAGAGCAGTCTACTGCGTCACCTGGAAACACCCTCATAGGTGTGTTTCATTACTCAGAAGTAATGTTTGATCTGGGCACCCCATGGCCTAATCAAGTAGACACAAAATTAACCGTCATAAGTCCAACCCTTATCAACTTGGCACCCATGTGCATCTCCTTAAACCATACTTAATCTCCACATAAGACAATAACAACAAGGTCATAATTCTGCCTAACATCATACAGTTCTGCACACAACCAAAAATGCACTAATGCCTTCCCTAGAAGAGGAGGTCAAGTCCTTCAGTGATATTTTCTCAATATCCTGTAACTTAAATATTATGTAAAATTAAGAATACTTACATAGTATTGTGTTATAAAGTTAATGTACCTTATATTACATAAGGGAATAAGAGGAAAGAAGATAGATACACAAATATATTCATAGCAAAATTAAAAGGAACTACTCATGACAGTTACCATCCTCGCATCTCTAACAGGTCAGGTGGCGGTAGCTAGTATTTATTTGTGACTGACTACCTTCTTCCAGTACCCACTCTGTATTTCCTTTGCTTTCAGCAAGCACCTCAGCTGGTCACATGGTTCTTTACCTGATGGGGTGACTCAAGCTTTCATTTCTGAAGGGTCTAGGCCCTCCATTATCATTCCTAGATTAGGTTTTTGTAATTTTTCACTGACCTTAATCATGGGGCATGATAATACTAGGAGACCCTAAAGGATATCCTGTAATCCAGCCATATTTTTCCTAATCCCTATTGCGGCATAGTAGTCCAGTGCCCCCTGGTAGTCAGGATCATGCAGGGACCCCAGCCAGTGCCATAACTCCCTTTTTCACCTGTTATTCAGAGGCATGAGCATCCCAAAATGGCCAGGTGAGTTTTCGCTTCCAGTTTAGTAAAGTTATTTTTGTGTCTCTTGGTGGGGGAGCATTCCTCCCTCTGGGACTAAGATTTCTAGACCAACAGTACAAGTTCTCAAAGCAGATACTTTGCTGGTGGTGAGTCACAAGGGGTAACAATGAGTAGAATGACTCTATTCCCACGGCCTGGCTGCTGTATCTCTGAGTCTTTATTATGGGAGAAACAGCTCCATATATTGGACACTGATTCAAAACTTATTCTGGAGAATATTCAAATACTTCTGGAGAACCTTGCCCCTGCCCTGCAAGGTATTGCCACCTAGCTGGCACTGTAAGTGAGTCTTCAACAAGCCATTTCACTGTTCTGCCAAGCCATCTGCATCAGAATGTTAGGGGACATGATAAGATGAGTAAATTCAATGAGGTTGGGCCCATTGTTGCACTTCTTTTGCTGTAAGGTGACTCCTTTGATCAGAAGAAATGCTGTGTACAATACTGCTGGTGGATAAGGCATTCTGTAAGTCCATAGATGGTAGTTTTGACAGAAACATTGCATGCTGGGAACACATAACCATATCCAGAGTTAAGTGTCTATTCCAGTAAGAACAAAATGCTTCCCCTTCCATGATGGAAGCCCTCTAGTGTCATCAACCTGCCACCAGGTAGCTGGCTGATCACCCCAGGGAATGGCGTCATGTCAGGGGTTGGGTAGTGGTCTCTGCTTCTGGCCAGTTAGACATTCAGCAGTAGCTACAGCCTTGGCAAGTGGAAGTCCATGTTGTCGAGCCCATGCATAACTCTCACCCATCACCATGGCTGCATTGTTCGTAAGTCCGTTATTGGGTGATGACGGGTGGCTGGGGAGGAGGCTAACTGGTATCCACAGAATGGATCATCCTATCCAACTGGCTTTAAAATCCTTCTCTACTGACTCACCCTTCAGTCAGCATTCACATTGCACATAAATTTCTTCATGTTTTCAGCCCACTCAGAGAGGACTATCTACATAGAGCTTCCCCAGATTTCTTTGTCACCAATTTTTCCTTCTACATTAAACCAAGGTATGTCCAGCATTTCCAGTTTACTCATTGTGGTTCACGTTTTGGTTTATGTTTCAGTCATCCAACCAGACAAATGCTAGAGCCTTTTCTGACTCTTAAAACTGCAATACTAAAGTGTAGAATCTCTGTATAGTGAGACCATATTATTATTAAGAATTAAATTTCAATGAAAATACTATTTGTCCAACAAAAATACATATGAATATGATTGGCCAGGGTGAAATTGGCTTCATGGAGTTAGATTCATTCTGAATACTTCTTAAAAAGTATATCAATGTTTGTATGATTTTAGTAACACTTTTCATTAGTAAACGTGGATTCAGAACTTCCTTGGGCCTTCTCTTCATTTCAATTTAGTGTGAAAGGTAACATAAAATGTTAAGTAATGATACCCACCTACTCTAACAGCTCTAACTGGAGGGGGATATATGTAGGACTATTGTAATGATCCAAAGAAAGAGATGAAGGCATGAATAAAAACAAAGACAATGAAGGTGGAGAGGAACAGGCAAATTCAAGAGCTATCTGGAAGAAAAGTGACTCAGGTTTTGTGATTGAATGGTACGGGCTGAATATAAGAGGGAAAGTTTTGACTTGGCCGTATATTAGATGGTAGGATTCTTAACAAAATAATAAATACATTAAGAGGAAAAGATGGGGAGTTCAGTTTTGACATGTTGAACATGAAGTGAATATGAGGTCGGCCAGATACAGAAGACCAGTAGGAAGTTCTGAATATGGATCTAGCTTATAGAAAGATCTGGGCTGGAAATATGGACCTGAGAGTCAGCTCTACCTGTCTGTCCATCTGTCTATCTCTCAATCAATTTCCCTAGAGTTCCATCATTGTATGTTCTCTCTTCCTCTGCCTGTCTCTCTTTCCTTCTGTCCCCTTTTTGCTATTTTATAGATCCTTCCTTGGTAATTTCATTCACTGACTAAGTAGACTCTATAAAGACAATATCCAATACATATAGACAGTTTCTGATACTGCCTACACATACAGTCTGCATAGACAATTGATGCAGACACCGGCCCACAGTGACCACGGCATTATGGATGAGACAAGACAAATTCACACGGACTACTGAGTCCTGTGGAGAAAAAGGGATGGCACAGCCACTCTCTCAAGGGGGAGTGCCCCAACCATTGCCTTGACAGACTTTTATTGGGTTTAATTTGCACAGGAATAGAGGGTGTATACGTAAAGCTCATCAGTCATTGTCAGGCAGAAATGATTAAACGATAGATAACATTCAAAGAACTTTGAGGACTTATTCTGAGTCAGGGTCAGATAGTTAAAGGGCCATAAAACTTTGGGGAACAAACTCACTTCATGCTTGGACCCTTATCATTTAAATTGAGAGTATTAGCAAAGTAGGTTTCATAGGATTTTATGCATTCTTTCTTAGGCCCAAACAACCTAGGGAATGCACCCACCTCCAGCGTTGTTTCAGGTTTAAGGCATTGTTTCAGGATTAAGTCAGGCAGGGGAAGTAAGGCAGCCAACAGATTAGGAGACTTGTGCAGACAGAATGAGGATTCAGGCTGTGTCAAAGCCGAGGGGTGAGGGTCCATCACCCCCTTTTTCTTTAGCCCCCCAAGTCCTTCCCTGAGGGCCCCTTCATGACCGTGCCTGTCTTGGGTTATCCCTCCTTTGAGGAATCTTATCTGTCATTGGCTAACCTGTCATCCGCCTGGTGCTAAGCAGGGTGAGGTGAAAGGGGGCAGAGGTGGTGCCCCTACAAGGAAGATAAGCTTTGTCTTCTAAGTGGCTTCTGGTCCCAAGGTCCCTTTCTCAGCCTGAGCCACGGGGGATTACAGCTTCTGAAACCAGGCAGGGCAGTTCCCAACAGACAATGCGTGAAATCATGTATGGTTGATCTACAGAATAAGAAAATTAACAGAAAGATTGAGAGAAAACATAATATTAAACCTCTGCGACTACTAGTGACACACACACACACACTGATACCTATCTGAAGTAGAATTGGTAGACAGAGAAGATAGGCAGGAGAACCATGGAAGAGTAACAGACTCTAAGGAGAAAGTTTCAATTAAGAGTGGTCAGTTGACTAGTGAAGGTAAGAGCTGAATAAAACAGGTTTCATTGAGTTCTTTTGTTAGTAATTAGAGAAGTTTCATCAAGGACTAAAGCTAGTTTTCAGTGGGTTGAGGAACAAATGGAAAGTGTGAAAGGAGAAATAACGTGTAAACTATTGAAGTTAGAATTTATCACTTGAACAGTAGAGGACAGTTAGAAGTTTTGTAAATTTTATTGAAAAAATGTCTTCCAGTGTTAGGTTTGTGTGTGTGTGTGTGTGTATGTGTGCTTGGTTGGATCATTTGGTTTATACCAGATCAATGAGTCCATTCTCGTATGGGCCATTTGTGTTTGATGTATTTCCTGGGGATCTCCTAGTATAGAGTCTTGGCAAACAAACCTGAACTGCAGTTCTCAGGGCTTTAGATTAAGGGCAGAACCACCTAGTACTATTTATAAAATAACTATGATCTCATTAAACAAAAATTATGGAACCTGTAGTTGATCATTCCAAAAGAGTGCCTTTCCCATACTTGGTAAGGTAAGTATTTGCTAAAATTATATACCTGTTACAGATGTATTTGTATTGAAATGTTTTAATAGAAAATTACTAGGGAAAATAATGTGTAACACACTAAATTAAAAAGTCCTCATTTGCTTAATAAGTGAACTGTTTATTTTTGAAAATGACATCATCTTTTCGAGTAATTGGGGCAAAGGAGTACCATATGGTTTAATTAAGCACTTAATAGTTTTCTTAATAGAGTTTTAGTTTGACATCTGTTTTGTTCCTAATGTGCTGAAGAGTCAAAGAAACCATTCTTTCTGCATGCTAGTTCAGTAGGAGATTGTTTTCTATGACTTTATTTTGAAATTTTGAGTTGCCACTTTTTCTTTACTACATGGATTAAATGTGAAGTGAAAATTCATTTTAGGAAGTCTTTTATTGTGGTGCATTAGATATCTTTTTGCTTTCTTAGGACAATTTGTGTATAGAAACCGGTTTAAAAGGGGCTTCTTAAGCATCTGCATTGGTATTCACATTACAGAGTAGGAAAGGAAACGGGAGGGCTTCACGCTTCCGTGGTCAGTGTGTTCATGCGGCATCTGCGTTTTTCTGTGCTTCCAGCATCATTTTCATGCATGTGTTTAAAGAGATCTACATTTCTAAAAGAAAGTACATTTTTGTTCTGCTGGGATTAAGGGTGGTTCACGTTATTGTGGATCCTTTGTTTTTATTTCTATTAGGTTAAAATAGAATTTTCAGTAAATGTGTACTTGTCTTCTGTAGTCTATAACAGTACTGTCCAAAAGCACTATGAGACAAATATGAATTAAAAGTAGTAATTAATAATTACAGATAACATTAATATTTTTGTTTAACTCAGTGTATTCAATATACAGGGTCTGGCACAAAGAACACCCCTTTTTTATTATAAAATCACAATCATGTGATTCTGTAACATAACAGTGTCACACTCAAGCACACCATAGGACATTTAAGTGAAACATTCAAATTGCTGTCCCTCTCGTGTGACACATTCACTTACCCTACCAGCCACACTCAGGTGAGCCTTACTTCTGCCGGACCCTGTGTTATTTGAACAGGTAATCAATGCAAAAGTTATTAATGAGATATTTTGCCTTTTGTATTTCATATTTTCAAAATCCAGTTAGTATTTTGCACTTAACAACCTTTGTCTGTTTGACCTAGCCACATTTCAAGTGTGTGGTAGCCACATGTGGCTAATGACCACACTATGGTACAGTGCAGGCCTATGGAGTCAGAGCAGATTCTTCGTGTCTGGATGGATAGAAAGATAAAGATGTCTATTTTCTATATATTGGATTTGATTAGTGTGATAACTAGGCACCAACACCCAATATGTGATCATCTTTATGGATATCAAACCTGGATTTTTCTAGTGATTGGAAAGTTAATTGGAGGAGATATACTGAAAATATTGGGTAGATGGAGCTTTTTGGTGATTTGGTTGCACTTAATCACGGTACAATTGCATTTATTTCTATTGTACTTATTTATCAATTATCAATTGCATTTATTTCTATGGTATGTTCATGTTTCATGAAATTTAAGTATGTGTCTGTAATTCTGTAATTTATAGCATAAATGCAGTTCCAACTACAATGAAGATTTTGTGCTACAGCTAGAGAAAGAATTGGTTCAAGCCCGTCTGAGCGAAGCCGAGTCTCAGTGTGCGCTAAAGGAGATGCAGGATAAAGTCCTGGATTTAGAGAAGGTGAGAACAACATAAGTGCTGTTATTCCCAAATCAGACAGGACGTGTCCTAGATCCTTGTTTAGTACTTATTGAACAGTTAAATTGGACTTGGTGCTTTCATACATTAGGAACCTTAACATGTTAGTTACTGAGGGAAGGCGGAAAAAAATAAGATTCCCAGTTATTCTTTGTTGTTGCCATACTACTCAAAGCCCCATAGTTAAGGGTAAAATGGAGGTTAGGGTCCTTTTAGAGGAAAATAACCAGGATAATTTTGATATGAATATTATTTAAATGTTGGAGAAGAGAAACTTGGGGGATAGAAATGAACTGTTGTCCTCAAATATTGTAATATTTTCATCTGTAAGAGGTTGAATTTGATTAATACATAAACATTTCAGGGAAAATTTCACTGGGTGTAACTGTTACAATTTTCTGAGCTACAATAGCCACCTCAGGGTATGTAGGAAGATCTTAGCCTTTGGCCTCAGGTATACCACAGAAGCTAACTTACCTCTTTTCAAAGTCATTAAAGAACTTTAAGGATTAGGCAAGTAGTGGAAATACAAACTTTCAGGTTTCTTATAACTCTCAGACTTGAGAGTCTGTGTTCTAGATAACAAA
Source organism: Trachops cirrhosus (assembly GCA_028533065.1). Classification (NCBI taxonomy): domain Eukaryota; kingdom Metazoa; phylum Chordata; class Mammalia; order Chiroptera; family Phyllostomidae; genus Trachops; species Trachops cirrhosus. The sequence continues at coordinate 64,421,677 of CM052542.1, read as the reverse complement.
CTCTGTTTCCTTGTCTGTAAAATCATTGATGGCTTGGGCTGTATGTTGAGTTTGTTCCTTTCATCCCTGGGGAATATCTAGCTATTGACTCAAAGGCTCATAAATGACAAACATGACAGACTTGAGTTGTTCTTAACTATTTCTTAATGAAATAGAGCAGGGTATAAATACAGTCAGTAGCGGAATAATTTTGCTAGAAATCTGCTTGCTATTTTTATATTGCTTTTTAGAAAAATTTTTCTCATTTATTGAAAAAATAATGTACAAGAATGCTTTGAAAAACGCCCAACAGAATATTTGGTTCTAACTACAACTTAAGAGTATTCTGGGCTCCCTAATTTAGATAGCAATCTGGATCTCTCCATTGTGAATTTTTGCTAGTAAGGAATGTCCTTGAGTCCAATTTAAAAATGGACTTCTGAACTAGGTTTGTTGGTATTCATAGTATTGAGTAGAAAGGAAACGAAATTGGAAGGTTTCGTGCTTCCTGTGATTAATTTCTTCATGCAGGGTTCTCTTTTTTATGCATATACAGTAAATTTCTGGTTTTCAATAGAGAAAATATTTAAAGTTCATTATAAAAAATGTGTAGTTGGCAAGAATAACTTTATTCTATCATCACTGTGAGCTAAAATCTTCATGTGTACCATGAAATATTTTAGAGAGAAAATTTTATAGATTCAAGTTAATCTCATTAGTACCTCAGTTTCCCTAAGGAGCTTTTACTGGGGGCCTAATTTAGGATCTGTTGGTCACTCCCCAGAGTAGTTTATTACAGGGATACCCTATATACTAAGGTAGGTCTTTCAGTATGATGGGAGAGTAATCTAAATCTTGTACCCTTGAAACAAATATTTAGATCACCTTGGTCTTAATTTTGTGATTGTTGACATACATAGTGACTAATATACAGAGATTTTAGACTATTCTTTCTATAGGTCTTTAAATATAAATGATGTTTATGATTCATTTGGAGTCCTAATCACAGGTTAGTCAATTTATTGCCATGTTGAAAACCATTTTTAGTCTTATTGCTTTGTAACACTGATTAGCATTTTATTATATAAAGCAGAGTTAGACTTCCTGTGTTCTCAAAATTAAGTAGTTACCTTCATACATTCCCATATGAATGTAAAACAGTGCAGCTGCTTTGGAAAAGTTTGACAGTTTCTTAAAATTAAATGTGGAATTACCATCTGATTCAGCAGTCTTGCTCCTTGATATATACTCAAGAGAATAAAAAACATAGGCCCACACAAAACCTTTTATACAAATAGTCATAGCAGCATTATTCATGTTAGCCAAAAAAGTGGAAATAGAGATATCTGTCAACTGATGAATGGATAAATAAAATGTGGTATATTCATATAATGTAACATAAATTGGCAATAAAAGGGATAAACCTTGAGAACATGTCAAGTGAAAGAAGCTACTCATAAAAGGCCACATATTATATGATTCCATTTATATGAAAGGTCCTGAATAGGCAAATCCATAGAGATTTAAAAGTAGATTAAGGGTTGCCAGGGGCTGGCAGGGAGGGGAAATGTAGAGTGACTGGTAATGGGTACAGGGTTTCTTTGGAGCGGTGATTAGAATGTTTTGAAAGTAGATCATGATCATGGTTGTACAACCCTGTGAATACCCTTAGAAACGACTGACTAGTGTACTTTAGAAGGGTAAGTCTCACAGTGTGTGAATTATATCTCAATAAAATTGTATAAAATTAACTAATTACATATGGGACAAAAATAGCTCTTATATGCTTTTTTATTCTTTAAATTTAAAAATTAAATTTAATTTAAATTTTTTTTTTTGCTTTAGAGAAACAACTCCTTTCCTGATGAGAATAACATTGCAAGGCTTCAGGAAGAGCTCATTGCTGTGAAACTGAGAGAAGCAGAAGCTATTATGGGTTTGAAAGAACTTAGACAACAAGTCAGAGATTTAGAGGAGCACTGGCAGGTATATATTTTGTGTGTGTGTGCGTTTAGATTTTTTATGTATTTACTTTTAGAGAGAGGGGAAGGGAAGGAGAAGGAGGGAGAGAAACATCAGTGTGTGAGAGATCACATGCCCCGAACTGGGGAGCTGGCCCACAGCACAGGCATGTGCCCTGACTGGGAATTGAACCAGCAACCTTTTGGTTCGCAGGCCAGCACTCAATCCACTGAGCCACACCAGCTAGGTGCTATTGTGTGCTTTTTAAAAAGAGGGTAAAACCTGAATATTTACTTTGTGTGAGTTTGAAGTAGTTGATGACCAACACTAGGATATGAGTTTAAATATACAAGATCCTGTATGATGTATACAACTAAGAGTATTTATAAATTGAAAATAGCTTTAAGCTGTTTCTCCCTTTTTTAACTCTTATAATTAAACAAAAGGTAAAATAGAGGTCAAGTCATATTTTTATTTTTATACCATAGTAATTTATATAACTTCTTATGGAAAAACTTTAAGGAAATAATTCTTTATATAGTACATATTTTTTCTGTTAATTTTATATTCATATTTCAGTATGAAAATATGGAAGGCTGACACAACTAAAAATTTGTCTATAAATCTGTAACTTCTTTTGAAAATCAGCATCTCACAAAATAAATCAGACATTTAGCCAATTGTATGCCAACAAATTTATTCACATATGAGGGAAACTATTGACAAGGAACAAAAAACCAGAATCTGTGAGAGAACAGAGAGAGTTAAGCAAACAAAAACTAGATGGCATTTCAGGATAGTGATCTTGGTTTGAATTTGGGGTAGGTGATGCATCTAGCAAAGTATTAGGAAGCAATAAACTGGAAATTAAAAACAAACAAACCTATACCTTCACCACAGGTATTTTAAGAACACTGCTCTTCACTTCTAATAGTGCTTCCTTAGTTCATGAATAGCCACATTTTTTTCCCTTTTCTTGGGATTTTGTTTAAAAAATATGAAAATCTCATTAAAAAATTTAGGGTAAAATTTGTATTGTTTGCAATAGTTAATTCACTGGTCAGTACAATGTGGGGTGGGAGACAGGGAGGCACTGACCAGTATAAAAAAATTGAGCTATATCTGATTTTTCTGAAATCTGCAACTTACTGGCAGTGGAATCTGCAGTGTGACCTTTCTGAAGTTATTTAATCACAGTTTCCATTTTCATACCTGTGTAATGAAGATAATAGTGTCTGTTTAGATTTTCTGGGCATTAAATAAAATAATGTGTATAAAGTGCTTAATATAGTACTGAATCTGACATAGTTGCTCAGTAAAGCTAGCTGTTATTTTGATACTAGGGATATTTGTTGCAATATAATTTTTTGTCTTTTAGCGCCACTTAGCTCGTACTACTGGAAGATGGAAAGACCCACCTAAGAAAAATGCTGTGAATGAGTTACAAGATGAACTGATGACCATTCGACTTAGAGAAGCAGAAACACAGGCAGAAATAAGAGAAATAAAACAAAGGATGATGGAAATGGAAACACAGGTATGATGGAAAGCCTGATAGCTTTAAAAAATGTCATTAGCAGATCAAAAGTTTATGCACAGAATGTATCATCTCTAGAATAGAGATAAAAGGTGGACATACAAAACTGTTTATACTCCAGTTTTGTAGCTCAAATAAAAAGGGCTAAAATTGTTTTCTTTGATATCAGAGATTTAACTTCTTTGACACATTCAACAAAGTTTAAGCAAGTCTTAATACTCCATTTGACTTTGTTGCCTTATTACACAACTCAAGAAGGAATACTCATGTAGAGCAAAATTTTTCAACCTTTACACTATTAACATTTTGGACCAGATAAGTGTTTATTGTGGAGACTGTTCTGTGCATTTTACGATGACTAGCAGCATCTCTGGCCTCTGCCCACTAGATGCCAGTAGCCCCAAGTGCCTCCCTGTCTCCCACCCCACGTTGTACTGACCAAAATGTCTCCACACATTGTCAAATGTCCTTGGAAAAATTCCCTGGTTGAGAACCACTGATAACAGAGTATAATGTGAACAATGCTTCCTAAAATTGTGTAATGGGAATTCTCATCACTTTCTTCTCAAGTCCCCCTTTCTCTAATAAACGCTATATTAAATGCACTTAAGATATGAAAGGTCCTTTTTATGAAAACTATTTGTATTTTAAGGGTATATTTGGTTTTTATGTTGTGCATTTGTGCAGATCATATTCTCTATTCTCTGTAATGTTATTTCATTTTCAAAAAATACTTATTCGTCAGTAGGGGGCATAGTTAACTCATGTATCATTCTGTATGCCTACTTACAAAAACAGAAATGATCATTCCAACTTGAACATAACATGAATATGCAAATCCTTTAAAGTAAATATATTTTGTTTTACATTGTTCAGAATTATTTTCTTATATTTTTCATGGCAATTAAAAATAATAGATTATGAAAAGTAAAACTTTTTATAATGGGAAGTTTTATTTTTATAATCAAATTTTATCTCAGTATATATACTAAAAATGCAAACACAGCTTTTAAGCCATGTTCAGGATTTATTTCAGACTGGGTGTAGGTGAATTCAACAAATGCGGTTTTGAGAACTTGGTAATACAAAGTACTGTCCAGCCTTCAAAGAACTTACACTTGAGGAATCAAGAATTCACAAACTGTATTTAATATAATTTACTATCTGAGATGATTGATGCTAACTAAATATTGTGGTACTCACTTATTAATATATGTAGTCAGGTTGTTATAGGCTTTAGATTTATACAGTGCTATATGTCAGTTATATTTTAATAAACTGGAAAAATATGTAATTCAGAAACATGGTAATTAGAGAGTTAGATAGTAATTTTATGGAGAATGGGGGGAATTAATTCTAGCTAGGTGGTTTGGGTGAAGGCTTTCTTGGGAATTTGTGGTGTAATGGTAATGCTGTATTAGTCATTCACAGAGTTTTATATCAAACACCCATGTATCCAGCAACCAGATTAACACACATGTCCTTGTTAATACATATAGTTCCAGTTCCTTCATTCTTAATGACTTAGAAAAATTCACCAGTGAATTCATCTTAGTTTATTGAGCCTCACTTCTCTTCATACCAAATTTGCTGTTACAATCAGTGCTGCTCTGAATGTTCTTGCATATGTTTCCTTGTGTATATTTCTAAGAGCTTCTTCAGAACAGGGGTTTTTATTATTTTTTTTTGACTGTGAACTCCTTTGCAGTCTGAGGCTTATGCACCTCTCAAAATAATGTTTTTCAATGCATCAAATAAAATATATAAGATTGTAAAGCAAACCAGTTACATTGAGATACAGTTATTAAAGTACTAAAAGGCAAACAAGTTTGTGACAGAACACTTACTCAGAAACACATACAACATATTCCCATTGCTAGATTCAGGTTTTTAATACTGTAGATTTTTTTGTATCTAAGTGAAATTGTACTGTATTTTCTTTTTTGGGGAGACGCTTTCCTGATTTTTTGTCCCAAGGTAAATGAGGTGGGTTTTATTTTATCTTATTCTGTTCTCAGAAAGTTTATGTAACATTGGATTACCCATTACCTTGATATTTGCCGGAATTTATTTCTTTAAACATTCTTGTCTTATGAGAAGAGTAACTATTGATCCAAGCTGTTGAAGGGTAGGGCTGTAGATGTTTTCAGGTTTTCTGTGTCTTCTTACATACAGTTTGGTAAGATAAGGCAAACTTCAAGAAAATAAAGAAGGTAACAGACTTCTGATCAACACAGAGGTATAGGTAAACATGGCTCACCTCTTTGCACAACCATATCAAAATTACAACTAAACTACAGAACCATCACTCAAAACCATCAGAAATCGAGTTGAATGGAAACCCAACAACTACAGAACTAAAGAAACCAAATCCATCTAGACTGGTAGGCGGTGTGGAGCCAGGGATTGCTGAACAGGCTGGTCCCACAACCACATGTGGTGGATAAAAATTCGGGAGGGGTATCTTGGGAGTGAGGAGTTACCAGCCTCACACCACATCCCCCAGCCCAGGATTCTGTGCCAGGAAGATAAGTCCCCATAACTTCTGGCTGTAAAAACCAGCAGGAATTGAGTTGGTGGAAGAGACTTCTACAGTCCCAAGCAGTTCTTAAGAGAACCCACACACAGACTTACTCAGACTCAACCCTCTGAGCTCCAGCACTGGGGTAGCAGCTGGAAAGACAACAGTGGAAAACAGGGAGGAACTGAGGTATCTGGCATCAAGGCGAGAGCTGGGGGATAGCTTTCTCCCGGACAAAAAGGATAGTGGCCATTGTTCCTTTTCTAAACCCTCTTCCCTCCAAGGAGCCACAGAACCAGCAGGCAGGTGCCATATTTGAGACTCCATTAATCTGGCTAACACTGTTTGCCTCTCTCTGGAGATCCCCTGAGGGTTTGCCCCACCCAACTTATGGGCCCGCCCAAGATCTGAGCTGTGGTTTTCCATATGAGTGTCTGGTCTTGGCTTATACTTCACAACTTTCTAAATTATCTCACACAAGCAACAGCCAGCCTCAGTGAGCCCCCAGCCTCCATACTTCTTGCAAAGTGGCCCCAGGCCTAGCATAGCAGCAGTATAAGTTCACAGGTTGGCTTTGCCTGGGAACCTCCAAGCCCAACACAAGTAGCAGCCATCTCAGATTGCTTTATGGCTCAGACAGGGTGGCACCAGGCAGAACACAAATAGGAACTGACCTTGGCCTGTACCACCCAAAAAACTGCAGAGCCTGCACATCCAGTGCAGCTGCAGAGCATGTTAGAGCACTACCACCCTGCCCCTGTGTGGCTGATCCTCCATGGAAGGTGGAACTTGGTGGTTGGTGTTCACATCCAGTTCTTGGAGCCACCTGGCCTGGATAAATTCCTCCTATTCATCTGCCAACAGCAATCAAGGCTCAACTACAAGAGGAGGATGTACTCAGTCCACATGAAGGGTGTACCTCAAGTACCCAGACTGGGTAATAAGGAAGTCTGTATCATTGGATCCTACAGGACACCTACAACATTAGGCCATACTACCAAGACACAGAGTCAAAGCAGCTCTACCTAATACATAGAAACAAACACAGGGAGACTGCCAAAATAAGGAGACAAAGAAACATGGCCCAAAGAAAAGAATAGATCACAACTCCAGAAAAAGAGCTAAACGAAATGGAGATAAGCAATGTATCAGATGCAGAACTCAAAACAATAGTTATGAGGATGCCCAAGGAAGTTAGTGAGGAACTCAACAGCATAAGAAAGATTCAGTCAGAAATGAAGGATACACTAATGGAAATAAAGAACAATTTATAAATAAGCAACAGTAGAGTGGATGAAGCTGAGAATCACATCAATGATTTATAATACAAGGAAACAAAACACAACCAATGAGAACAACCAGAAGAAAAAGAATCCAAAAAATCAGGATATTGTAAAGGAGCTTGTGGGACAACTTCAAAAGATCCAACATTTACATCATAGGGGTGCCAAAAGGAGAAGAGAAAGAGTAAGAAATTAGAAACCTATTTTTAAAGAATAATGAAAGAAAATTTTCCTAACTTGGTGAAGGAAATAGACATGCAAGTCCAGGGAGCACAGAGCCCCAAACACAAAGAGTCCCACTCTAAGACACATCATAATTAAAATGCCGAAAGTTAAAGACAAAGAGAGAATCTTAAAAGAAGCAAGAGAAAAGAAGTTTATTACCTATGGAGGAATTCCCATAGGACTGTCAGCTGATTTTTCATTCTCAAAAGAAACTTTGTAGGCTAGACGGGATTGGCAAGAAATATTCAAAGTTATGAAAAGCAGGAACCTACAGTCAAGATTGCTCTATCCAGCAAAGGTACCTGAAGGGCAGATAAAGAGCTCCCCAGACAAGAAAAACTAAAAGAGTTCATCATCACCAAATCAATATTACATTAAATGTTAAAGGTACTTACTTAAGAAAAAGAATATCAAAAAAGCTATGAACAATAAAACAGCAATAAATACATATCTATCAACAAGTGAATCTAAAAAACAAACTAAGCAAACGAAAGAACAGAGGCAGACTCATGAATATGGAGAGTGTTTTGATGGTTACCGGGTGGGAGGGGGGTGTTGGGGAATGGGTGAAAAAGTAAGGGGAGTAAGAAATACAAACAGATAGTAAGAATAACCATGGGGATGTGAAGTACAGTATAGGAAATGGAGTAGCCAAAGACATATACCCATGATGAGTAGACATGAACAAAGGGGTGGGGATTGCCTGAGGGAGGGGGGCTGACAAAAGGGGAAAATTAGGACAACTGTAATAGTATATTCAATAAAAAGTAATTTTAAAAAAGATGGAGGCATAGGTACATACACTTTGCCTCCTTGCACAAGCAAAAGAAGGACAACAAATTTAAAAACAAAAATCAACCAGAACTACCAGAAAATCGAACTGTATGGAAATCAGACAACCAAGGAGTTAAAGAAGCAACATTCATTGAGACAGGTAGGAGGGGCAGAGACGGGCAGCCAGGTGGAGAGGACCCAAGGCAAAGCAGTGACTGGAGGACTGGTTGGGTGAGGCAGTGGCTGGTGGACCAGCGGTCCAACATTCGCATGCAAATAAACTGGGAGGAACAACTGGGGAGCGAGACAGACTATCCAACCCAGGGTTCCAGCGTAGGGCAACAAAGCCTCAAAACCTCTGACTGTAAAAACCTGTGGGAATTGTGGTGGCAGAAGAAACTCCCAGCTTCACAGGAGAGTTCGTTGGAGAGACCCACAGGGTCCTAGAACTTACAGAAAATCACCCACCAAGGAATCAGCACCAAAAGGGCCCAATTTGCTTGTGTGTAGCAGAGGAAGTGAAGGAAAGCAGGACAAGAGCCAAGCAAGCAGCATTGTTCCCCCTTGGACCCCTCCTCCACATACAGCGCCACAATGCAGCAAAGTGGGTGGCCCAACCCTGGCCAAGACCTAAGGCTCCACCCCTTACAGTGTAGCAGGTGCGTGGAGACAAAAAACATATGGCCCAAATGAAAGAACAGATCAGGACTTCAGCCAAGATGGAGTCATATAGGTAGACACACTGTGCCTTCTTGCACAACCAAAATAAGGACAACAAAAATTTAGAAACAAAAAAACAACCAGTACTGATAGAATATTGAACTGTATGGAAGTCCAACAACCAAGAAGTTAAAGAAGAAACATTCGTCCAGACTGGTTGGAGGGGTGGAGTGGGGCAGCTGGGCAGAGAGGGCTCATGGCAAAGGGGCAGCTGGCGGATCTCAGTGAGCAAGGTGGCAGTGGGTGGACCCAGCGAGGCAATGGATTGTGGATGGGCACGGGCACAAGGTGGCTGGCGGACCAGGTGGTCCCACATTCACATGCAGATAAACCAGGTGAAACTGGGGAACGAGACAAACCGCTCAACCCAGGGCCCCAGTGCAGGGAAATGAAGCCTTAAAACAACTGAAAACACTGGTAGGGGTTGAGGTGCCAGGAGAAACTCCCAGCCTCACATGAGAGTTCGTTGGAGAGACCCACAGGGGCCTAGAATGTACACAAATGCACCCACCCGAGAATCAGCACCAGAAGGGCCCAGTTTGCTTGGGGGAAGTGGTGGAAGGGACTGAAATCTGGCAGAGAGTGGAACAAGCGCCATTGTTTCCTCTTGGACCTCTCCTCCACATACTGCGTCACAACCCAGTGACTGGGTTGCCCCGCCCTGGTGAACACCTAAGACTCCACCCCTCATACGTAACAGGCACGTCAAGACCAAAAAAATGGCACAAATGAAAGAACAGATCAAAGCTCCAGAAATAATACAACTAAGTGACAAAGAGATAGCCAACCTATCAGATTCACAATTCAAAACACTGGTGATCAGGATGCTCACAGATTTGGTTAAATTTGGTCGCAAATTAGGTGAAAAAATGAAGGCTACACTAAATGAAATGAAGGAAAATGTACAGGGAACCAATAGTGACGGGAAGGAAACTGGGACTCAAACCAATAGAGTGGACCAGAAGGAAGAAAGAAACAACCAAACAGAAAAGAAGGAAGAAACAAGATTCAAAAAAATGAGGAGAGGCTTAGGAACCTCCAGGACATCTTTAAACATTCCAGCATCCGAATTATAGGGGTACCAGAAGGAGAAAAGGAAGAGCAACAAGTGGAAAAGATATTTGAACAAATAAAAAAGGAGAACTTCCCCAATCTGGCAAAGAAAATAGACTTCCAGGAAGCCCAGGAAGCTCAGAGAGTCCCAAAGAAGTTGGACCCAAGGAAGAACACACCAAGGCACGTCGTAATTACCTTAGCCAAGGTAAAAATGAAGGAGAGAATCCTAGAAGCAGCAAGAGAAAAAGAGATAGTTACCTACAAAGGAGTTCCCATCAGACTGTCAGCTGATTTCTCAAAAGAGACCTTGCAGGCAAGAAGGGGCTGGAAAGAAGTATTTGAAGTCATAAAAGGCAAGGAGCTACATCCAAGATTACTTAGGAAAGCTATCATTTAGAATGGAAGGGCAGATAAAATGCTTCTCAGATAAGGTCAAGTTGAAGGAGTTCACCATTACCAAGCCCTTATTATCTGAAACGTTAAAGTGACTTACCTAAGCAAAAGATAACCAAAACTATGAACAGTAAAACAACAACAAACGACTATCAACAACTGAACCTTAAAAAATAAAAACAAAGACTCAGCAAAGAACTACAACAGGAACAGAATCCCAGAAATGGAGACCACATGGAGGTTTATCAGTGGGTATCGGAGGGGGGAGAATGGAGGAAAGGTGCATGGAATAAGAAGCCTAAATGGTCTGTACAGGATAGGCAGGGGAGGTTAAGAATAGTATATAGTAAATAGAGAAGCCAAAAAAGTTATATGTATGACCTGTGGATATGAACTAAGGGGAAGGGGTGGAATGCTGGTAGGAGAGGGGTGCAGGGTAGCAGGGAATAAAGGGGGGAAAAAGATGGAACAACTCTAATAGCATAATAAAACATATTATAAAATTAAAAATATATATAATTAAAAGAAACTAAAGTGGATGCAAATAAACACTATTAGGAATAATGAAAGGCACATAAATACAGAGTGGGGCTACACCAGGTTTACAGTTTTTCATATGAAAAACAATACAATAATAAATAATAATAATACAAGGATAAACTCTGTGTTTCACATACCCACAATTGTAAACCTCCTTTTGCCTCACCCTATATAGATCCAGTGATAATATAGATACAGTAAAAAGAATCTCAATAACTTTAAGTGATAAATTTGAAATTTGAAAATTTAGATGAAATGGACAGTTTGTTTAGGGAAATATGAGTTGAGTGTTTTTTGCTTTGTTATTTCTCTGAGCTTCTTCGACCTGTGGAATTGTGTCTGTAATAATTCTGGGTTATTATTTCTCCAAATATTTTTTCTGTTTCATACTGCCTTCTTTTGGGATTTCAATCACACATATGTTAGATTGTTTGATGTCCAACAACTCTTGGATATTCTCTTCTTCCCCCCATTATTTTGCACTTTGTGTTTTAGTTGTTATTGGTTGAAATATTTCTATTGACTTATTATTAAGTTTATAGATTCTTTCCTGCACTTTGTGAGTTGATGAGCCATTGATGGCATTCTGCATATCAATTACCGTATTTATCATTTCTAGCATTTCCGTTTGATTCTTATAGTTTTCATTTCTTTGTTGATATTACCTATCTGATTTTTACATGTTTTCCACTTTTTCCTTAGAGCCTTTAGCATATTAGTCACTGTTATTTTAAATCCGTGTGAGATCATTTCAACATCTGTGTCATATGTGAAGCTGGGTTCTGGTGATTGCTTTGTGTCTTTTTGTATTTAGTTTTTTTCTTACCTTGTCCTACACTTTGTAATTTTTTTCTGTTGAAAACTGGCTATCTTGTGTAGGACAGTAGACTAAGGTTTTTATGACTGTATATGTGCACACCTTTCCTTCTGCTAGGACATTAATGTGGGGGATTTGAGTTAATATAGTCAGGAGCTGAGCTGGGTTTGAGGTTTGTTGTTTCTGTGGTTACCCTCATTACACCACAGGCTTCAAATTCCTCTAGCAATATCTTATTTTTAGATTGAGGGCTGGTTTGCCAAAGGGTTTTCTCACTATCTTTAGGTCTTCCTTTTGCACAGCACTTCAGAAAGGGTTGGTCTCTGGTGTTACAAGAAGTTGGCAGGGCAGAAAACACCTCTGCCTTATTGTTCTGATGAAGCCTCAGTCTTAGGCTGCACTATCCATGGATCTGAGTATTTGGCCTTCTTAGGTCTCCTACCCTACACCAGCTATAGTCCTAGGCCAAAAATATAGTCCTGCCCCTTACTCAAATACACAGATTTCCCTAGTGCCCTAAGGAGATTAGTGTTCCAAGCAGATTAAACCATTTATTACCTAGAGTAGGCAAGCAAGAGTCAGTGTCCCTCCTATATTGGCTGCTATTCCCCTCCCTTATGCCTGTACCAGTGGCCTTACTTTCTTAAGACTTTCATCAATCTTTTTGTCGTATATCTGTTGGGGTCCATGGAGAAGAAGTTTGTGAACTCTGCTGCCACCCTGGGCTCCTCACTCTCTAGCCAGCCCACACTAGGCCTCTACCAACTTGAAATTTATTTTAGCTGAAATATACTTAACAGCTTCTGACTGCTTCTACCCTTGTCTCTCTTTTGATTCAGGGCTCGTTGGTTGTCCTCTGACCTCATGTTTCTGGGTTCAACAAAAGTCACGAACTTAAAGTTTGACTGGATTTTCTTCTTTTTTAACTAAAAGAGCAGATGCAATGCTTTTTCTAACTGTCTACATCACTCACCAGAAATCAAAAGTCTTTATTTTGAAATATTTGAAATTGTTTTATTTTCTAATTTTCATCTTCTTTTTTCTGCTTTTTCCTTTATTGCTTTCTATTGACTTAATTTAGTTTCTCTTTCTACTAGGTTGACTTTCATAATTTTTTCTCTATTAGTGTTTATTAGTGTAAAAAAAAATGAAAATGCTTACTTACCTGATTGAACAAAGTCTAAAGTTAGTAATTAGCTCCATCTTCCTTCCAAACTGTCTTAAGGGCATTACACAAACTTCATAGGCTCTTCTTCCATCTTCTAATCTTACATCTTACTGTTATTGCACATCATTTTTATGCATCCAAATGCCTAGCCGTAATTGTTGTTTTATGGAGTCAGTGCTTATTTGGACTTGTCTACGTTTTTGACAATTTTTTGCTCTCTATTCTTATTTTTATTTAAGTTTCTTTCCAGTTTTAATTGAGTGTTATAAACTCTCACTTTCTGAAAATAAATGCTTTCATTCTTGTATAATAGTTTAGCTGAGTGTGCTATCATAGGATGAAATTTATTTTTTTAAGCACTACATATTTTTCCTGTTGATATGTCTATCACTTTCATATTTTACTTTCCCCCTTCACAGATACTCAGATTTTACCTTGATTTACCTCTTCTTTTCTTTAGCTTGTTAAGTTTTGTTACATGGTGTCTTGGTGAGGATTTATTTGTCCTCTTTAGGACTAGTTATGCTTCTTGAACTTCATGTGGATTTATACGTGTCTTTTTTTCAATTATAAAAAATTCTCTACTATTATCATGTCTTAGACCAGTGATTTGCAACTGATATGCCACAGCATTTTTAAAATACACAGTACCTGATTAGTTCATCAGAGGGACACTGGCCACCTTTCCTTTAGATCATCAAATAAAAAAAAGGGCAATGGTCAACACAACAATAGCCGCCCAGTGGGAATGAATCACAGTTATACCTATTTTTTGTCAGATCTGCAAAAAATATAAAGTAATTTTTGGTGTGCTGCAGAATTTTAGTAATTAGTTCATGTGCCATGAGATGAGAAAGGTTGAAAGTTGCTGTCTTGGACCATCATCTCTCACCGCCTTTTTTTTTTTTTTTCTGTTTTATCTTATAACCCTTATTAGGCAGGTTTTACTTTCTTATGCTCTTTTCTATGTCTCTGGACTTCTCTGGGACACTAATTGTTTCTTCAATGTATTTAATTTATTTAACCCTTTAATTGAAATTTTAACATCAGTGGCTGTATTAGAAATTGTATTTGGTTATTTTTTAAATTTGCCAAATTTTCTTGAGAGTGACCTGTGCTTTGCCTATGTTTTTGTTTCCTCTTTTTATTCTAGTAATGTTAAATATAAACTATATTATATGTAAAGTCCCTGTGATTTTATCTAGAGTTCTTAAAAATCTGTTGTCCTCTCTTTTTATCTATTATTTTTCATTTACAGGCAATATTTAGGTTTTGTTTATGTGTGTTTTGTAATTTTGTGGAATTTTAATCAGGGGTGCAGGGAGGAGTTCTAGCTGTGGGAATTCTTTGGAGCTTATATCGAAGGTATGTCCCTCTGCAGTGTAGTCATTTTTTTTCATGGTAGAAGGCAAGACAGTAAAAAGAGGTTATGGGACATTTTCAGTACAATACTAAGAAGTTTATAAATAATTTTGTAGATAGTATTCATTGAAATGAGAAGAGAGTAATATAGAAGATGGTCTTAGAAAGGAGGATTTTCTTTTGTGAGTCAGAAAGATAAGTAAAAATGAAGATGAAAAAACCTAGAAGTGGAAGAAAGTTTTGGAGTTTATATCTATTAGATGATCCATATTTTTCATTAAAACTGGAGGCAGAGTCCTTTTCAGAGAGTGAGGTAGAATAGGAATTATGATAGCAACAGCCATGTATTTATTATCTTAAATTTCAGCCACTCCTTTGTGCCTGACACTCCTTTCATAAACTTTTTTCATATGATTCTCACCACAGAACCTTGAAAGGCAAGTGGTAAATCTGTGCTTATACCAGTGTGCTGAATTTTGATGGGATTAGATAACTTGACCAAGGCTGAAGAACTGTTCAATGAGGAGCCAGATTTTACTTGTCTTTGATTAGGAAAATTCCTATTGTTTCTTTCAGGCCCCTGATAGAATAATTTAGGGTTGAGAAGGTTCAGGCTGGGTCAGGCCTGATTGGAAAAACTATCTCAAGTCAGTTGGTTCAAGGTCTGTGTGTGTGTGTGTGTGTGTGTGTGTGTGTATGTGTGTGTTAAAATGTCCTCTAATTATAATACTTAAGCAGCTAGTGTTTGTTGAGTTCTTATTCTCTGTTAAACCTGTTACATATATTATCTTATTTAATCCTCAAGACAACCAAATGAGAACTACTGGTAGGTAGTATTTTTACGTACATTTTTCAGATAACACAGTAGAGACTCAGAGATATTAACTAGTTTGCTTTGTTACCAAATCGTAAGCCAGAATTCAGAATCAGTCTGTGTTCCATAAGCACAGACTGTGCTGTGCGTGGAGGAATGGAGGCACGCGCATGACACCTGCCATGACATCGGGTTCACAGCCCAGCACATGGTGATCATGCCTTCAGTCAGTCTGTGCTTCCTTCTGAGAATTGGAAAGAGGAGCTGAATGCATCCTCTTCCTGCTAAGTAGGCAACTTTATACAATGCTGCCTATGTCAGAAATTAATACCTTCAAGTTCTGTGTAAAAATCCTTATAGTTTGTAGGTACTTACTGTATAAATGATAAAGTGACCTGTCATGACAGTTTCTAATATGGACCTTATGTATTCTTTTAGATGATTTGATTTTTAAAGCAGTTTTATAAATCCCTTTTTTTTAGTTTTTAAGTATTCATTGAATAAAATTGGCCTATAACTAATAATAACAACCATTTTTAATAATGTGTAAACATGAAATGGGCAGGTAGAAATTTGTAAGTTTTTTCAGGCCTTTTTTCTATATATAATCTGAGTATTTACATTTCTTATTATTAGAACCAGATCAACAGTAACCATCTTCGAAGAGCAGAACAAGAAGTGATCACTCTACAGGAGAAGGTGCAGTATCTTTCTGCGCAGAACAAAGGTCTACTTACTCAATTAAGTGAAGCAAAGCGCAAACAAGCAGAGATTGAATGCAAGGTAAATGTATCAACTAGCTAGTTTGTTTTTGTCAGTGTAAAAGTGCCTTTTCTTGTTTTATCTCAGCATTGATTACATTATCTTAAAACCAAATAAAGCCATACGAAGCTAGTTTAATTTCCTACATTTTCTGAACTTGGTTTGGTAGTTGCTTTTAGACTAGGTTAGCAGATCTTGCTCTGGGGTGGATTTCACCAGAAAACCTCATTTTCAACCACATGCCCGTGCATGAAATTAAGTTAACTAAGGGGTTAAAATAGTATCCCTTTACAATTTTTTTTACCTGTAGCTCTTTAAAACCAAAGCCTTTAAGGTGTCAACTGAAAAGATAGGGAATTTAGAGAGGTTAGGGCAACTCTGCTTTGACAGGTACCTTATTAGTGAGTAGTGAATATTGACATATTTTCTAGATAGAGAAGAGAACAATGGAAGTGTTTGTTATGTGTTCCAATAGATTGGGGAGATTGTCTACCTTTCTCATTATTATTTTAATCAGCTTTTCTATTTTCTGTGAAGTGTTTGGGTTCATGAAGCATGAAAGTATTTGAATGCAAGTACATTTTTCCCTGAAATAAACAAACAGTATAGCAGTGGGGAGTGGAGTGGGAGGAGAGAGTGTGTGTGTGTGTGAAATAACTAAAGAGGTGACTATGTTCTGAGCAGTAGAATGGATTACTGAGGACAAGTTACAGGATTTTAAAAATAAACTAGACATCCATCTTCCATGGTGAGATAGTAGGAATGATGTCCTTTAAAGATTCCAGCCCTATTATTCTATGATAAGAAATGAGACTTTCAATGGCACATATAAAGCTGTAATTCCATCAACTTGTTCTGGTGTCATTAAAAACCAAGAGTGAAGCTTGAGTGGTTTATCAGTGTCACTGAAATCCAGAGATGAAATTACATCCTAATTAATATGCATGGCTGTTACAATTTACACTGACAGAAATCTGTAAGCAGTACTGAAATTTGTACTAATTTAAGAGTAGGCCCTCTTAAAGGATACGACTGTACGAATTTAGAAATAAAATGACGTGGCCCTGGCTGGTGTGGCTCACAGGGTTGGGCATGGTCCCACAAACTGAAAGGTTGCTGGTTTGATTACCAGTCAGCGCACATGCCTGGGTTGTGGGCCAGGACCCTGGTTGGGGTTGTGCAAAAGTCAGCCGATCGATGTTTCTCTCACACATACATGTTTATCTCACTCTTCTTCTCCCTCCCTTCCCCTCTCTCTCCAGGTATAAATAAATAAAATCTTTAAAAAAGCAAATAAAATGATGTGACGTGAAGTTATATCAATTTGATTTGTTATACTAATGTCTGATTAGAGTTTAGGATGCTATATTGTCTGTGCTGACTTATTTTTAATAAAGAGCAAAATTTAATCTTTTTCATTATTGGTGTAAGCTTTCCTTAAAACATGTGTTGATAACATTGTTATTGGATTTAGTATTGCTCCTCAAATGCCTTACTACCTAAGTATTTTTTTTGGAAATAAGTATTTGTGGAATTTGCTAGTGGAAATAATTGTTTTCTTTGAATTTTTCTGATCAGTGGGCTCAGATTCAGAATTTTAGAGAATTTTAAGAACTATTTTGAGATTTTTTTTAAATTTAATTTTTCAGTAATACCTCTGTGAAGTATGTTACAGATCTGACTCTGGTTTCTCCCCTATGTTTAAGATTTATATTGATTTATTAAATCTTTGATAATGCCTTTTGCAGATTTCAAGAATGACCAGTGTTTTGTCACTCTAGCTCCCAGTACCTTCTGATAAAGTGTGTGTGTTTTACCTTGTTGTGTTGGAACAATTTAGAAACAAACCTAACTTTCAGGGAAGCCAGTTCTTCAGTTACATAAACCTGACTAATTTTCATTTAGTTTTATATGATTATAGGTTATTATTTGTTGATAAGCAATTATGAAAGTTCATTTTATTTTTCATTTATTTAAAATGTCAGGATACTTTTTAATATTAATGTTATTTTTCTTCTGTAACTGAATTTGAACATTCCCATTTAAAGATGAAATAGTACAAGTCTGTGATCCTCAATATGAATCCCAAACACTATAAACACAAAGGTTTTTCTGATAAATTTTATATAGATTCATTTGGAAGCAAAACCTGACTTGAACTGAAATACAGTCACTTATCATTTTTAAATACCTCAGTTGGTGTGGGTGTTGATACATTACTGCTTCACTGTGTTGAGCACTGAGTATACTGTTTCATTATGGATGCTGCCTCAGATCCCGCTGGGTAGGACTAATGTATGGTTTATACACCATATTACTTTTCTAAAAATCTAAAAAATCTGAAATTTCATAACACATCTGGTTCCCAAGATTTCAGTAATGAGACCATGGAATTTTCTAATCTACATAAATTGAAAATTGAAGATTATAGAAAGATTTTAGATTCTCTAGTTCTACATGTAGATACATATGTATCTACAGATATATACAGATATATATGTATCTATACATATGTAGATACATATGTATCTACAGATATATATATGTATATATCTGTAGATACATATATATGTAGATACATAGATATAGATATATAAACATACATGAGAAAATGTGTATTGATTTATATACAAACTTGTAAAATTGTGTAATAAATAATGTTAAGTGAGGAGAGTGAATCAAGGTATTTTATTGTGATTATAATGTTAGTATCATAACATCCCCATTCCCTTCTATCTCATTCTCCTCCTGCCCTTACCTTATACCTCTTATTTTATTTTTTCCAGGTAATGCTTTTATTATTTTTTGATAAGTCCTTTTAGAGTTTCTTTCAGGCAAATACTAACAAGTAAAAGTGCATAATTTTTCTTCTCACTTTTTTACATGGATGTTGGCATACTATATGTCTGCTTTTTGGGTTTTTTTGTCATATGTTTTGTAGAGCTTTAAATAGTCATTGAAGAGTCTTCTCATTAGTTTCCAAGGTGCATTGTTTTCCATTTCATGGATGTGCTGTAGTATACTTAATTAGGCCCTTATTGATGGGCATAAGGGTTTCTCCCAGTGTTTTGCTACTATAAACAGACTATAGTGAACAACCTTGAAACATACATAATTTCAGATGTATAGAAATATATCTATACATCCCTACAGGATACATTTCTGTAAATTTTATTGTTTGGTTAATAGGTAAATATATTTCGACTTTTCATAGATTTTTGTCAAGTTACCTTCCTAGGGTTGCATCATTTTGTACTTTGACAAGTAGGGCATTCTAATTCCTGTTTCTTCATGTTATTACAAAGTGTGTAGGAAAATCTTTTCATTTTAAATAGATGTAATTTACATATTTTAGGACAGTGATTCTCAAATAGAGTAGGGAAGAGGTGAGATTATGAGACTTCAAAGAATAAAGGCAGCTACTCATGCATTCATCAAATATTTGGGCATCTTTGTCAGTTACTCTTACGGGCACTGGGGGGATACAGTAGTGAAGAAGGTGGACATAGTTTATTTGTGAGATAATAAGTAAAAATAGGTAAGATCATTACTAATGATATGCTGTGGACTGGGAATTAAAGGACAGTGGTAATTGAGATCTGTTGCCAGAAGGCGGTATCAGAGTTGGGACCTAAAGAGTGGGAAAGAGTCGATCTTAGGGAAGAGCCAGGGGAAGATCCCTGCATGGAAAGGGCCCCAGCGTTTTAACGTTTACTAGGGGGTGTTGCTTGTAGCAATAACTGCAATTTTTTAAAAGAACCACATGTCACTGTATGTGGAAATGGGTTTGGAGTAGGGTTGGAGAGAGATTTGACATGAGATCATTAGGTAATAAGAGTATAGGACAGTGGTGCTAGCTTGGGCTCAGATATTAGCAGTTAAACTAAAGAGAACTACATCAATTGAAAATCTACTTGGTGATTAGACAGATTGGAAAGGGGAAAGATTAGGGGAAATTGATGCCTAAATTTTTGTTTGTATACTTGACTGCTATACTTTTATACAGGTTAACTAAAATCAGTAGAGTATAAATGTATCAATTACCTATTGGTATTTAACAAATTACCTCTAAAACTTAGTGGCTTGAAATGACAATAAGCACCAATTTCTGACTTAGGGTCAGAAATTCAGGAGCAACTTAGCTGAGTGGTTGTGGTTTAGTCTCTCATGAGGCTGCAGCCATCTGTTTAACTGAAGTAAGAAGATAAGGATTTTTAGGTGGCTCCCTCACATTATTGCAGGGTGGAGCTGCCTGTGGGATAGACCACTGTCCTCAAGGGGCTTTCTCTTAGTAAAAGATACAAGCAAGTAACACACAATGACCATTTAGTATGGATAGTGCTGTGATTGGGGAGGCATAGAGGGTGCTACAGTGGGATGTTAGTGTAGGAGTCAAGAAGGGTCAACTAAGGAATGATTAAGCTGGGACCTTAGGGATGTATAGGAGTTAGTTCAAGGAAAGGCAACAGAGTTAACTCGGGAAAGGGAATAGCATGTGTGAAGAATGAAGTGAAAAAGAACAACACGTTGGTTGGACTAAAAAAAGTTTTTTCTAGCTGGAGAGGGGGTAAGGAATAGTGCTAAGATGTGAAGGTAGAGCAGTAGAGGGGGAGCCCAATCATACAGAGTTTTGGACACTTGTATAAGGACCTGGAATGTTATCTCAAGATCCGTGGAATACCATTAAAGTGTTTAAAATAAGGGGGTGACAAGACTAGATTTGAATTTTAGTAAACATAGATGCTGGTGTGCTGGAACCAGCTAGGTAAAAGTTTGCAAGAATCAATCATTGCATTTTTGAGGATTTTGTGACACGGTTGTTAAACAGCCGTATTAAAACTTATTTAATGTAATTAAATTATGGTAGAACAAAGGTAATAAACATTCAAACATCGTTTCCTAATTATTTTGCACTTTACTGTTACCAGTGCTTTTGAGGTTATTTATACCCGTTGTAGCTGTATGGTGGAAATACCCCACAATAGTGTACAACTGCACATTTCTTCCCAACTCTGTGTTTCAGTCATGGTATGCTGGCAGCTTGAAAGGAACCATAGTGAAAGTATTTACACCAGATAAATTGGCAAACTACATATCAGGGCTTGATTTATTCTTTTGTTGATTATCTAGACCAGGAGTTGGCAAACTATAGCCCATGGCCCAAATCTGTCTGGCTGCCTGTTTTTGTAAATAAAGTTTTATTGGAATACAGCCTGTTCATTCATTAATGTACTGTCGATGGCCATTTTCACACTCCAGTGGCAAATAAAATAGCTGTGATAGACTGTATGGCCATCAGGTCTAAAATATTTACTATCTGACCCTTTAAGGCAGGGGTGTCAAACTCATTTTCACCACATCAGCCTCACATTTGCCTTCAAAGGGCCAAATGTAATTTTAGGACTGTGTAAATGTAACTGCTCCTTAACAGTTAAGTGAGAGCTCGGTGCTGCCACCAGGTAGAAACAAGGTGCTGGGCCAGATGAAACAAGGTGGAGGGCCGGGCTCGGCCTGCCAGCCTTGTGTTTGCCCCCTGTGCTTTAAGGGAAAGTTTTTCACTCCTGCTCTAGACTAATAATGCAGATTAAAGCTTAAAAGTTTGTTGTACCTTCAGCCTTTACATTGTGAAAAGCACAAAATGTTAAAGAAATTTTCTATTTAATTACTGTTATCGGAATCAGCAAAAACTTGCTCATTGACAAATGAGTGAAATTCTAACATGTCTTCCTAATTTCACTTCCATCTTATCTGTAACATAAAACAAAAATACTTGGCCAGTGTACATATCAAAACTTCACTTATTCCTCAGTTTCAACCATAGGTGGCTTATGGATACAAGAGTTTGGCAAAAATAAGTCAACATATTCTGTGAGAATATAGTAACTATCTAGAATTTACAATAATGAGTATTGAATGTCTTATTATGTGAGTATTTTGTACTATACATCCTTTATATTAGGTTGTATTACAATATATAATACACTTATGCATAAACACAAGTACACACATGGATACATGCACACACACATCCCTGGGAGCTGGTTGTTAAACATTTATCAGCATAGCATTGGGTACAGAGACTACATGTTTTGGCCACATGTAAATTTATAAAATATTTAAAGCAGTATTTGCTTGAAGTAAAATACCAATATCATATCTGAGATACAAAATAAATATAAATTTTCAAAGATTTTATTTATTTATTTTTAGAGAGAGGGAAAGGGAGGAAGAAAGAGAGAGAGAAACATCAATTACTTGCTTCTTGCATGCCCCCAGCCAGGAACCTAGCTCGAAACCCAGACATGTGCCCTGACTGGGAATCGAACCCATGACCTTTCAGTTTGTGGGATGATGCCCAGCCCACTGAGCCACACCAGTCAGGGCAATATAAATTTTTATTTAAATGCTTAATTATTATACTTTTATTAAATTTAGTATTTTTTAAAATTTTGATATTATAATACTGTCAATATTGTATGATGACCATGCTACACATTTTGGATACTAAGTGATTGATAAATTTCAACTGAAGTTAATGGGGGAGCAAAATATTTTTGCATGCCCTTTTCCTCTACCATATTTCCTCGTTATCTCTGGATTACTATTATTTCTCATAGATATTGTAGAATATGGTTTTAGAGTTTTTCTTTTGTGAAATTTTGAGGTGGTAGGTAAATATTATGCAGAATTGTGACATAATCTAATATTATTCTTTCTACTACAATGTAAATGTTCATTATCATTTATTGCTTCAGAAAGGATATAATTTTTAAAATATTATCTAGCTAACATACTGTTAGTATCCATATTCTCCATTAGTCTGCTGTCTTAGTTACTTAACTGTTTGAAAGTTTTCCATAATTGTTCTTTCATGAAAACTTAACTTTCAGAGTCAACAGTAATTTTAATACTTTTAAATAAGTTAATTTTTAATTTAAAGATCTTGAGCAATATTTATATGAATGGTATTTCTTTAAAGATGGAAATCTATTCTGTATATTTTTCATTTCATATTAAGTTTAGGAGATAATGGCTTTTTTCTCATTTATTATGGGTTTATTTGTTATTTTTAAATTTTGAGATAAATGACATCATTTATGTTTATTATTAGTGTATTATTAGTTTGGTTTACTATACAGTTTGTTATTGGTTTGTTTTGTTTGTTACCCTAGAACAAGGAAGAAGTGATGGCGGTGAGACTCCGGGAAGCAGACAGCATAGCTGCTGTGGCTGAACTACAGCAGCACATTGCTGAGCTTGAAATCCAGGTACCATATGAAAATAATAAAATACACATAAAAAGAATGCAATTGTTTTCTGTTCCATCTGCACCGAAACAATGACTTATATCTTCATTCAAATAGTGACCGTGATTCTGGTTTTAATACTTATTCATTTCCAAGTCCATGTTTTTTACTGTGGTAAAGTACACATAACACATTTTAAAGTGTACAGTTCTGTGACATTCAGTGAATTCACATTGTTGTGCAAGCAATCTCCAGAACTGTTTTCAGCTTGCAGAATTTAAACTCTACACCAGGGGTGTCAAATTCATTTTCACCAGGGGCCACATCTGCCTCATGGTTGCCCTCAAAGGGCCGATGTAATTTCAACTCCTCAACAGTTAAGGAGTAGTTATATTTATACAGTCCTAAAATTATTTCAGTCCTTTGAAGGCAACTGCAAGGGTAATGTGGCCCCCTGATGAAAATGAGTTTGACACCCCTGCAGTCTACACCCATTAAACAGCTCCCTGTTCTCCTCTTCCCCCAACTCCTGGAAAACACCCATTTTACTTTCTGCCTCTCAGTTTGACTACTTTAGGTACTACTTTAGGTACCACATATAAGTAAGATCATTTCATATTTATCCTTTTGTGACTGGCTTATTTCACTTAGCGTAATGTCATTAAGGTTTGTCCATGTTTGTCATATGTGTCAGAATTCCCTTCTTTTTTAAAGCCGAGTAATACTCCATTGTGTATGTGTGCCACATTTTGTTTGCCTGTTTGTCCATTGATGAATACTTGGGTTGCTTCCACCTTTTTGGCTGTTGTCAGTAATGCTGCTATGGATGTGGTGTACAAATATGTTTGAGCCCCTGCTCTCTTTTCTTTGGGGTACATACCCATAAGTGGAATTGCTGGATCATGTGGCAATTCTGTGTGTAATTTTTTTGAGAAATCACTGTACTGTTTTTCACAGCAACTGTGTCATTTTTTCATTCCCACCAGCAATACACAAGGGTCTAACATCCTCGCATCCTCACAAATACTTACTAATTTTGTTTGATTTTTTTAAATAACGGCCATCCTTACGGCTGTCACTAGTATCTCATTGTGGTTTTATTTTTCATTTCCCTAATGATTAGCGATATTGAGCATCTTTTCATGTGCTTATTTGCCTTTTGTATAGCTTCTTTAGAGAAATGTCTATTTAAGTCTTTGCCCATTTTTTTTAAGATTTATTTATTTTTAGAGAGGGCAAGGGAGAAAGAGAGGGACAGAAACATCAGTGTATGGTTGCCTCTCTTGCACTTCCTACCGGGGACCTGGCCTGCAACCCAGGCATGTGCCCTGACTGGGAATTGAACCTGCAGCCTTTGGTTTAATACTCCAACCAACTGAGCCATACCAGCCAGGGCTCAGATACATGGTTTACAAACATTTTCTCCCATTTCATGGATTACTTTTTTGCTCTCTTATTTCCCTTTGATGTACAAAAGTTTTTATTTTTTTTAAGTCCTATTTACATGTTTTTTCTTTTGTTGCCTGTGCTCCAAGTCCATTTTTTAATGATAATTTATCACATTTCTACATTGTCAAAGCTATTTTAAAAGTTGAAAGCTTTAAAAACAAACGTGTCTTCAATGAATGCATAAATGGAAAAACAGCAATGTCTTTCCCTTCCTCCTTCCTTCCCTCTCTCTTTCTAAAATCAATAAATTTTAAGAAAGAGGTTCTAAAAATAAAGATTTTGTCACTTATATCCTACTTCTTATTGTACAATATAAGGTACATTTCCAATACAGGAAAAGTATTATGCTTAAAATCTTATTTCTTAAATCAGTTTTTTATTATGTTCTGTTCCAAGCCATAAATACAGTTTTCTCCTCCCCTGAAAAATCCTTTTGTCCTTAAGTTTCAATTCAAAATTCAGTTAATTTCTAAGACTTATTATATTATAACCTATCCCCTGTTTTTAAAGATTTTATTTATTTATTTTTAGAGAGAGGGAAAGGGAGAGGCAAAGAAAGGGAGAGAAGCATCAATGTGTGGTTGACTCTCAGGCAACCCCTACCAGGGACCTGGCCCGCAACCAAGGCATGTGCCCCAATTAGGAATTGAACTGGCTACCCTTTGGTTTGCAGCCTGTGCTCAATCCACTGACCTACACCAGCCAGGGGAGAACCTCTCTTTTGATCTGGGTCAGAAGTAATCACAACACATTATGATTTGTATGAGTTTATAAAAAGATATACTTTATGTTCTGTTGATAATATTCCCCATAAAGTATCACGTATTCAGAAAAACTTAGAACATGCATAATATATTTGTAATCGCGTATTTAAATCATGCTATCATGTGCAATTCTAGTTTAATCTGTACTATTCTAACATCAAGAAAATTGTAAAATTTTGCCACATTCCTATACATATTAGTCACAAAATAGCAAGATTTAAATCACTCTTTTTGTTTATTCTGAAATACTTATTAAAATGAAGAACTTAGTATGATGCATGTTTTGTTTAAAATGAAATATAACATGTCATTTTTGAAAAATAGAACAGAATAATACATGAAATTTTTATTATGAATAGCAGTATGTTAGTATTAGACAGCACTTAAGTGACCACTGGAATCCTGTCTGCCAAACTTATTGGTATTTTTCGGTATTTATCTTGCTTAAACTTAACCTCATTTGTCATTGTTGAGCTCTCATACTCTTTGCATTCTCTCTTCCCTTAGCTTTCCTAACACCACTCACTTTTGACTTTCTTCAGTCTTTAAACTGTTGTTTTCAGTCTTTTCTATCAGTCCTGAGTCTTTGTATTCTTCGGAGATTCTGAGTTTCAGGTGTTTTAGAAACAGTGATCAAATGAAGAGTCTTTCTCATGTGGCTTCAGGAGCTGCCTTTATAAGTGAACCCTACTATGTCTCCAGCCCTAGCATGTTTTCCCTAATCAGTAATTTCTACATTTTTAAAATAATTAACAATATACAGAGAAGTTCGTAAATGAAGCAGAATTATAATATATCCTTAAAAATGTTACCCAGTCCTGGTTGGTGTGGTTCAGTGGATTGAGCACCAGCCTGTGAACCAAAAGATTCCCAGTTCGATTCCCAGCCAGGGCACATGCCTGGGTTGCGGGCCAGGTCTCCAGCAAGGGGCACATGAGAGGCAACTGCACATTGATGTTTCTCTCCCTTTCTTTCTCCCTCCCTCCCCCTCTCTAAAATAAAAAAATAAAACCTTTTAAAGAAATGTTACCCATATGGCCACTATAGAGAATATTGCCTATATCCCCAAAATCTACCCAGTCACACCCTATTCCCTTATCCTGAATTTTATGGTAATCGTAAACTTTATGGTGATTACCATCAAACTCTATAGTTGTTTCATCTTTGTATGCATCTCTGATCCACAGTTTAGTTTTCCCTGTTTCTGAATTGTATAGTCATATTGAATATTTTCACATTTTGTCTGTTCTTTCTTTCTTCAACATTATTTTAGTAAGAGTAATCATTTTTATTGTACATCTTCCATTTTAGGAATACATCACAATGTATTTATCCATTCTAATATTAGTGGCCATTCGGGAATTTCCAGATCAGGACCATTATGAACAATGCTGTGATTACAAGCCGTCCTGTACACTTTACTGCTCACCTGTACACAGGTTCCTCCAGCACGTGTACCAAGGTGTGGAACGGCTGGGTCAGAGAGCATGCAGATCTTCAATTGTATTTTCCAAAGTGCACCAGGTTAAACACCCAACAGCAGTGTATGAAAGTTATTGTTCCACATCCTCCCCCAACACTTGGTAGTGTCCTTTTGATTTCTGCCAGTCTGGAGGGTATGCAGTGATATTTCTTCATGGTTTTAATTTCCATTGGCCTGATACTAATGGGTTTGGCCATTTGGACTTCCTCCTTTTTGAAGTGCCTGTTGAAGTCTTCTGCGTATGTTTTTCTATTGGGTTGTCTTTTTCCATGGATGAGTTCTTTATATATTGATGTTATTTTTTGCAGATTTCTGCTGTCACTCTCTGACGTGCCTTTGTTGTTTCTTTTTAATATATGGTATCTTGATGAGTAGACCAACAGTTTTAATAGACAGTAGATAGCTCCACATGGAAATTGTACAGACACTTCAGATTCACCATGTTTACAATCAGATGTGTTCCTATTCCATCCAGTTTTTTCTTCTTTTATATCTCATGTCTTAACCAGTGGTATCATGAATTACTGAATTATTCAAAGTAGTAGGAATTTCACTTATGCTTTTCTTACCCTGTACCATATATACCGGGGCCGTTATATATGTGTGCAAATTTTCAACTTCACCTGATAATACCCAAATATCTTACCAAGTGCTTGTGCTAGTTAACATTTCCACCAACATTTTACCTCCTCACCTGCTGTTGTAGATTTGCCTTCAAATTCTAATAACCCATACAGATTAAAGTCCAGCTCTTCATCTTCGAAAGAGAAAAATGCTGAATAAATCTAAAACTAAATCAAAGGTAGTTTTAATTATTTCAAAGACATTTTAAAAATCTTTCTTAGCCTTTCTTAGCTTCCCCACCTCTTCCAGCCCCTTAAGTCATCTGCCACCAGCAACTGTCTGGTAACTTCCTATCCAGGTCCTTTTCTGCAGCCTCAGCTCTTCCACAGAGCTACCAGAGTTGTCTTTGCAAATCGTAAAAACTTTACTGACTGCCTTTTACCTACCAAATCACATCCAAGCTCCCTAGCATGAAATACTTATCTTTTCTTTATTGCTCAAACCTGCATTTCTTTTTTTTTTTTTTTAAAGATTTTATTTATTTATTTTTAGAGAGGGGAAGGGAGGGAGAAGGAGAGAGAGAGAAACATCAATGTGTGGTTGCCTCTCATGTGGTCCCCACTGAGGACCTGGCCCGCAACCCAGGCATGTGCCCTGACTGGGAATCAAACCTGCGATGCTTTGGTTCGCAGCCCATGCTCAATCCATTGAGCTACGCCAGCCAGGGCAAACCTGCATTTCTAACTTCATCTGTCAACATGACCTCCCCATCCTTCTCTCCATCTCCTATACACATACATTCTCCTTTCAAATTTTTCACATTCTCTCAAAATTCTGTACCATTCTACACACTGCTCTACCTTCATAAATTGCTGCATTTTTCTGTACCTCCTAGTCTTCTGCTTTTGAGGTATTTCTGCTAAATTCTCCTTGGCTAGCTTACTATTAATACTTAGTAAATGTATTTTCAGTAAACATCTAAATGATTCACTTTTACTCATTTATTTACTTACTACATGCAGATTAATATCCATAAATAGACCTTTTGTTAAAACCTGACACTCCTTTTTCAATTCTAAGAATAATATATTTTAGATTATTCTGAGTAAAGGAAATAGATCAACTTTCAAGTACCACTAGGGGGAGAACTCAACTCAGTCAAACTTTTTATACTTCAAATCTCTTCAGGCCAACCCTTCAATTACTGTTACACTCTTGTGAGTAAAATGTTTCAAACTCTTCATTTAATAAAATTACATAATCTGTTCTTTGGCATAATAAAGACTGCTTTTAAATGTAGTTATGAAAATTATATTTTTGCAAATGTCATATTTAGATGAGGAAATACATTAGATGAAGAAATACCCATTTTTATAAACACTGTAGCATTATGTAGTAGATATACTTATGAGACTGAGGTTTATTAAATTTGGTTTAAAAGATTCTTTAGTCAACTTGACACTTTATGCTTTAAAGTCCAAAGTCTTCCCCCATCTTCCTGTTCCTGAGATAACTACATCTGTCATATACCCTACATTCTTCGCAACAGTGCTTTTGCCCCTGTCTTTGGGAGCTATTTTATATAGAGTCTCACTGTGCTTTTCCTTGGTGTACCAGCTTTCAGATTTTGGCCATTTTCCTAGCACTATTTGTCAAAGTTATCACCTAAGTTTTTTCCTTCTGAGACAGAATGACAATTGTTAGTAGATTTTAGTTACCATTATTCTGTGAGTGCTTATTTGGGTTGAACTCTAAGATTCTAGTGTATATTGTTTTAATATTTTGTTACAATTCAGAGTTACTATTATGAAGTTTAAATACTGTATAATCCTTTTACCACATTCATATCTCCATTATTTTCTTAGATAAAGCTCCTTTGGCCAAACTTCTATGTAAAATAACATTCCTATTTTAAACACTATACTCATGCTGCTTTATATTTTTTCAAAACAGTTTTTTGCCATAAATGATACGTTTTTGTTGTTCACATTTCCCACCAGAATGGAAGTTTCATGAGAGGAATTTTTGCCTGTCTTATTTCATTTCTGTTTTCCTCCAGGCTTGGTGTGTAATGCCTGGTGCACAGCCACCACTCAAATATTTGTATTTGAAAAAATTAAAGGAATGTAATAATTCACTCATCTGCTGTTGTTTCTACAATATGTGATTTTTAATGTATGCAATTTGAGTGTTCAAATGTTTAAAATTCAGATGTTATCACTATATTCACACATGTATCAATTTGCATACATTCTTTTTTCCATGGGTCACTACTTGTTAGGAAGGTTAAATGAATTCAGACTCAGGCTAAATGCATTTAACACAGAATGGGTTACTGACCCTGGGTTCCTTCTTTGAAATGTCATTGGATAGAATTCAAACCTCTGAAAATTCAGGTACATTTATTGTTGATGTTAATGGCTTTAATTACATGTAAAATAATGGCCGTTATCTTTTAAAGGAGAAATTTGGTTGGTTGGTTTTTTTATTGCTATCTGCACATATACTTCACAAGCTAATTTTCTGGTTGAATGTCTCAGGCTAATGGAATTTATTTAAATAGTTTGCAAAAATAATTATAATATGCACTGATCAGAATAAAAAGCTTCAAGAAATTTAATTATTATTAAGAACAAGAAGACTTCGGAATCCTAAATGACTCTGTGGTCACAACTTGCTGTCTCTTTGTTTTCTTATAATTGCCAGAGATTTTGTATTGGTTAACAGTAGAGATTTTGAAGTCAAACTTCTTATTAACTATCTCTTTAACAAGTTACTATTTTTATTTACTCATTCAAAACTAAGGATCCTACAGTTACCTCAGCATTGTTGGGATTAAATGAGAAAGCATGTGTAATTGTTCTTTCTCCCCTAACTAGTCTCCAGAAAAAAAAACTCCCAGATGACCTTATATATAAAAAAAGAAATCATACTCAACATTGTAGAGGATTCCAAAAATTACAACCTAACTCGAAAGTGCAGAAAGTGTTTGAGTTCCCTTTAAGATAGTTTTTATTCACCCCAGATAATGAATTTATACCTTTGCGAGAATTGTATATAATGTCAAATTAAGATTCACTTTGACTTTTTGGTTTTTCCTAAAATGTACATTTTAGTGAGCTTATTTCTGTTCACTGTAAACTGTGTTATTTAACCTACTTTTTATTTTTTTATGTATTTTCCATTTGGGGGAACATAGACTTTATTACTTGTAACTTTTAATTCTTAATTCTTCCATGATACTACTAATAAAAGTATTAATAGCTAGCATCATTGATTGCTTAAAACATGTCAAGCAGTATTCTCATACTTAACTATAAGGGCTCATTAGAACCTGACATAAGCAAAGATTTGAAGCAGGTGAGGCATGCAGATTTACAGGGAAAGAATTTCCTAGTGAGGGAATAATCTGGGCAGAAGGCCTAAGGCCAAGAGTGTGTGTAGTCTCTGGGTGCAGTCAGAGGGGAAGTGGGGGAAGTCTGAGAGGTAAATAGGGCAGACTGCGTAGGGCCGAAGAATGTAGGCTTTTTTCTGAGTAAGATGGAAAGTCATTGGAGGATTTTGAGCTGATGAGTGATCAGTTAGATGACATTTAACTGATTGAAATTTTGAACTGATTCAAAAAAAATGATTGCAAGAATTCATAGTATTTACATACAAGGAAATGGTGGTTAAAAATTGTTTCCTCCTTCTCTTAGTGGAATTTTCTACCTTTATTATGAGATCCACATGTTATTTAATAGGTGAGGACTTTATTTTTATATTAGTATTTAATAGAACTCTCCACTTTCCAGGTTATGGAACAAAACTCAGAACAGTTAATTTTGCTCAGTTAGTTGAAGAAAATAGATGGAAATTGAACTCAAGCCTTCTGGTATTTAACCTGGAGTTGATTTTATATTTTAGTTATTATAAAAAGATAAATACAGGGGTGGGCAAAAGTAGGTTTACAGTTGTTTGTATGGAAAATTAAACAAATAATAATACAAGAATAAATTCTGTGTTTCATGTACTCACAACTGTAAAGGAAACCTACTTTTGCTCACCCCTGTATAATAACTTCTCATTACCATATTAAAAGCTTCTGTGGGCTAAGCACATCCGTGAATTAATTCTGCTTTGTTCTAAATAATGGAAAGTTTTTCATTTAAAACGGTTTAGTTCTACTCAAATCCAACTTTTTGTTCTTTTCCTGGTACCCAGTCACATTTACCCACTTTGGTTAGTTAGCCCAGCAGATAACCTCTAGGGATGCCTCAGATGGGCAATACCCCAACCACTCTTGGCTTAAAAACACCCACTCAAAATTCTGTTCTGACATAAAGTGAGGGAGTTAGGTTTAAATCAGTGTGCCCAGATCAGCATGCAGTTCTGACAGAGATGGAGAGGAAGTGATAAAATCTTTACTATTGAACTTTAAAATAGTATATATTTTAATAATGTTACATTACCATGACATTACTAAATGATGGAGTTTATCATATAACTTTGTCATCAATTCATGCTTTCCAACTTCCTGTGCTAATTTGTTAGTTTCACAACAGCTGGTAATTCATATGCCCACCTGGCTAACAAATTTCTTTTTGGAGGATTTTTCCCCCTTGAAGCACAGTGTTTTCTGTTTTGAGCAACTTACTTGAATATTAAAATATTTTTCTTTTTCCTTTAACAATTCTTTCAAAATTTTAAATATTTTTAAATTAGAAATATCTATTCTGTAATCTTATCTAGTCTTACCACAAATTCTCAACAAAGGAAGTTAGGTATATAGCGTTTTTTACTTAGCTTGCTATCTAGTCATGAGGTGCAATCATACCTCGGTACACATCGACTTCAGAACTCATCAAACCCTGTACTCATCACATTTTGATGAGAAAAAAATGTTTCAGCACTCAGCGCCCTCTCTTGTAATGAAACTGAGGTCGACATTAGTCTCACGGTAGCTTATGAGCAGTTCCGTATTTGTCGATTTGGGCACTCATCACAAGTTCCAGAACGAATTAGCAATGAGTACCCAGATACTACAGTGTATTATAAAATTCAGTTAAAAATTTTTTGTACTAACATGCTCAGAGATGATTCTTTGGTATCCAACTTTAGTATGTAGTTAAATATGAAGGGATTAAATATCTAGAGGTTTTTAAGACATTACTGTTTTCTTGAAATGAAGGATATTATTCAGATACCCAAAACCAACTCATAGTAGCATCTGGAAAATTAGTAAAGGGAGGTTAGACTCTTAAGTACCATAATACCAGTGATCATCTTTGTGTTATTAAAAGTTAGTTTATGTATACCTAGCACACAGATCTTGGTTTCTAATACCATTTCCAATAAATGACACCAAGGTTTCTCAAAGAAACAGCTGATTCCAGGACTGAAACAAGAAAAATACAAGATGAACCTGGAGCATCTTATAATGCCAGAAAGTAAAGAAGTGCTAAAAAATGAAACAAAACTCTACATTAATAGGAGCATGCTAAAGGGACAGAGAGGAGCCACCTGAAAGAGCCCTCAGTCAGCAAAGGTGGAAAAGTGTTTAAAGCAGTAGGTGGGTTATAAGTCAAAGTATAAATACCTATCCATGAGTCCATACTGGTATAAATAATGAGTGAATAAATTAATAAACGGAGGAGAAGAGCTACATCTTTGTGCAGAAGAATTCTAAATGCTCTGCCCTCAGGGAGGGAAAGCATAGATCCCTCCTTCTGAAGTGCGGGCTGTGATGTGCACAATGCCATCCCTCCTAAGGGCACAGTATGGAAAGGGCAGCAAAAAATAACTTCATAGTGGAGAAACCTGGTAAACATACTTCACTCAGATGATTAAGGTCAACATTAACAGTTATAAATCCCATTAATAGTATGTACCCGCGATATGACATGATAAAAATGGCACTATACTTCTCTGGCCTTCCAGTAACCCGAAACCCCAATCTTACCATGAGAAAAATATCAGACAAATTTTGATAGCGGGGCATCCTACAGAATGCCTGACCGGTGTTCCTCTAAGCTGTCAAGGTCATCAAAACAGTCTGAGAAACTATCACAGCCAAGAGCAACTTAAGGAGACGTGACAACTAAATGTAATGTGGTTTCCTGCATAGGAGCCTAGAACAGAAAAAGGACATTAAATTTAAAAAAAAGAAAAACAACTAAGGAAATCTGAATAAAGTATGGAGTTCAGTTAGTAAAACTGTATCAGTATTGGTTCCTTAATTGTAACAAACTGATGGAAGAAGTTAATAACAGGGGTACCAGTGCAGGGGGAAACAGGAACTAGGTTCTGAAGTTTTCTGTAAATCTAAAACAGTTCTTTTAAAAAAAGTCTATTATAAAAAAGTAGTTTATGTAATTCCATGGTTTGGGAAAATCCCTGGAATTACATAGAATTTTAAGTATTGGTCACAAAGTTGATCTATTTTCAATTAAGCTATAATTTATGAGAAATATCTAGCTTTTGGACCTTGTACAAATGCTGATTTTTCATGTCTGCGTTTAGCTAGTTCTGTAAGAGACATCACTTTAAAAATGTGTGTGTGTCTTCAGAAAAGAATTAAATCAGTCTTAGCACTGAGAAAAAATTTGATTTTTTTTTCCATACTTTTCAACTACCTTATTATTTTCTTTAAAATATTTATATGTACTTTTATTTTTTTCTAGTTACTAAAACAAAGAATATTCAGACCTTTTGTCCATGAGTTTCTTTTTACTTGCTAAGATTTTTATTAGGGCTACATGAATATTAAGGTCAATTGATTTATTTTTATTAAATTTATTGGGGTGACTTTGGTTAATAAGATTGTATAGGTTTCAAGTGTACGTTTCTATGAACAGTCTTATATATATTGCATTGCATGCCCACCGTCTGAAGTCAAATCATCTTCTCCTTTACCCTTTACTACCCCTCACCCTCTTCTTTCTGGTAACCTCCATACTGTTGTCTGTGTCTATGAGTGTCAATCTTATGTCCCACATATGACTGAAATCATATGGTCCTTAGCTTTTTCTGACCAACTTGTTTTGCTTAGCATGATATTCTCAAGGTCCATCGATGTTGTCACAAATGGTAGTATTTCATTTTTCCTTGTGGCCGAGTAGTATTCCATAGTATGTATGTGCCACATCTCCTCTATCCAGTCATCTGTCGAAGGACACTTTGGTTGTTTTCATGTTTTGACAACTGTGAATAATGTTGCAGTGAATATAGGGGTGCATTATTTTTGTGAATAAATGTTTTTAATTTGGGGGGATAGCTACCCAGAAGAGGGATCACTGGGTCATATAGTAATTATATTCTTAATTTTTTAAGGAACCTCCATACTGTTTTCCAGAGTGGTTGTACCAGTCCACATTCCCACCAGCAGTGAATGAGGGTTCCTTTTTCTCCACAACTTCTCCAACACTTGTTATTGCTTGTCTTGTTGATAAAAACCTTTCTAACAGGTGTGAGGTGGTATCACTGTGTAGTTTTGATTTGCATTTCCCTAATAGCTAGTGAAGTTGAGCATCTTTTCCTGTTGGCCATGACTTTAAATTACAGGAAACTGTTTTAGAAACTTACCAATAGTACCTGATATAGTATGATTTGTTTTTAGATGTTTCAAATGAGTCACCTTGAAGTCACAGAGAGGCTACCGTTTACCACATTTACTATTCTGATTAATTTGTTTTAGGGCAAAGTACAAATCAGTAATAAAAGCTAGGACGTTGCTATTGATGTTTTAGTAAGGTTATGTTGATTAATCACAGTAATCAGCAGTCACGAATTTACTCACATCACTAAGTTTTCTTTTACTGTAATAATTTCATATGCAGTTATAATTGTCTTAATACATTTGCTTCAATATATGAATTGAAAATATCAAATTAGGATTTAGAAATTGGGCCCCTGCTGCAAGTTAACACGGTTGCCTCTGTGACCGTTGAACGTAGTTTCATAATATAGCCTTGAAAAAGAGTATTATTTAACCTTTAAACCAGTCAGGAGATTGCCTTTTTATGGTCTCTAAAATAGTTTAACTTTTTTAGAGGAGACAGAGGTTGGATCTATCTTTCTGTAGCATCGTCTTTTTGTTACATTTTGTATTTCTGGGTATAATTTAAAATAAATGTAAGCTTTACACTTGCATTTGAGGCTAAGCAACATGCATTGTGTCATGACCCTCCTAACACCACAAACCTTCTGTAATACTGCTCCCAGTGAAACCCACATCCTATGTATAACCTTAGATTTATTTTGAAATCTCTATGAAGAGAGCATAGAGAGATTACTAATTGTTTCTGTTATTTCCTTTAAGGGTGTGATGCCTATTTGTAAACTGTGTTTTAAGTTTTAAGTTGTCAGGCTTAAAATGTCAAAGTACTGATTTCCTATTCTAAACTTTCTATTTAAAAATTTATTAACTAGTTTTAAGTTTCAGTTGAGAAGTGGGTAGTATGTTAGACATCTGTAAAGCAGTCACGAAAGGAGAAAGCAACAAACAGTATTTCTGGTAGCCAGTACTTGTAATACTACTGGCTATTATGATAATACTTAACCATTGTAAATTTAAACAATAAGCCACCAATTTTTGTCTGTTTTTTTCTTGTTTTTATTATTTCCTTCTACTTTAGATTTATTTTTTATGTAACTTCTTAAGATAGCTCATACATCCCACATTGTTTTTATTATTTAAAAACATTGGCAATTACTCATCATAGGAGAATGCTTAAATCATAGTTTATGCATTAAACCATAGTTAATTCATACTTGGAATAGTCTGTATATTTAACAAATTAAGAAAGACCTGTAAGACATATTAAATGAAAACATTATAAATAGTCCAAATTCCATTTGTGTGTGTTTAAAAGGTGTGTGTATGTATTATGTATACATGCATGTGTGTATATGTAAATGTTTTGTATTATGTATATATGCATGTGTGTATATGTAAACATTTACATGCATTGGAATGTTGGCTGTGATACCTGTCAAGCTGTTCACAGAGGTGGGAGAGGGCTCGGTGCGAAGGAGTAATGGTCAGGAGCTTACTTTTTATACTATATGAATTTGTATGATTACCGTTGTAATTTTTGAAATGTACATACATTTGAATCATTTTTAAAGTAACTATTGCTAGAATAGAAATAAGAGTTAGGAGTTCCAAATAATTTTAGAAAAGAGCAGCAAAGAAAATTTGGTCAACCTCGCAAAAACTAGGTTTGACCAAGGCCACACTCCTCTGGCCTTACAGTCCCTGAGTTGTCTGGCTCCTGCCTCCTCCCCTGACCGCGTCACAAACAACACAGCCCTTCACATGCTGTGCTGCAGCAACACCAACCACCTTTTTGCTTTTGAAATGAAAATCATTCATTCCTACATCAAGGCTTTTGCTCTTGCTCTTTCTTACATTTGGAATACTATGCTTCCTTCCTGATCTGCCCAGTGTGGGGTCTTTCTCATTGTTTATAGCTCAACTTACAAGTCACCAAATCATAGAAATATTCCATGACCACCTTTTTAAAGTATTCCCTCATGCTGTTACTCTCTATTTTATCATCATGTCTTTTTTATTTCAATATCTCTTATCAGTGCCTGAAATTATCCTCACTTTAAAAATGAACTCATACCCACACATAATGTATTAGAACCTTGTTTCTCTTATTTAATGCTTATTTAATTCAAGGTGTTATACTTTGTGCCCTGGCATATACCGGGTGCTCAAAACATAATTGCTGAATGAAATTTAAGGTGCAGAAAACAGCCATGTATAAGAGAGATTGATACTGTGTGCTGAAAGAGCAGGTGGCATGTTTTAAATACTTTATATGTAAAGATTCATTTATTTAAGTAAATGTTGCCCCAGAGATAAATTGAAACTGATCCCATAATTTCCTACCCCAGCCATCTAACAAAGTACTGGATTGGTCAAAAAATCCGTTTTGGTTTTTTTTTTTCTGTAAAATAAAAGACACATTTTTTCATTTTCACCAATAACTTTAATGATTTGGGTATTTTGAGTATGTAGGCTGACTCCCACTATTGGATTCTAGTGGGCAGAGGTCAGAGGTGCTGCTAAACATCTCCCAGTGCATAAGACAGCCCCACAGCAAAGAATTACTTGGCCAAAATGTCAGTAGTACCAAGAAACTTTGCATACCCCTTGTGA
This sequence comes from Trachops cirrhosus, assembly GCA_028533065.1. Taxonomy (NCBI): domain Eukaryota; kingdom Metazoa; phylum Chordata; class Mammalia; order Chiroptera; family Phyllostomidae; genus Trachops; species Trachops cirrhosus. The sequence continues at coordinate 64,384,107 of CM052542.1, read as the reverse complement.
TACATTTGATCAGTCACAGCACCTTCTCCATACACTGCATAAATCTTTCTTTGCTTTTCAGTTGCATTTTTACCTTTCTTGAAATAATAAAGAATAATATGTCAAAAATGTTGGATGTTTTCTTCCATCTTCAATATTGAAATGGCTGCACAAAAATTCACCAATTTTGATCAGCTTTTTTAAATGCATGCTGATATGACACCTGTCACAATACAATCTAACAAAATTGTTTCAAATGAAGTTAAAGAAAACTAAGTGCTACAAAAGCCACAGCGTGGAAAAAAGTAACGGACTTTTTGGTCAACCTAATAGTAAAAAATAGTTGTTATTGTCTTCTCTTAAGGGAAAAAAGCATGGTCTAATGCAGTAAGCTTTAAAAATGACAGTTAAGGAAAGAAACAGACTACAGCAAAGAGGCCCACCAGGCCTGGCTGCTAACCTCAACCGTCTCCCCTCTCCTGTCGCACTCACCAAGCCGTACAGGTAAATCAGGAAGATCCCCCAAAGATTTGTTTATATCCCAAATGTGGAAAGAAGGAAAATGAGTATGTCATTTACTGACTAAAGAGTTGTAGAAACTTCTGGAAGGAGCAACCCAGTGAAACAGATTATAAATTTTAACTAAAATAAAGGCCCTGGGACAACACAGTGAATTGGGAAGTGAACTGAACTCTAAAACCCAGGTTTTGACATATCCCCCAATTCTGTTATACAAGATATTTAACAAAATCACAGAAGAACACGTAGAGCCCTTGTTCAGCTAGGTTCTTCCTTGTCCTGTGCTAATCCTCAGGCTGTAGAAAAGTGAGAACAAGCTTGAGTTGGAGGGCAAAGAAAGTAGTTTTTAAATGTGGCAGAAAGCGTTAATAAGTAAACCATTTGTTAAAGTGCTTGGATATCTGGACTGTCACCTAGCCATGAGCATGGTGAGAAGAAATGGCACGGCAGCGTGTTGTATGTTATTAGAGCAGAAAAAGAGAAAGAAACACTATTCAGCAAGATTGCGACCAAAAAGAAAGGTAATTCAAGGATGAGAGGAATTAAATTGCTTCACGCTATAAAACAACTAAACGTGAATTCCATAAAATTAACTTATCAAAAGATAATACAAATATATAATGAGGTGGGAAGGAAGATTGTACCATTAAGGAAACAAATTGAAATCTAATGCATCATTGCCAAAACCACAAAAGAATAGTCTACTCAACAGACAATGCTAAAAAGTGGAATAAAGGCATGGAAGAGAAACTTGAGATGAAGTGACTGTAGAGAGTAAGAATGTAAAACAAGTATTGGCTCATAGGTACAGATGACAGATTAACACTAAGGAACGTGGATGTCCCACAACAAATGGAAAGAAAGTATTCAAAACTATAAACAAAAAGAGGTCCTTGAAATTAAGGAAGATTCAGATATTCAGACTAAAAGGACACCCACCCTGTGTTCTAGGAAAATTGGACACAGAGTGCTCCACACTCTTAGAACAAATTTCCCGCAGAGTTGTTCGGAAAGATAAAGACTTGTCCTCCAGATTTCTCATAGCATGTTCAGTGCCCGCGACCAATGAAGCAATGGCTGTGCTGCACTCTGCGATATGATAGCCACCAGCCACATATAGTAATTTAAACTAATTTAAATTTAACCAATTTCATTCAGTTCCTCGGTTTCAATAGCTCAATAGCCTCATGTATGGTAGCTGCTAACTACCATATGAGATAGTGCAGGTAGACAACATTTCCATTATCCCAGAAAGTTTTCTCAGTGCTGGTGTATAAAAGTCTGACTTTGGGTGACCCAAAAGTATTACAGCCAAACAAGATGTCTTTCAAATAATATATTAAAGAAACATGTTGGCATTTTCCAGCGTGGAAGGACTGATGGGATGCTATTCTCGTGATCCTTTAAAAAAAAAAAAAAAACTACTGGATAGTGAAATCCAGCTTAAAACAAGTCAAAATAAAGAACTAAGAAATGTAGATGCTATTTGAAAACATGGGTGGTAAATATTGAATTAATTTAAATAGAGAAAGATACATGAGTAACATAAAAGAAGCAACACCATTTTTAAAAAACAATTTTAGCACATACCGTGCTGTGATTTGCCTCACGAATATGGGACTGGGAGTGAAACCCGACTTCTACTCCTGGCTTTTTCCTAACAAGCCATGTGATCCTCAGTAAGTTAGCCAGCCCCTGAGTCTGTTTAATCCTCTAGTGCTATTGGAGCCTGGTTGTGGTAGGTCAAGCCATCTATGAGGACAACACAGATAAAAGGGCCTGCCAAAAAAGAGAACTTGTTTATTAGTTTATCAAAGTAGAGATAACCTTGCTAAGAGAGAAACAAATGGTGGTAAGAATCCCGAGTATGGAAACAATAGGACTAGACCAAAATGATCATCAAGCTAGAAGAAGAGGATCTAGGAAAATAACAGTGATGGGTACTAAAATGACAAAGATGAAATGATGTTTATATAGATCTAGAAAGGCTTTTTGGAACTAATTCTTCAAAAGTCTTGGTATCCCAAGGCAGCACTCCCCAAAGGTCTTGTCAGGTCTTAGCTCAACTGAGCCCGACAGTGTTTATCATTAGTAAACGGGATGTATTGCCCTCTGTCCTTTCCTCAGACGGGAAAAAGGCAACAGCTGCTTTACACTACACAAGAGCACCTATTTGGAATTTAATTTTGTGGTATTAAAAGCAAAAAGCAGTGCACCCTTTGATAGCATAAAAAACAAAAAACAAAGCCAAGAAACAAAAGTGCAGATGAGTCTTTCACTGAGATGATGACCCCCATGACATGGAATGTGAGGAAATTAAAACAGGACAATTGCAGCTATCCAGAAGATGAAACATATAATCACATATTCTTTAGCTAGAGAGTTGGGTTTTTTAAGTATATTTTATTGATTATGCTATTACACTTGTCCCAATTTTTGTCTCCCCTTTATTCTCCTCTGCCCTGTAATCCCCCACCCTCCAGCATTCCCCCAGCCTCAGTTTATGTCCATGGGTTGTACATATAAGTTCTTTGGCTTCTCCATTTCCCATCCTGTTCTTAACCTCTCCCTGTCTATTTTGTACCTACCGATTATGCTTCTTATTCCCTGTGCCTTTTGTCTTCATTCTCCCCTTCCCCCTCCCCACTGATAACCCTCCATGTGATCTCCATTTCTGGGATTCTTTCCTGTTCTAGTTGTTTGCTTAGTTTTTGTTTTTGTTTTTTAGGTTCAGTTTTTGATAGTTGTGAGTTTGTTGTCATTTTACTGTTCATTGTTTTTTATCTTATTCTTTTTCTTAGATAAGTCCCTTTAACATTTCATGTAATAAGGGCTTGGAGATGATGAATTCCTTTAACTTGACCTTATCTGGGAAACCCTTGATCTGCCCTTCCATTCTAAATGAAAGCTTTGCTGGATAGAGCAATCTGGGATGTAGGTCCTTGTCTTTCGTGACTTTGAATACTTCTTTCCAGCCCCTTCTTGCCTGTAAGGTTTCTTTTGAGAAATCAGCTGACAGTCTGATGGGAACTCCTTTGTAGGTAACTCTCTCCTTTCCTCTTGGTGCTTTTAAGATTCTCTCCTTATCTTTAATCTTGGCTAAGGTAATTACGACGTGCCTTGGTGTGTTCCTCCTTGGTTCCAAAATCTTTGGGACTCTCTGAGCTTCCTGGACTTCCTGGAAGTCTCTTTCCTTTGCCAGATTGGAAGAGTTTTCCTTCATTATTTGTCAAATAAGTTTTCAATTTCTTGTTCTTCCCCTTCTCCTTCTGGTACCCCTATGATTTGGATGTTGGAGCATTTAAAGTTGACCCAGAGGTTCCTCAGCCTCTTCTCATTTTTTTTTAATTCTTCTTTCTTCATTCTGTTCTGGTTGAATGTTTATTAATTCCTTTTGTTCCAAATCATTGATTTGAGTCCTGATTTCCTTCTTTTCACTTTTGGTTCCCTATATATTTCCTTTTATTTCACTTTGTATAACCTTCATTTCTTCCTTCATTTTGTGACCGAACTCAACCAATTCTGTGAGCATCCTGATTACTAGTTTTTTTAACTCAGCATCTGATAGGTCAGCTATCTCCTCGTCGCTTAGTTCTTTTTCTGGAGTTTTGATCTGTTCTTTCATTTGGGTCATATTTCGTTGTCTCTGCACACCTGTTACATTGTAAGGTACGAAGCCTTGGATACTCACCAGGTTGGGGCAACTCTCTGCTGAGTTTTGGTGCTGCCTCTGGGGGAGGGGTCAGAAAGAATGATGGCGCTTGCTTGGCTCTCAGCCAACTTCCAGTCACTTTCCCCACTACCCACAAGTGGATTGTGCCCTTTCAGTTGCTGCTCCCTGGGTGGGTGGGTTTGTGTACATTTTAGGACCTCCTGGGCCTCTCCAGTGGACTCTCCTGTGAGACTGGGAGTTTCTCCCGCCTTTGCAACCCCACAGGATTTTACAGCCAGAGGCTTTGAGTCTTTAGTTTCCTGCTCTGAAACCCTGGGTTTCATGGTCTGTCTCACTCCCATTGTTCCTTCTGGCTTATGAGCTCTAGATCCACCAGCCCCTGCTGTCGGCGTGTGCGGCGCCTTGCTCTGCAGTCTCTCCACCCAGCTACACTTCTCCACCCTCCTATCGGTCTGCATGTGTGTTTCTTTGTCTCCTTGGTTGTCAGAGTTCCATGCAGTTTGATTGTTCTGGTTGTTTTTTGTTTTTAAATTGTTAAAAAAACTTAATCCTTCTTTTGGTTGTGTGGGAAAGTGAAGCGTTTCTCCTATACCTCCATCTTGGCTGGAACTACCCTAGGGTTTTTCGTTGTTGTTTTTTTTTTTTTTTTTAGCTCTGAGCACTGTCTCAATGAGCAATATGAAGTTTAATGAGTGACTATTTGATGCTGTCTTTAGTAAGTCCTCTCTCTTTCTTAGAGATTTCCTTGTGACTAACCCTGTGCTTTTCCCAGAACTTAAAGTCATCTGCCTACTTTTTAGAATATTTTTGAGAAGACACAAATGACAGACTAAAAGGCTCTTGTATGTTTAAAGTGATGTTAAATATGGAGAGAGTTTTTTAGACCACACAGTTAAACCTGTGGGTTAGTCTGTTAATAAGAGGCAAAAATGTCTTTGTGTATACTTACTCCCTTCATCCAGCAACCCCTTAAATGTACATTACATTAGTTTTACTTCACTGCCTACTTGGTTTGAAAAAGGAAATAAAAACAGCGCTTTACTTGGAGTAGTATACAACTTTTAGACTTGGCCTCTTCAAAGATATTAACGATGTCATAAAAAAAAGGCAGAGTGACTACTGTAGATTTTAAAAGGCTAAAGAGACATAGTAACCAAATGTAACCATGAACCTTGGTTTGATTCTGGACAGTAATAAACATGTGGGGCCTTTTTAGGGAAATTTAAATAGGAACTATACATGTTCAGTGAATATACTATGGAATTGCTATTAATTTAGGTGTTATAATGGCATTTGGTTATGTAAGACAGTTCCTTAGTCTTAGGAGATGCATACTAAAATATATAAGTAGTGAAATGTCTTCTCTGCAATTTATATTCAAATGCTTCAGAAGATATAAATAGAAAATGAAAGCAAATTGTGCAAAATAGTAATTGGTGAACATAGCTGAAGGGTATGTGGGTATTGTACTATTTAGATCTGTAAATCTGAAAATTTTGAAAACTAAAAGGCTAGAGAAAAATTTTGTAAGATGTAAATAAATATACAAGATGCTTTTATATGATTTAAAAATAATTTTGCCTCCTGACCTAGGGTGCTTGCTGCTGCCTCATCCATGTATGTAGTACATTAACTGGGTGTTAACTGGTTAATTTCTCTTTAAAAAGCCAAAAAACGTCAAAGCAAATTATCTGCTTGTAGAGAATATTAAAAAGCCTATGGCTTGAGCCCTGGCCGGTGTGGGTCAGTTGGTTGGGTGTTCTCATGCAGAGCAAAAAAGGTTGCTGGGGTGCCTAGTTCAATTCCTGGTCAGTGCGCAAGCCTGGGTTGTGGGATACAGTCTCAGGTCGGGGTGTGTACGAGAGGCAGTGGATTAATGTTTCTTTCCTTCTCTTTTTCCTTCTTTTCCTCTCACTCTAAAAATAAATAAATAAAATCTTTTTTTGAAAAAGCCTATGGCTTGTAACAATGGCTTTTGAAATCTGCTATCTTCCTGTCTAAGGAAGTGTCCTTCATGTGGCAAGATAGGGTAAGTTACAGCCAGCATTAAAAACACAGATAAAGAAACAAACAATAATGGATTTCCAGGCATGCCTGCCACAATACCTGGTTTTTAAAATGAGGCTGACTAAATTTGTGAGTTTAAACAAACCTGGCCCCTGCCTCTTCTCTCACCTCCACAATATTTTTTAAGATTATATACTACTAAACCCCACTTTCCTGCCAAACACTGGTTCCAAGCAACTTAATGTGTTCATCTCAGTTTTGGTGCAATATAACAAGTAAAAACATGCTACTTAGAGCTATGGAGAAAACATTTCACATTTTCTCTTCAATTTTCTGGCTTGAGGAACCACCACATGTAATTATTCAACTTTCTAAATACTGTGTGGGACTACAGTAGATGTAGTTGAGATATCTCTGATTAAAATGTCCACTTTCTTCTGTGACCATTGACACACTGCACAGAGTCACTTTTTCCTGCCAACTACAGCATTTATTGATTTTTCAATCAACTGTAACTGAATATGTGCATATCCTGTAACAGAGTATGTGGCTCATTCCATCTCTGCCTGGTCCTTCCTCTGATTACAGCTCGCATGGTGCAGGGAGGAAACAGCGAGTGTGTGTGCCTGAAGTCATTAGTAAGCAGGTGTAGGTGGGCAAACACCAGAATCACTGCTCTCAGGAAGATATTTCTCTCCACACACTTGTGTGTTATATTAAAGGAGGATATAGCTGTTTGATTATATCAACCTGTTATCTAACAAAAAGTTTAGAGAATTGAACTTCATATTTCCCTTATGGATTGCTATATCTCCTCGTTAATAGTGATGCTTTTAAGTTTTTAAAGAATCATTTTGCTGGTCTCCAAATATTTGGTTTCTCTTTATTCTTTAGAACAGTTATCTTAGTTTTCAGTCATAGAGGTCATATGTATGGAATTTTCTCAGATCCTAAACTTTTTATTTAGTTCCTCATCATATATTACTAGACTTTAAAATAATATTTTCTCTTTGAGAGGTAGGTTAACCAAGAAAGGGATTTGAGTTCAAAATTGAACCAACCTCTATAGACAGGGAACTGACCAGCTGAAACTAACATAGAAATAATGTGAAGTGAAACTGATAGCAGAATTGAAAGAAATTAATTTAAAAACCCTTGACAGTTTTCCTCTATTTTTGTTTTTAAATATATTCTTTCTGGAAATGTAGAGACCATTTGTAAATAAGGTTATGAATCTTGGTCATTTACCACATTTATCATTGTGGTAGTTGAAAGAAATATTTCTCTTTTTTATATGTAAAATTATACTAAGTAATTTTTGTGATGAGAGTCAACTCATAAAATATTTGAGATCCTTAGGAAGTATGGTTAAAGTAATTTATAATTAACACATAAATAGAATTTTGAGTTTGTCTTAAAAAGTAGTTAATTTTTAAAGGTGGTTCAAACCAGGGCATTTCAAGCGCAGGTCTACACACTGGCAGCAGCATCACCACCACTTCTGTGGCTTTCAGGCGGTCCTGATCGCCAAGCCCCATTCCCAGAGGGTTCAGTCGGTCAGAAATGGGTTCTTTTAACCTATATGTCTACAAAGCTCCCAAAATTATTTTTCTCCATAATCATCTTTGGGAATTACCATTTAAAGCATTTCCTAGATTATGTTGTTTATATTTTTTTACTCATTTACTTAGCCATATTTTTAAAACATTTGAAAATAAGATGTTTTTACAGATAACAGAAAACCCAATTCTGAATTTATGGCTTAAATAATAAAAGGGATTTATGGGCTCATGTCTCTGAAAGTTTGAAAGTAGGGTTGCTTCAGGAAGTTTGATTTGGGTTCCAACTTGTTGCATTTGACCATGATTCCCAAGGCTCTGCCCTTATCATTTTTCTCCTCCGGAGGTTTTCCTTATTGTGTTAAAATGACTAGCAGGTAAGCTTTATACCCATGTATCATAATTTCCAGAATAAGAAACTATACCCCATAATTTCCAGCAGAAGTTTTTGAAAATCACACTATTTGAACAATCCCTGAATCAATCACTGTGCAACACACACAGGCGATTATCCTGTTGGGTTTAAACCCTACCAGGCAGGACCTGCAAGTGGGGTTAAGGATGGGGATAATTCCAATCCTAACACCACTACATAAAGAGGGAGAGAGAATGGATCTTGGTAACAACCATAAAATCTACTACAAAATACAGAGATGAACTGTAACTCAGCCTTCTTGAAGAGTGTATTCTATTTTAATGAGATACTAACTTATATGATTTAATCATATTACTTTCTAGTGTCTTAAGTTTCCAATAAAATGTGAAGAAAGTAATATCTATTCCTAGAGCAAAAGGTAGATTTTAAATGAAGAATCACTAACCTTTAGCGATAGATAGCTTTTCACAAATGTAAATGAAGTCTGCTATGGACCAAGTGCTTGCTTTTTAGCAGATGGGAGGGAGAGACAATGAATTGTTTTTATTGATGACTTCTTCCTCCTGTACTTCTTTATGAAAAATTTGAAACATACAAAAGTTGAAGGAATTATATGATAAGCACCATGAACTCACCACCTCCATTCTAAAATTAATATTTTGATTGTCTTATCTATAGCTTTATCAGAACTCACCTATCCACCATTCTAGCGACCTTATTTTTATGCATTTCAGAGTAAGTTAAACTTGTTATACTTTACCTCTAGTCACTTAAACATGGATATTACTAAATAGAGTTATAGATGATGATTAACAGGCTTATATGTACAAAGCTCTATGGTTTACAGCCTTAATATAAATTAGATTACTATAGATATCATAATGGTAATTGCTAAAATAATTACTCAAAGATAGATCCAAGAGTGAAATGTACATTTAGACCTTTTTCATATGTTACTTTATGCCCTAAAAATAAAGTTTCTTTTATTGTGTGCCAAAAGGAAATGTATTTAAGGTCTTTTCAGTGACATTACAGAATACCAAAATCGTCGATGTGTTGCAGCTCTTTAAGTTTGTTACTTACCTAATTAGTTTTGCTTAGGAAAGCTGTTAACTGGCAATCTGTTGTTATCAGCTAGACTGCCCCCCACCAAAAAAAAAAAACCCTCAGGAAAATCAGGTTCCTGGTAATTTATTAGTATAGCTGACATTTTCCCACCTGCTTATCAGAAGGAGCAATGTGGACATTACTTGAAAATAGAAAGCTTAAAAATACTTGCAAAAAATCTTAAATAATTGAATGAATTGTCTCACAAGTGAAATTAAATTGATACCACTTCTTAGAATATAACAGTTCATTAAATTTGGGGGATATTATAAATATATAATTACTCAGTTTTTACATTTTTATTGATTTTTAGAGAGAGGCATTGATCTGTTGTTCTACTGATTTATGCATTCATAGGTTGATTCTTGTATGAGCCCTGATGGAGACTGAACCTGGAACCTTGGTGTATCAGGATGATGCTCTAACCAACTGAGCAACCAGGCCAGAGCCTGGGCCAGTTTACATTTAAAGAGGGTCCTTAAAAGACTTTGAATTAACACATTTTAATTAGAGCCCATTTGTAGAACATAAAAATCCCAGACTTCTGGATAAAAGATCATTTATACATTTTAATTTATTAAGTAGCATTTACAACATCTCTGACTTTTCACCGCTATTTTTGAAACAGCAGCTATGTTCCCTTTAAGCAGACTGTTGAATCAGAATACTCCTTGCAGAGCTTTCCAGCTGGTGTGTCTGTCACACTAATGTGCTACTAATGTGTGACAGTTGTGCTGAGACGGTGACGGTCTTGTCCTGGGCTCACTGCTGGAGCCAGGAGCTGCTTAATCAGCCTTCCTCTCCCCTCAGTCTAGCCAGTGTGCCCTACAAGTTGTTATTTGATGAGGAGCAGTATACCCCGAGAAACAATGATTTAATGGCCATCAGTCTGACTTTAGAGCTTTATAAAGTTATATTTAAACCTTAAAAGAATAATTATATACATTTGGAGTTATTCAAGTATATAAAGATTTTCTCTCTGAAATTCTGCCCTTTTTCTATAATTAATGGAAATTCAAGGAACATCTGGGGTTTTTTAGTCATAAAATCTAAGAGGGCCTTTCCTCCAAAGAAATCGGGGTGTTATAACAAAATTTTTAGCTAAACCTTACTAAGACCTACCTTTGGAGGAAACAGCTCTTTGGAGTCACCTGGTCGCTTTATATAAAAACAGATTTTGATTCCTATGTTTTTAAATTTTTTTTATCCTCACCCAAGGATAAAAAATGCTTACTGATTCTAGAGAGAGAAGAGGGGAGGGGGAGAGGGAGAGAAACATCAATGTGAGGGAGAAATATCCATCATTTGCCTCTTGCACATGCCCTAACTGGCACCAAACCTGCAACCCAGGCATGTGCCCTAACTGGGAATCGAACCCACAACCTTTTGGTATACAGGACTATTCTCCAACCAACTAGCCAGGGCTGATTCCTATCAGCCCTTTTTTTCATGCAAACTTTTTTTTCATGCAAGTTTCCCTATAGGAAAGAGTCGCTATTAATTATTGTTACTGGTTATTTTACATTATTTAAACTTTAAGTATTTCTGCATTGCTCAACTTCTGTCTTACAACATTAGAGCTTATCTCGGTTTTGTCATTTTATTGGGTTGGGTATAAAGTTTATTTGGTTTTTCTGTAAATGGCTCTAGTAGCACTTAGTTGTTTTGAACTTAATTCAAAACAAGTTTATTAGTTTGTGTTGTGACAGCTGTTATATCAGCTTGCATTTTTATAAAACTTATCAAAATTGGTGAATTTTTGTGTAGCCATTTCAATATTGAAGATGGAAGAAAATATCCAACATTTTTGCCATATTATGCTTTATTATTAAAAGAAAGGTAAAAACGCAACTGAAACACAAAGAACAATTTGTGCAGTGTATGGAGAAGGTGCTGTGACTGATCAAACATGTCAAAAGTGGCTTGTGAAGTTTCTCGGTACTGTTGACATTTTGCCCAAATAATTCCTTGCTGCGAGACTGTCTCATGAAATGAAAGATGTTTAGCAGCACCCCTAGCCTCTACCCACTAAAAGCCAATAGTGGGAGATAGCTGACACGATAAAAATATCTTAATAAAAGAAAAATTGTCTTTTATTTTATGGAAAAAAACTAAACAGACTTTCTGGCCTACCCAGTATTTGTCCTGAAATTTTTATTGTATCCCACATGACACTGTTGCTGCGGGATGTCCATAACCCTTAAGAACTTTGCCTTTACTGAGGATGAGATTGAAAGGTATCTTTCTCCAATTCTGATCCAAACCACAAATATCTAGCCTTTCCATCTACCTGAAGGATTTCGTCCTAGTAGTAGACTGCACTTTCTAAAAGCAGCCATTTCAAGGGAATTAATATGATGTGATGCTAAAAGTAAAAGCCATCAAAAAGGACAGCTGAACACATATATCCATACTTTCACCCCTGTGAAGGTATGTCTACGTACTCAGTTGCTGCCACCATTTCTTGTGTTACATATGGTACTTGGAAACTTCTATAAATATAATGGCTTCATTTATTTTATGTCAATGAATAGTTTTCCTCCATATATATTTTTTCTCTTTCCTACATTCTTTCTTCTCCACTCACTCACTACTTATCCCCTTCTTGACATCACCCTTCCCCACTTTGGAATGTACAGGACTGAGGTGGGATAAGTATACAGCCAAGGAAAATCTTAGGATGAGAGAGTCATGAAACAGACTGAATTTGGAAGGAGAGTTAAATCATTACATATATAATGATGCTTTTAGGAGTTAGGATTTAACTCCTTTGGGGAAATCTCAGTGAGGAAGGACTGATAAGTGTTCAAAATACTTGAGCTATTATGGTAACAAGTGGTAGAAACCCATGTGCAAACTGATTCATATAATAAAGGGACTTTATTGGTTCATATAAATGAAAAAACAGGAAGGAAAGGCCTCAGATGATTTAATTAGTACTCTAACTTGGTTTCTGCTCTTCGGTTAGTCTGCCCTTCTCTGGCCAAACAAATAATATTTTAACTAAATTTTCAAAGAATATTTTTTTCTTAAATACAGGCTTCTGGCTAAAATTCTTAGGTATCTTTTGTATATATTTAAGAAGCCTAGCATATTTGGAATGTAGTACTTGTTAAAACCGATCTTTGCTTCGATGATTTATATGTGATATTCATGTGTTTAAATACATAAGAAAAGTTTTAGAGCCTGTAGAAATTATAGTTGTTCTTTTATAGCTGTACAAATATTAGTTGCGTGAAACTGCTTCAGCAGGCCATATTCCATAAAAGGTGTTCAAGGCAGATTGCCAAAAGAAAAAGAACAAAAAAGCAATAAGGGCAGGCAGGAGCTATAGCGGCGAATTTTCAGCTGGTGTACTACAAGATTTTTAAAACCTGTGATACCCTACTATATAGTCAGGGGCACTGACCTCTATTCCCTTAGAGTGTCAAATAAGAAAGTGACAACAGCCAACACAACAGTAGTAGTTTAGTGTGAATAAATCAAAATTATACCTATTTTTTCCTCAGGCTCGCAAAAATATATATTTTTTGGTACGCTGCAGAATTTAGTAATTAGTTTATGTGTACCATGAGATGAAAAAGGTTGGAAACCACTGGCTCGTAGCAATCACTTGATGAAAGGGTTTGGGGAGCAGGGTGTGTAAGAATTCAGCTGAGGGGGTGAGACCAATTAGTGCAGAAGAGCAGTGGTGTTGGGATGGTGCCCTGACTACAGAGGCGCCACCCACCCTGTTACTGGAGTGGTTCTAGCTAGTTCCTCTTTCTGCCAAGGATGTTAGGGGAAGGTGTGTAGAAGGAAAGTAGAGGGGAGACTTGGCTGCAGTCAGAGGACTAAACCAGGTGATGTCCGAGGTCCCTTCTTACTGTGAATGGAAAGATAGCAGTAGGTATCTCCACACTGGAAAATGCTCTTCCCTGCAACCCCTTACTCTCAAGGTAATTGTGCAGAACCTAAGGCATGTTTTAAAACCTACTTAAAAAAAAACTATAAATGCTTAGATATCACTAACATAACTTTTATAGGACTTTCAAAGCTCTCACAAATCAAAATATGTACGTCTTGGTCCTCTACATAAACATATTGAACGATCTTCAGGCTGCATTCTTGAGAGATAATAGCAAATATAGAACAGTGTGTACAGTATCTATAGTACAAGTAAACGTGTGTATACATATGTTTGATTATATATGTACAAAATATCATGGCAAGACTACACTAAAAATCTGTTAACAATGGTTGTCTCCATGGAAGGAAATGAGTGGTTGGTGACTTAAAAGTAACCCAGTGCTTTTCTGGTTTCAGGAATTAAGTACATGCCTCTGGATCAGAGCTTCTTAACATTTTAAGCATCACATGTGACTTCTTAATTACAGATAATCCAGAGACCCAAAACAATCCTGTTTTCACTCTCTAGTAAGCCCTTTATCTTAAAAGGTCACATTTGTTTTCAGGTGATGTAAGAAAGAGGCAGCCCCTCCACTTCCCAACCTATATCCCTGGAAAGTGGTCCCTGGGAAGGTCTGGAACTAGCTTTTAGGAGTGGAGCACACTTAATCAGCCTGTGTAGGACTCCGGCACACATTCCTGGGCTGGTTGGAGAGAAGAGATTAAGAGCTGTCCTCCCCTGTTAAGAGTAGTTTGGAGAACTTCTTTTCCCTCCCCTTCTCTGTTCCCCAATCAAAAGCAGATTGCCAGTGTAGCTGTAGGAGACTCACCATATTCTCAACTAAGCACTGAATCTCTTATAGAGAGAAAATCACTTGCCCTCAAAATAACTAGATAAATGGCTCTGAAATTCTAGGCTAATTTTTTCACTAGTGGATCCACTTAACTATTGATTTGTAAGAGTCTCTCAAAAGGTAAATTGTATTTATTGTAAACCAGTTCCATTAAGCATCATTTAGAAATATTCAGTATAGCTTACTATGAATCAGTTTTTGAAAATAGTTTGACAACAAACTTGTTCAGAAGTTAGCCAATTAAAGGATATGCCACTATGCTGACCTATATTTTCAAATATTTGAGTACATTTTGTGAAAATTCTTTTGTTTGTGCTTTGTTGTCACAAAACAGAAAGAAGAAGGAAAGCTTCAGGGACAGCTTAACAAGTCTGATTCTAACCAGTATATTAGGGAACTGAAAGATCAGATAGCAGAGCTGAATCATGAGGTAAGTGATAAATTTTGATCTTCACATATTTCTTTCTTCCTTCCTCTGTATTGTAACAACACTTTATTACTGGCTGTGACTGACTCTTTCCTGATAAATGTTTTCTGTAAATTCTTGATTATAATTCTATTTTAGAAGATTGTCTTCTTTTTAACAAGATTTTTTTCTGTTCCAATATTGAAAACCTAATTTCCTTAAACCTCTTTAATCATGATCTAAAATAGACAATTGATATTTGCATAAAAATATTTTATTTTTTATTTTTATTTTATTTTTAATCTAAGAACCTTGATATTTTGTCTAAGAGTCACAGTGACTTCAATTAAACTAATTTTTTACACCAATAGATTTGTGGTATTTACCGTTGTGGAGAGAGGGAAGTCTTTTTACTCTTCTCTTCTTTTTGTCTTCATGGTGGTATTACTGAGATTGCAAAAAAGGATACTTGCCTAATATCAGTTAACAGATTTCTTAGTATCTGAACACTTTTAAACTGGCATCACCTTGAATCTGTAAGATTCGACTCATGAAATTCACAAAGTTTAATCTAGGGTACTATATTAAGTAATTTAAATTATTTAATCCAATGTGTTTTGATTAGAGAAATACCTTTTTGTTAATATGGCTCTAGGTCAATTTCCTTGTCCTCTATTATTTTCTAATGATAAATATCTTTTTCAATATGAATGTAAAAGCATATTTCTCATCTTAGCTTATTTGTACAATAATGTTTACTCACAGTAATGAGATTTGAATGGGTAACATAAACCTCTTTATTAAGAAAAAAAACTTGTCTTGGCCACTAAGTTAATTAAAACCTCAAAGGAAGAAGTTTGGGCATTTCCCTTCCCTGGTGTCACACTCTGCAGGTAAAGTGTGCGTGTTCTGAGTGCTGCCTCCTGGAGGTAGTCAACCTAAGTAAATTCTGAATGAAGAAACAAACCATTATCAAAAATGGTAAATCTTAGATGTGGTTTAATTTAATTTGTCTGACAATGTTGGGGTCATTCCTGTAAATATTGATTTTCAGCCATGATTTGAGGGATTCAGGGTTATGTGTAATTTTTACTTATTTGTGTGCATTTTTTATAATATCCTCTGATCTAATAGCCAAGTATGAAAAAAAATTTACAAATAATCATGTTCTAGAAATCCTTATTCTTTTGGGAACCCAAGTATTATCCTTTGCATTCAGAATGTTTTCTCAAGTTAATTGTGACTAAAATAAAACAATCTTCCATTCATAATTTTGACTTCTACTGATAAGGAGGCCTTAATGTTGGTGAATTAAGAAAATTGTATG
>CM052542.1:64287394-64368312 GCA_028533065.1 Trachops cirrhosus | reverse complement strand
TGTAGCTTAGTGGATTAAGCGCGGGCCTGTGAACCAAGAGATCACGGTTCGATTCCCAGTCAGGGCACATGCCTGGGTTGCAGGCCAGTTCCCAGCAGGGAATGCACAGGAAGCAACCATACATTGATATTTCTCTCCCTCTCTCCTTCCCTTCCCCTCTGAAGATAAATAAATAAAATCTAAAAAAAAAAAGAAAATTGTGTGTAGATTGAGTTTATTTCTAAAACTAGCCTATAAATCAGTCAGCAAATATTAAATTTGCCTGACAGGTACATTGACTAAAAATAGGGATATTCTCATCAGAACTGGCAGAAAATGATTCAGAGTAGGCTTTACTTTAACATCGGTTTTTCATGTGTGGCCTGTGAAAGCAATCTTTTATGTTATACAAACATGCAAAGAAAATTCATCAACAGGGTGAATTTTCTACTGTTAAAAAGTTGGATTGTGCAAATTAAAAACTAAAACAGTTTGTGATGAAATGCTAATTGTGTGATTCAGAGTAGGCCAGAGTGCTGGGCGTAAGCAGGCCCCAGTCAGAACATGGTTAGGAGGAAAGTGTGAGTACAGTGCAGCTGGGGACCACAAGAGCTGAGAGGTGAGAGTGAGCTCAGAGCACAGAGGTCTCGAGTTCACAGGAGGCCAGAACTGGTTAAGAATTTATGTGACTAAGTTCTGGGAAATACGGGTAGGTTGAATAGATCCTTTATGGTGAATCCTCAAAGCTAAAGAGATTAAATTTACTTAATAATATGAAATCATTATAGGTCTTCAGTTGGAGATTCCTTTTTATTATGTTTTCTGAGCAGATTTTAATACGTTTACCTGTTTCAAAGTTTCATAGCTAAAGAAAGGATAAATGAAAACAAGTAAAAGATTAAACCAAGATACTGGTTGTAGTATTATGAAAATTACTGTTGGTTTGACCAGCTTCTTAAGAAGGTTAATTAAATAAGGTCACTTTTTATTCTAGTGATTTTTTATTTTATTCATTTATTTTTTTCACAGTTGACATACAATATAATATTTGTTTTAGGTGTACAATATAGTGATAAGACATTTATATAACTTTCAAAACCATCACCACATTCTTGTAATACAGAACTTCACAATGAAAAAATATACATATAACCAAAATCAGTCTAAAACTCCCAATGTAGCTTTTGCCTATATGCTGGAATTTGCCAAAATCCTTGACTCTGAACATAAAAATTAATATTAATGAAGCGAGCATGTGCTTGTTGCTAGTCACTTTGTTAGCTGGTTTTTGTGCTTCTCTAAGTGTTGAAGGAAATGTTGAGACACATGTTGCAGACACAGCATTGCTGTACGTGTTATAACAACTCTGACCACTTAGCATTGTCAGCTGCATGAAACAGTAAATAGGATTAAGCAGCTTATTTTTTATGAATGAATGGTGACTTTATTTTTGATCTATAAAATAACAGTATAGGCCAAGCACTGTGTCCGATACTTCATATTTATTATTACTACCCCTCCTTCATGCTAATCCCAATTAGTGGTGGTATCCTCAGTTTTTAATGGACACAGAAACAAGCTCACATGGTTAAGTAACTGGCCCAGGTTCATAATTCAGTTTGGACTATTCTTTTCTGTGCTGCTTACAGAGACATTAGATTAGGAAACATGTCATCAATATTTAAAATTTGTACAATGTCAATTAATGACAGTATTTTAACTATTTTAACTGTTACTCTTCCCTTGACACATGAATTCGCATACATCCAGTAAGTGAATGTGCCATTGATCTGGCCAGAAGAGCCTCTGTCTCTCCCTGTTTAGCGTTGCAAATGGATTCATCTTCACTTTCTGCAGTTTACTGTGATCCCTCCCAGTGCCTTCTTTGACTTCCAGCCCCTGCAATTCCTACTCTCATCACCTAATTAATTTTGTTCCTAATTTACTTACTTTTCATAGAAATTTTTTAATTTGGAGCCTCTTATATCCTACCAGGATCTTCACAGAAGCCACTGTAGAAATCTTTGCTGCCCCAGACCTGGCAAAAGCTGTGGTCAAACCCTCCCCCTCTAACATCCTGCCCTCATTGCATACATAGGAAAGTGCTTGGATCCCAATTCAGGTGCTTTCCTTATCCCACTTTCCACATCCTACCTTCCCACCCGTCTATCATCATAGCACCCACTACATACTAGGCACAGGGTTTTGAACTGAAGGTAGAGAATGCTGAAACACAATCTAGAGCCTCAAGAGGCTTACAGTCTATAATGAAAAGTAGAGCATTATAGTAGCTACTATTCATGTAACTGTCATTCTCTGCTAGACACTGCTAAGAGTTATACTTGCATTATTTCTTTTAAGCTTCACAACAGTCCTATGAGTAGGTAACGTCATTATTATTCACGTTTTACATATAATGAAACTGAAGTTCTTGGGTGTTCAATAACTCCTCGTGGTCATACAGTAGACAGTGAGAGAGGTTGAGGCTGGTTCAGACTATATGACTCTGAGTCCATCCATTGCACTTAACTACCATATGCTTTATAGCTTCCTTTGAAACATAGGGGTAAGGAAGCTGGTAACAGCATCTGGGCTGGTTTTGGAACATGAAAAAATTTTCAGGCAGATCAGACATCAGGAATATTTAAACAAACAAAATTGTAGGTACCAGGAATAAATAAACCATCTACTTTCACAGCAAAGGTCTGTCTTCTTATGGCTGCTGACCACTAAAGACAAAGAATATTTTCTAAATGCCAGGAAAGGAAGGCAGAAGGAGGTAAAAAGTTATTCTCATTTATAAGCCAAAGGAAATGTATGTCAGCATCATATAGGTATAGATATATTGAGAAATATAATCCAGGCTGAACTGGTACATAGTTCAGTCTAATTACCAGTTGACTAAGCTTCTCTGGATCTTTCCAAGCCTTCCTACCATTTACAGTAGTGTTTCATGGGAAAATGTATATTAAATAACAGATTCAGAAATGTTTTGGAATACAGATTATGTGGTTTTACTTGTTCTGTGTGGTGATGAGTTCTGATGGATGTTCTGAGAATAGGTAAATTTATTCCAGATTAAAGATAGCTCACTTATACTAAAAAATAAATATTTTTCCACTAAACAGTTTTGATGAATTTTATGATATCTTAATAAAGTAGTTTTAATGTGCTTATGTTCTTAAAATCTTAAAGTAATTCTAGTTCTATTTGCTTAATAGCTTTTCTATTTTTCCTTGGTTATAAGACTTCTCATCAGCTAGTCATCAGTTGGTTATTCAAATTGATTGTTCTATATTTCCAATTTGGTCCTATGGGGAGGTTAGTATAACATCCACCTGGTTCGCTGCCATCTTGGGTCTCCCTAGCTTTTTTTTTTTTTTTAATAAATTTTTACTTTTCAATTATAGTTGACATATATTAGTTTCAGGAGTACAACATAGTGATTAGACATTTATATAATTTATGAAGTGATCACCCCAATAAGTCTAGTACCATCTGACACCATACATAGTTATTACAATATTATTGACTATATTCCCTATGTTGTACTTTATATCCCCATGGCTGTTTTTATAAGTGGCAATTTGCAATTTACAATAGTAATTTCTTCCCAATTTTTACCCACCCCCTACTTCCTATCTGGCAACCATCATAATGTTCTCTGTATCTGTAAGTTTGTTTCTGTTTTATTTGTTCATTTTATTTTAGATTCCACATATAAGAGAAATCATATTATATTTGTCTTTCAATGGCTAATGTATTTAACTTAGCATAATACCCTCTAGGTCTATCCATATTATTGCAAATGGCAAGATTTCACTTTTTTTTTATGACTGAGGAATATTCCATTGTACATATGTTCCACATCTTTATCCATCTGTCTGTTGATGGACACTTAAGTTGCTTCCATATCCTGGCTATTGTAAATACTGCTGCATTAACATAAGGATGCAAATGTCTTTTTATTTTCTATTTACTTTTTATAATATTTTTTCTATAACCATTTAATATCCTACACCCCACTCTGCACAGCAGTCACCATACTACTCACATGTCCATGAGTCCTTTTTCCTTTTTGCTCAATCCTTCCCCTCCAGCTGTCATCCTGATCTCCATCTATGAGTCTGTCCACATTTCCCCTGTTAGTTCCTTTTGTCCATTTGATTCCACATATGAGTGAAATCATATGATATTTGTCTTTCCCTGACTGGCTTATTTCACTTAGCATTATTTTTTCCAGGTCCACCCATACTGTGGCAAATGGTAAAACTTCCTTCTTTTTTATAGCCGAGTAGTATTCCATTGTGTAAATGTCCCATAGTTGTTTTATCCACTCATCTACTAATGGACACTTGGGCTGCTTCCATATCTTGGCCATTGTAAATAACACTGCAGTGAACATAGGATTGCTTATGTTCTTTCATATTAGAATATTGGGTTCCATTAGACATATTCCCAAAAGTGGCATAACTAGGTTGAAACACAGATCCATTTTAAATTTTTTGAGGTAGCTCCATACTGCTTTCCACAGTGGCTGCACTGGTCTGCATTCCTACCAACAGCTCAAAAATGTTCCCTTCTCTCCACATCCTCACTAGCACTTACTGTTTGTTGGTTTATTGATGATGGCCATTCTGATGGGTATGAGATAGTATCTCATTGTGGTTTTAATTTGCATTTCTCTGATGATTAGTGACATTGAGTATCTTTTCATATGTCTGTTGATCATCTGTATATTCTCTTTGGAGAAGTGTCTATTCAGGTCCTTTGCCCATTTTTTAATTTGGTTGTTTCCTTTTATGGTGTTGAGTTTTTTAAGTTCTTTATAAATTTTGGATATTAACCCCTTATCAGATGTATCAGTGAGGATGTTCTCCCATTGTGTAGGTCATCTTTTTATTTTGTTGATGATTTCCTGTGCTATGCAAAAACTTTTTTTATGTAGTCCCATTTGTTTATTTTTTCTTTTGTTTCCCTTGCCTGAGGAGATATATCCAATAAAGTACTGCTATGAACAATATCTGAGATTTTGCTGCCTACATTTTCTTCTATGAATTTATGGTTTCAGGTATAACATTAAAGTCTTTGATCCATTTTCAGTTTAGTCTTGTGTGTGGTGTAAGAAGGTGGTGTAGTTTTATTTTTTTGCACATATCTGCCAGTTTTCCCAAAACCATATATTGAATAAACTATCCTTAGCCCACTGTATGTACTTGCTTCCTCTGTCGAATATTAATTGACTGTAAAGGTGTGGCCTCTTATTTCTGAGCTCTCTATTTTGTTCCATTGATCTATGTGTTTGTTTTTATGCCAGTACTATGCTGTTTTGATTACTATGGCCTTATAATATAGTTTGATATAAGGTAGTGTGATTCCTCTAACTTTCTTCTTTCCAGGCTCACTATTGCTGTACAAGGGCTTTTTTGGTTCCATATAAATTTTTAAAATATTCATTCTAGTTCTGGGAAATATGTCATTAGACTCTTGATAGGCATTGCATTGAACCTATAGATTGCTTTGGGTAGCATGGACATTTTAATGATGTTAATTCTTCCTATGCATGAACATGGTATGTGCTTCCACTTATCTGTATCTTCTTCAGTTTTTTTCTTAAGGGTCTTAAATAATTTTCCAAGTACATGTCTTTCACATCCTTGGTTAGGTTTATTCTTAGGTATTTTATTCTTTTTGTAACAATTGTGAATGGAATTGTTTTTCTTAATTTTCCATTCTGTTCATTTTGGTGTATAAAAATGCAACTAATTTCCGAATATTAATTTTGTACCCTGCTATTTTGCTGAATTTATTTATCAGTTCTAGTAGTTTCTTGGTTGGAACCTTTGGGGTTCTCTATGTACAGTACCATGTCATCTGAAAATAAAGACAGTCTTATTTCTTCCCTTCCAATTTGGATGCCTTTTATTTCTTCATGTCTGGTTGTGTGGCTAAGACTTCCAGTACTATGTTGAATAGGAGAGGTGAAAGAGGACCTCTCTGTCTTGTTCCAGATATTAAGGGGAACACTTGTAGTTTTTGCCTGTTGGGTATGACGCTGGCAGTAAGTTTGTCATATGTGGCCTTTATTATTATTCGGTATATTCCCTCTAATCCCACATTGCTGAGAGTTTTTATCATAAATGGGTGTTGGATTTTATCAAATGCTTGTTCTGCATCTATTCAAATGATCATGTGGTTTTTATCCTTCATTTTGATTATGTGGTCTGTCATATTCATTGATTTGCAAATGTTGTACCAACCTTGAAATCCTGGAATAAATCCCATTTGCTCATGGTATATGATCTTTTTGATGCATTGCTGTATTTGGCTTGCTAATATATCATTGAGGATTTTAGCATCTATATTCATCAGGAATATTGGCCTATAATTTTCTTTCTTTGTAGTGTCTATATCTAGTTTTGGAATTAGGATAATGCTGGCCTCCTAAAATGAGTTTGGGAGCCTTCCCTCCTATTGAATTTTATGAAACAATTTGAGAAAGAGAGGTGTTAGTTCTTCTCAGAATGTTTGGTAATTTTACCTGTGAAACCATCTGGTCCAGGGCTTTTGTTTGTTGGGAGTTTTTTGATTACTGCTTCAATTTCAGTAGTTGTAATCTGTCTATTCAGATTCTCTTCTTCCTGATTTAGTTTTAGAAGATTGTACGTGTCTAGGAATTTATCCATTTCATCCAGGTTGTCCAGTTTGTTGGCATATAGTTGTTCATAGTATTTTCTTACAAACCTTTATATTTCTTTTGTGTTAGTTGTTATTTCTCCTTTCACTTCTGATTTTATTTATTTGGGTCCTTTCTCTTTTTTTCTTGATGAGCCTGGTCAAGGGTTTTTCAATCTTGTTTATCTTTTCAAATATTTCACATATTTATGCTCTGATCTTTATTATTTCCTTCCTTCTACTCATTGTGAGATTTGTTTTGTTGTTCTTTTCCAAGTTCTTGTCAGTGTAAAGTTAAATTGTTTGTTTGAGCTTTCTCTTGTTTTTTGAGATAGGCCTGTAATGCTATGAATTTCCCTCTTAGGATTGCTTTTGCAGTGTACCACAGATTTTGGATTATTGTGTCCTCATTTTCATTTGTTTCAAGGTATCTTTCGATTTCTTCCTTGATCTCATTGTTGACCCATTCATTGTTTAATAACATGTTACTTAGCTTCCATGTCTTTATGTGTTTTTCAGTGTTTTTCTTGTGATTTATTTTTAATTTCATAGCATTGTGGTCAGAGAAGATGCTTAATATGATTTCAGTCTTCTTAAATTTATTGAGACTTGTGTTGTGTCCTAACATGTGGTCTATCCTAGAAAACATTCCATGTGCACTTGAAAAATATGTATATTCTGCTGCTTTAGGTGAAATGCTCTAAAGATGTCAATTAAATCCATTTGATCTAGTGTGTCATTTAAGGCTGCTGTCTCCTTGTTGCTTTTCTTTCTGGAAGATCTATCCACTTAAATCAATGGGGTTTTAAAAAACCCAACTATAACTGTATTTCTGTCAATCTCTCCCTTTATATACATCAATATATGCTACATATTTAGGTGCTGCTATGTTGAGTGTGTAAATGTTTACTAGTATTATGCCCTCTTGTTGGATTTTTCTCTTGTTATATAGTGTCCTTCTTTGTCTCTAAATAGCCTTGAATAAAGTCTATTTTGTCACATATAAGTACTGCTACCCCAGCTTTTTTCCCTTTCCTTTTGCATGAGATTATCTTTTTCCATCCCTTTACTTTAGTCTGTGTGTATTTTTCTATCTGAGATATGTCTCTTGGGGGCACCATAGATATGGGTCTTGTTTTTTTATCCATTCAGCTACCCTTTGTATTTTGGTTGGAGCATTTAAGCTGCTTACCTTTAAAGTGATTATTGATAGATACATATTTAGGGCCATTTTGTTTTTAGACTATTTTCCTCTGTTTTTCTCTTTCTTTTCTTCTTCTTCTTTTTAAAGCATGCTCTTTACCATTTGTTGCAATACTTGTTTGGTGTTAACAAACTCCTTTAGCTTTTTCTTGTCTGGGAAGCTCCTTATTTCTCCTTCTATTTTAAATGACATCCTTGCTGCATACAGTAACATTGGTTGTAGGTCCTCAAGTTTCATCACCTTGAATATTTCACACCACTCCCTTCTAGCCTGAAATGTTTCTGTTGAGAAATCAGATGATAGTTTAATTGGTGCTCCCTTTTATGTAACTACCTGCTTTTCTCTTGCAGCTTTTAGGATTCTCTTCTTGTCTTTAAGGCTTATCATTTTAATTATGATGTGTCTTGGTATATGCCTCTTTGGGTCCAACTTGTTTGGGACTCTCTGAGCTTCCTGGGCTTGTGTTTCTTTTTCCTTCACCAGATTAGGGAAGTTTTGGGTCATTATTTCTTCAGATAGGTTCTCAATTCCTTGCTTGCTGTCTTCTGGTATTCCCATGATGCAGGTGTTGTTACACTTCATGTTGTCCAAAATGTTTCTTAAGTTCTCCTCATTTTTAAAAATTCTTCCTTCTTTTTGCTGCTCTGCCTGGGTGTTTTTTCTACCTTGTGTTCCAAATCACTAACTCTATCCTCTGCTTCATCTACCTTACTATTTATTCCTTCCAGTGTATTATTGATTTCAGATACTGCTTTCTTTATTTCTGACTGGTTCTTTTTTTATGTTTTGTATGTCTTTTTTTCATGCTGTTGAGCATCCTTATAATCGTTACTCTAAACTCTCTATCTGATAACTTGCTTGCCTCCATTCCATCTAGCTCTTCTATAGAATTCTCTTGTTCTTTCATTTGGGATCTGTTTCTCGGTCCTCCCATTTTGGCTACATCTTTGTATTTGTTTCTATGTATAAGGTAGACCTGCAAATACTCTGGTACAGGCTTTTGTCAGACACTGCTTGTGACTGGCCCTGGGCAACCTGTTTGGAGCTATCAGCAATCCACTGGATGTGGCTCCCTTTTCTGGGCCTGGGTGTGTACAGAAAGAACCAGGCTACACACCAAGTTTGGCTTTTATCAGCACCTGGCCCAGGGGAGGGTCAGCTGAATTCTCATAGAGATTTGCCTTACTTGTTAAACTAATTCGTGATATAGCCTCAAGCTGTGATCAGGAGCCCTGCTTAAGCTCCACAGGGTGGGGCGAAGTAGTTCCTGTGGGCGGGGCTGTTGCTTCCCTTCAGGGTGGTGCCATTTGGAAAGGAGTGCTCTGCTTGAGAACTATGGCTTCTGCAGTATGGGGAGTGACTCCGCACAGGTTTCCAGGTCCTTCAGTTCTCTCCCCAGAACCACCAACCTCAGATTCTCTTCAAGCATCTCTAGTCCACTCTGCCCTCCCTCTGCCAGAGCCCAGGGTAAGTGGCTGCAAATGAAATTTATATGGTGCCCTTTATGAGACTCTCTTCATCTCCAGCCAATTCTCCCTGATAGACCAAAAACCCACTGCTTTTCACAACTGAATACTAACTGGGTTCCTTTCTGGCTTTGGTGCTGAAGACTGGGGAGCCCAGCTTGGAGTTTAGGCACCATACTTATCAGGGGGAGCCACCTGGCGGCTGAAATATCCCTCTGGAATTTCATCTGCTGCCCATAGGAGTCCAGCCAGCCTCTTGTGCCTCCTTCGCTCTCCCTACCAGTCTTGTTGTGGTGAAGTGGTTTCATAGTCTTTTGCTCAAAACTTTTTTGAAATTTAACCATTCTTTTTAATATAGTGGTAGGGTTATTCATTCTCATTATTGTATAAATTTCCTTTTTATAAATATACAACAATTTTTATTTATTCTTTGGATGAGTATTTGAATTATTTCCACCTTGGTCTGTTAAGAACATGGCTGCAAGTGGTTATGACAATTTATACTCCCGTGAGCAACGAAAACAAATCTTAACTGTTCTACATACTCATCAGCATGTGGAATTGTCAGTCCTTATCTAATTTTAGTCATTCTTTGGCTGTGAAGAGATTTCTCATTATAGTTTTAATGCGTATTTCGCTTATTACTAATAAGATTGTGTGCCTTCCTCCTGGCATCCAGAACAGTGTTGGCATGTAGTAGGGCACTCCATGAAAATGTTTTAATTACTAAATAATTGTCAAGGGCTTTGCTGATGAAATAACATATAAGATGAGATCTAAATGCTAAGAAGTGTCCTCATGTGCAAAAATCAGTGGAAAGAACATTCTAGGCAAAAGAAAGAACTAACACAAAGACATTACAGGAAAATGAAGTGGACTTGTTGAGAAACCATATTAATTAATGTGGCTGGAGTATAATAGACAGCAGAGAAATGGTATGCATGAATGTTACAGAAGTAGACAGAGTCATAGTGCTTTGTAAGATGGAATAGATAGTTTGGGTTTTATTCTGGTTTAGTGGGAAGCCTTTGGATGGTTTTAAGCAAAGAGTGATGTGATCTGATTTGCCTTACCTGCCATACGGTGAATTGGTTGTAGGAGAGCAAGAATGGAAATGGAAATTCGTTAGGGGGCTCTTAAAATAATCCAAGAGCAAAGGTGGCTTAGAAGGTTGGGAGAAGTGGAAGTGTTAGCAGTGTGGATGTATTAGAGATGTGTTTTAGAGGTAGAGAACTTGCTGATGGATTGTATGAGGTATATAAAAGAAGGCAGTCGGTGACTCCAGAGATTTTTGACTTGACAATTGAGTGAATGATTGGTGCCATTTATTGAGGTTGGGGGAGGGTTGGGGAAGAGATCAAGAGCCCTTTTTTATGTTAAAGTTGAAATTTGTGTTAAACATTAAAATGAAAATATCAGGTAGGCAGTGGACATGGAAGTATGAGGGTCTAAAGAGTTTAGGGCTAAAAATAAGTTTAGTTGTCATTGGCATTAAATGACGTACATGGATAAATAAAACGGGGTCCAGAAAAAGTCTGGACCCAAGAAGTCAGGAGAGGTAGTGAGGGAGACCAAACCACCAATGGGATGGTAAGGGAACTGGCAGGTGTGGAGACACAGGAGCCCCCAGCAAGAAGACTTTCAAGAAGGGAGCTTTTCAACATAGTTATTTTGATTAGACTTTAAACTTGCCTGATCTTTCTGAAGAACAAATTTATTTTAAAAGATTTCTTCAGCATTTTTTGCCATTTATCAGAGAATGGTGGATGATTTATGAAAGAATTTAGAAGGCGGTATGGTCTGTCACTGAACAATTACTGAGATCCCTGCCCTGAAGAAATTAGAGAAATGTAAATTATTTCAGGACAAGGCTGGCAAACAAACAAACTAGCAAAAACCTATTATAGGATGCTGTAAACAAAATGCAACCCAGGCAGAAAACCAGCTTTCTCTCTAAAGGGAGCCATTGCGCTGGTCTCCAGTACCCAGAAGGGCTTCTGTCATCCTGCCCCCTTCGTGGAGGAAGCATTTTTAAGTTGTCATCATGTGGCATGAGACTCTTATTTCTACTAGCCAATTATGAAATTAGAAGTTTGAATAAATAAAAATGAAATCTGAACAAAGTCCTTACTAAAGGTTAGCTTAGAAAATATTTATGTATGTATTCTTTTTTTTCCCCTTGAAGGGAGGGAGAAAGAGAAGGAGAGAAACATCAGTGTGTAAGAGATACATTGATTGGTTGCCTCCTGCATACCCCCAACTGGGGAACCTGGCCCGCAACACTATTTTATGTGCCCTGACCAGGATTTGAACTCAAGACCCCTTAGTTTGCAGGCAGGCACTCAATCCACTCAGCCACACCAGCCAGGGTATATATATGTATTCTTCAAGCTTGTAAATTCTGATAATTGCTTCTGTGTACCATAGAGCTAGGATTTAATTAAATATCTACCCAAAAAGTATTTTAATGTCTTAAATATTCTTAATATGTTTAATATGAATTCTTTTTTTTCTCATTTTGTTATTAAATTAGAATTTTTGAAATGAGGAACTTTAAGAATCAAATGACAGGCTATCTTTTTTGTCCCTTGCCACTTACATTCTTCAGTTTGAATGTAGTTAATAGTACTGGCCAGGTGGCTCAGCTGGATGGAGTGTCATCCTGTGCTCCAAAAGGTTGCAGGTTCAATCCCTGGTCAGGGCATGTGTGGGAGGCAACCGATTGATGTTTCTTTCTCACATCAATGTTTCTCTTTCCCTCTCTCTCCCTCCTTCCTTCCCCCTTTATCTCTAAAAATTCAATGAACATATCCTCACGTGAAGATTTTTTTTAATTTTTAGAGTAGTTAATAAAATTATTTGAACTTGAATTTTTAAAAAGATTTTATTTATTTGTAGACAGAGAGGAAAGGAAGGAGAAAGAGAGGGAGAGAAACATCAACATATGGGTGCCTCTCACGCGCCCCCTGCTGGGGACCTGGCCAGCAATCCAGGCATGTGCCCTGACTGGGAATTGAACCAGCCACTCTTTGGTTCACAGGCCGGTGCTCAGTCCACTGAGCTACACCAGCCAGGACAAGAATTTGAATTTTTTTAAAGATGCTTTTTAAAGACCCATTCAACATTGATCTTCAAAACCCAGAGTGTTAAAGGTAGAAAAGAACTTAGTCATTTGGCTCTGAAGTTATTGGCAGCTAATTTTTCTATTTCAAACTGAGTGATACTGTCTTGGTTTGTTTTTTAACTGGATGCTTACTGTATACTGTCTGTTTATAGTATTCTTTATTTCTTTTAAATCTTGTAGTGCTCCAAGTATATTACCTGGTTCACAGAGTGGTAACCTAGAATAGACTTGACATTCTTACTCACACAGATTGCATCGATAAACTGCATTGATAAACAACACTTTATGTCTGGAGGTAGATATAAGATCAAAAATAGTGTGTTCTAATTGTACTGATAATTGAATTTTAGTTTTAGAATTATTTAAGAAAAATTTCAATATATGAAGTTACAAGTTTTCGTGTATATTTTTACAGTAAAAAGTGCTCAGTTCCCCTGAGTGCCAGATTCTTAATGAAATAAGTCATTCCTTTACATTTATTCTTTCTCTACGTAGAGGGATGTAAAGTGCCGTGCAGGAGCTCACAGAAGCCTCAGGGCAAGTAAAGTGCTTTCCTTTGCTGCCCAGAGGTCCCATGTACATCGTGAGAGGTCTTATTTATACAACTACAACAACCGTTTTAAGGCCTTTGAATAAAATGTATAGAACTGTTTTTTAATTTTGCAGCCTCCATTAATTACTTATTTAAGTGAATGTTATTACTTCTCTTCCTCATCTATTCCATTTTATCTTGGATAAGTAGTTGTCTTATTTGAAGTCATAAGATAAAAATTATTGTACAATGTACAATATTTTATGTCTGGAATAATATCACTACATAAAAGACTTAAAGCTGAGATTTCAGATACAGATATTTTTTTAAAACCAGACATGTTTTTAAAGTTTATCTAGTTTTTCACGTGGTAAATGAGGAAGCTGAGGGCCCGAGAGTTAAGGGACTTACCCAGAATTACGCAGCTAGTTAGTGGCAGAGACGGAACTACTGCCCTGGCATTCTGTCTCCTGATCTACGGTACTTATCCCACTGCCCTACCACAGTCCTGCCGGCCCACTTACTGTCTGTCTCATGCCAGATACAGTAGGAGTTCCATGAAGTGTATAGTTGAATAAAAATTAACTACTTATTTCAGATGAGAACCCAACATCTAGTATCTTAAAATCTCTATCCTAGTATTCTTTACTTTTCTTGCAGCATCAGGTTCTAGACTTCTTTTTTTGTTTGTTTGTTTTATTATTTTTAGAGAGGGGGGAGGGAGGGAGAAAAAGAGGGAGAGAAATATCAGAGAGAAACCTCAATGTGTGGTGGCCCCTCACAGGCCCCCAACTGGGGACTCTGCCCACACCCAGACACCCTTCGGTTCGCTGTCTGGTGCTCAGTCCCCTGAGCCACGGCAGCCAGGGCAGGGTCTGGACTTCTTTTCCATCTGAAGCTGGCGAATAGTCTGACTTACTCCTTCACATTATGCTTCTAAAATCTTAGCTTTTTAATATGAGATGATTTGCTAAAAATAGAGGCAACTAAGATGTTCGAGCTAAATTTGACATTTCCAGAAACAGAAAACTAGATAAAAATAGTCCACTCAATTTCATATATACCTCTTATTTTAAAAAATACAAGCTTACTCAATGACATAAATTAGCTCAACTATTCAATACATTCTGTTTCAAGAGTTCATTATTTAACTGGTGACCAAACTTCCAGCAATTGTTTCTAGATTAATTTTTTTAATCTCCAGGACTATATATCTTTCCATTCATTCTTTACCTTCAAAAAGAATGTATAATGTACCACATTCAGAGAAAAACTATAATAATACCACACAGGATACATTACTTTTATTCAAAACTTTTAGACCACTTTCTAGTTTGATTCATATTCATAAAAAGAGGGTGTTCTACCCAATTATATGCATCTACATATCCTATTCCTACTATAGGTAAAAAAGATTTTTAAATTTCTTAAGGAAAATATATGTTTCTAATAATGGTAATTTCATTAAGGAACTGGAGTTGAATCATGAGACTATGACACAAAAGATAAACCTGGTAGGAGCAGGTAAGGTGAAATAATAAAATCACTTAGAAAATAAGAAATAAAAAGCCAAGTGAGGAAAAGAGAAACTTTAAGACAAGATACCAAGGAAAGAACCCTCTTAGAAATATTGACTAAGGTAGTATATGCCTAAAGAAGTTTCGTTAAGGGATTTCTAGGATAAAATCTGGGTGAGCAGCCAACTTGAAGAATGCAGAATCAATCTGAAACTCGGAATTTGGAATTGGTACTCAAGAATTACAGAACCGAAGAAATATCCTCAGGAGATAATTCAGACTTGGATGTTAAGCTGTGTCATAAGGGATTTCTTCTGAGATTGTTCCAGACTGTTGAAAGTTCAGTGTAGTCTGACCGTCAAGGAACTTACAATCTAATGAGGGAAAGTGCAGCAGTTAATTTAATAGAGGCTATATAGTTGTTGCTGACAGTGAGTACTTAATAGTTCAGATATGAGAGATAACATAGCACTTAATTTCATTTATTTTAATTAATGGTTCTTATACTCTCCTTGATGCTTAGGAACAATCTAACCTATAAATTTCTTGATGGTAAAGATTGTGTCTTATTTAGCCTTATATTCCCTAGAGTCTTTCAAAAGTCCTCAGCACTAGGAACTCACAGATTCAATCAGTTGTCTTGGTGTTCAAATTGTCCTCTATTTGATCAGTGGGAACTCTTTCCAGCTACCACCAATTTTTTTTTTCTGTACCTTAAGTAGTCTTTGAGCATTTCTGTGCTTTCTGGCACTAGAAGACAATTTTTTAAAATCCTCATCAAAGGATATGTTTTGTTTTTGTTTTTGTTTTTGTTTTTGGAGGTGGGGAAGTGAGAAAAAAACATTGATCAGTTGTCTCCCATAGACGCCCCAACCGGGGATCAAACCCACAACCTAGGTGTGCACCCTGACCAGTGATCAGACACGCAGCTTTTTGGTTTATGGAATGATGCTCCAACCACCTGAGCCACCCTGCCAGGGCAAGGTGACAAATTTTTAATGGTACTTTACATCAAATGAGTATACCTAGATGTTCAATAGTATGGTAGTAAAACAATACTTATTAGTACTGATCTTATAAATTACTTCATAAATGGTCCCAACAATTGCTGCATGACAATTACATTGGAAACATAAGTCATAAGAAACCACTTCAAGGGAAGCTGGGTGCTAAACACCACTTGAGTTATGAGAAATAGAAGCAGGTGATAATAATCAAAAGGAAATGGAGCCAATGATAAAGCCTATAGCGACAGGTTTTATAATTACTTATAGTAGTTCTTCAGCAAATTTAATTCA
This sequence comes from Trachops cirrhosus, assembly GCA_028533065.1. NCBI lineage: Eukaryota > Metazoa > Chordata > Mammalia > Chiroptera > Phyllostomidae > Trachops > Trachops cirrhosus. Next base: position 64,352,517 of record CM052542.1, on the reverse strand, counting down.
GTAAGGGTGGAAAAGACTTTTTCTTTTTTTAGCGTTCCCATGAATAGACCATCTAATAGCATACTCTTAGATCTTACTAATAGGATGTGCTTGAAGATTTCATTCAACCTGATATGGGCAACCAAATAAGCTACAGTTTTAAAACCCAGTGAACTTACTCCTGTACTCAGGTTTCAAGTAAATGTTAATTTTTAAAATTTATTTAAAAGCTGATTATCCCCACTCTGCATCTAACTCTTAACATTCTCCTTTCTCCTTTCATTATCATGCCGGTGTGAACTTGTAAACACATCCATAGAATGGAGAAGGGGGAAAATAGATATCCACGTATGAGGTTCTTAATAGCAGTTCAGGATTATTGTTTTTTGTTGTTGCTGTTGTTGTGTTTGATTTTTTATTTGACAAGTTTAGTTTTGTTTCTGGATTTTGCATCTGCTCTCCATCTTACTACACGGTTGAGGAACCGTCATCTTTAGAGGAGTGGAATTTTGAGTGGGGCCTAGCTCTGCCGCTGATTCACTGTGACCTCTGGATGCCAGCTTACTTAATATATTCATTCAGTCAGTGCCCATTTGAACATCTTTTAGCTCCCAGGCATCCTCTGGCCTTGCCTCAGTTTCTGCATTCCAGAAGTTATAAAGCCCTTTCCATTCCAGTTGCGTGCTGGATGTATAAAATTAGTAGCCCCATTTGTTACGGAATTCAGACGGGTAGGGAAAGGCAGTCAGTGTGGGCAGTGCTGTTGGTAGAACCACATGGCACCGTGGCCTAGAATCACGTCACAGAGTCTCTCAGTGTGCATTGAAGGAGCAGATGATAGCCAGGAAAAGGAGAGCAGAAGGGTGTTTGGAGAGCAGCCATCGCACACAAAGGTTTGGAGGCAAATTAAGAGCTCACATGGGAGACTGAGAATGAGCAGCTGTAAAAAGCAAGAGGGAAATCAGTAGAGGGGGCATCTCTGAAACCAGAGACTTTCCTGATCAGATCATTTGTAGTGCGTGGCACTGAAAGTAGCATCATGGAGATTGATCTCATGAATGAGGGTAAAACTTTCTTAATCAAACAAGAGGAAATTTATAAAATACAACCTTCTTCCCTGATTATATTTTGAATTATATTCCTTTTAAAGCCTGAGTCCAAATTATGCTTCTCAGAGCCAATTTTAATCTTTTCAGTCTTATTTAGATACTCCTTTGCTATTATTTACCAAACTACCCAACACTTAACACTTATTTTTTAGTGCTGTGTATTCCTAAATATTAGTCCAGTTCCTCATCTATACCAGGATTTCGAAATATAGTCAATCATTTGAAAAGTCTTATTTTTTTGCATCAAGTAATTCAATTCTCAAATGCTAGGTTTTTAAAAAAGAAACAATAACATAGTATTCAAATTAAGGACATTTGAAAATGTGCTCCACAACTTTGTGTCAATTAGAGATATGACTAAAGATGAATAGCTAGCTCTCTCAGATTTACAAATACTAAAAATTTTACATTGTGGTTGGAAGTCTGTAGTGCAGTAAATCATGTGCTTTTCATGGACCATATCTCACAGATGCAGTTGGAGGGGAGATAATCAGATTTTTACTCCCTACAAGCTGGATGGTTGAAATGTCATACCAATAAGATGTGTCAGAGACTTAGTGCCTCTTTGCTGCCTGTCTGATTTAAGTGGCTGTGGTCAGTCTGAGGAACCTGTGATATGATAAGATAGCATTCATTAGGTCATGTGGTTTGCAAGTGCCCAATCTTAACTAAGCAGCCTTGAGCCCTCGGAATGAGGAAGAGGGGGATACTGGCCTTGTCTTTTTGAAAGTTTATTCTGTGTTCACTAACACAATTGTGTGTGTGGTTATATATGTATATTATGCATTTTTTAAATTATTTTTTGTCAGGAGTTAGTTTTAGCTTCTGAAAAAAGTGAATATTACAAATGCGTCATCCTCTTTTACTTAATCAAAAGCATTATATTTTTATTATGAATCTTTTTTTCCTATTTAAATGAAGTTGTAGACAGTAGCCACCTTTTTTTTACTCTTGAGGAAAAAAGTGGATGTTGAAAATTAACATTGTTGGTGCCTTTTTTAATTCAATTCAATTTTCTTCATTGCCTAAATAAAAAATCGTTTATTTTCATTTTGGCAATAGCTCCATCGGAAACACACCCACAAAATAGCTATATATACACACATACACGCATATACGAGTATATACCTTTATTAACATACAGTTCACATCAGTACAGCTCACCCATTTAAAGTATACAATTCAGTGTTTTTAGTATATTCACATTTTTACCAATCTAAAAGTTAATCCTACTTCTATTAGCAGTCATTCCTCATTTCCCCCAAACTTCCTTCATTCAGCCTTAAGCAACCAATAATCTACTTTCTATCTCTATAGATTTCCCTATTCTGGACATTTCATTTAAATGGAATTACATGATGTGTTGTGATCTGTGGTTGGTTTCTTTTCCTTAGCATAGTGTTTTCAGAGCTCATCCGTGTTACAGCATGTGTCAGTGCTTCATTCCTTTTACTGCCTAATAGCAGTTCACCATATGGGTGCACTGCATTTTATTTACCCATGGGTCCGCTGATGGACTTTTGAGTTGTTCCCACTTTTTGGCTGTTATAAATAATCCTGCTGTGAGCACTGATGTACAGGTTTCTTTGTAAGCATGTTTTCATTTGTCTTGACTATATTCTTAATGGAATTGCTGGGTCATACAGCAACTGTCTGTTTAACCTTTCGAGGAACTGCCATATTGCTTTCCAAAGCAACTGTATCGTTGTACCTTCCTACCAGCTGTGTATGAAGGGTCCAGTTTCTCTACATCCTTGCCAATATTTGTTACTATCTTTTTTATTGTAGCCATCCAAGTAAGTGTGAATGTCGCCTCCTCTAGGTTTTGATTTGTATTCTCCTGATGGCTAATGATATTGGGCATCTTTTCATATGTTTAGGTACCATTTATATGTTTAGTGAAATATCTGTTCAAACCCTTTTCTCATGTCACATTGGGTTGTCTTTTTATAATTAAGTTATAAGAGGTCTTTATATATTTTAGATTCAAGTCCCTTATCAGGTAAATGATTTAAAATTTGGTTAAGTGATTGGATGGACTGATAAAACCTATGATTCATTTTCATGAGGATATTGTGCTAAAGGTTTGAATTTTTTCAGTGCTTCAGCTAAAGGTTAAATCAAATGAAATGTTCGTGGTACTTTGATGTAGCTTTACAAGTTCAGAGTGAAACAAGTGTGAAGTGATTTATTTCCTGTAATTGGTCATAAATTTACATAGAACCTCATATATTCCTAACCTCATCACCATTGACATTAGACTACCGTCTAAATAGTGTTAATGGTTTCGATTTTATCAAGATATGTCATCTGCCAGGAAGGGGACAATGGCAGTTTAATTTTGTTTGACCCAGTATACTGGATAAATCTAAATATGCACTATAGAAGGACTGGGAGTTCTTTGTAAATGACTTTCATTTCTTTTCCCTCTCTCCTTCTCTAGTAATAAATGCATAGTGTCAGTTTCTTCAATGTTAAACTTTCCTTTCCACCTTTTTCACTTATAAATGTGGGTACATATTTTGCTTCTAAAAATGAGTCTTAACTATTGCATTTTATACATTTAACATAGAATCTATACTTTTAAAAAAATTTCGATTATATTATCTGGTTCTAAAAAATGATTTACTTAGATTAAAGCCAGAAACATTTTTAGCATTGTCTATTTTATATTCTTTCAATAAAATTCTTGAATTTTTAAACAATCTTTTAAGTATCATAGGTCTGACTTTTGGCTCTTGTCTATGTAATGCAGTGATCAAAAAGTCATGACCTCCAGTTGATCATTTTTATTGGTTTCCTGTTCTGATTCACTGGAAATCTTTTGGTTTGTGTGCTTGTTTTAATCTCTGTCATGTGCATAATTTCAATTTTAAAGAAGCTGATAATTAAGAATAAATCCAGTATATCATTTCCCATTTTCATTTATTTAAATTTCAAAACTGAGAAAACTATTCTGTAAAGAATTCAACAAAATTACTGATTGAACTTTCAGAGGAAAAGTAAAACCTCTAAAACTTAGAAATACAAATCCATATGGTTATTGGATTTCATGTCCATCGATAGTGTTTAGTTATTTGACATTTTGTATATTGCACATCACTTACAGAAATATTACACTTAGCTTTAAAAGCTGTATAACGCTGTACTTTACAGATTGGTTACACAAACCCCAGTGTACGGGGAGGAGCTTTTATAATCTGATATGACTCAGTCCTGGAAACTTACTGCAACTGTTTTGCACTTCGCTTGGTCGTATCACATGACTCACTTCAGTGGTTCAAACCCTGTCTAGTAGTGATCAAAGTTCATTTGGTTAGGGGTTTTTTTGGTATGTGGATGATTTTTTTCCACTTTGTTGTGGATTGATAGTCTTTCAAAATACTCAGTGCAGTTCTTATTCTTTTGAATCTGAGAAAGTATAGTTGCACTCTTCAGCCTCCAATCACACACAGGGGAAAAAATGTTAACTTGAAAGAATGTGCATGGAAGTACTTTTAACTGTAAAGCATCATGTAAATCTAAGGGTTTACTTTTTTAGTTTTATTTTTCAGTTGCAGTTTACATTCAATATGATTTTGTATTAGTTTCAGGTGTACAGCATAGAAGTTAGACAATCATATACTTTACAAACTGTTCCCCCTGATATTTCCAACTGGCATCATACATAGTTATCATAATACTATTGACTATATTTCCTACACTGTACATTACATCCTGTGACTGTTTTGTAACTACCAATCTGTACTTCTCAATCCCTCCACCTTTTTACTCAGTTCCCCAACCCCCTTCCCTTTGGCAACCATCAGTCTGTTTTCTATATATGAGTCTGTTTCTGTTTTGTTTGTTCATTTATATTGTTTTTTTAGATTCCATATATAAGTGAAATGTATGGTATTTGTCTTTCTGTGACTTGCTTATTTCATTTAGCATTATATCTAAGGGTTTATAATTAATTCTTGTACCCCAACATACTAAAATTGAGGAAGAATAACCTGTGGCATCTCTTTAAAACCAGCTGTAAAAATCAGCCCTAACTTTTTCGAGTTCCAGTATTCTGTAATGCGCTGCAAGAAAGCAAACACACAGAGAACGGCTGTCCTTGGTCCACATGGATGCTAGCTCAGGTGGTCAATTTTTTTTTTTAGCATAGACTTCTCTATTATTTATTAAGTTCTACTTAAAGTCCTTAAACCTCCAAAACTATGACATTTCTATTTTTAGAAAAGAAAATTCTGTCTTAAACTTTAGTAGTTTAGGTTAGCTAATGAAGTAGACTAGTGAAAAAATTTTTAAACACTTATGTACCCTTAATGTTTATGAAGTCCTTTCAGAATATTCGTCCCTGCAGGCTCTCCCTGCCTTGAAATTTTAATGATAATTTTTCTGTAAAATAGCTGTAATAGTTTTTAATGCTCTTTTTTAGTGTTTGAATTTTTACCATCATGCAGTTAGAAACTGCTGTTTCCTGTCAAAACCTACGTTCATCAGACTATGAACATGACAGTTTCCTGTTTTCTTATTAACTATACTGTATTCTGTGCTTTATTCTTTAAAGTTACATAATATCTTGTCACTTTCCTTTTCTATTTACTAAATGTTTTCTTTGGTCAGCATTGTTCATACATGCAGGGAAATCGTAAAGTCTCATCTCTTTGTTGATAGTGAGATGATTTTGTTAACTTGTTAAGTTGTAATGAATATGATAGAATATCTTCAGTATTATCTAAATAAATTCTACATGTTTTCACTTTTTTTACTCTGTCTCTTAATGCATAACATGATGAAGCAGTCCACATCAGGTAAGAAACAGTACATTGTTTGGGATATATATATACACACACACACACATATACTTATCTGTCTGCTTATTAATATTTTGATTCAGCATTTAAGAGGATGGGATGAATAATCAGTACCTGAGGACTTTTTTCAAGAATCCTGCCATCTTTTCAGCATAGCTCGTCAACATTTCTTATGTTCCAACTCTTGTCAAGCCAGAATGCCAAGTTCTGGGATACAAAAATGATTAAGAAATAATCCCCACCAGCAGGGGCTAAAAGAAGTAGGATATATATATGTATGGCAATCAGTCATTCCATACTTTTCCAGACAGTGCTAATTTTAGATATTTAATTCCAGTGTTAAATGATATAATTTGGAAAAACCTATCTATAAACAATATACTCAAATATGCCAGTTCTGTCCAGAAGGTATCCAGCCATGTAATATGAAAAATAGAAACATTTCATAAAGAGCATATTAGATACAAGAAACATTGTACACAGGACAATGACGCCTCAGTCCCCTTCAAAGTAGGTACCTTGGGATCTCACACAGTTCTCTGAATCACCTTCAGCTGCCCCATCGTATTTTCCTGAATCTCATTGACGGTCTGAAGTCTCTTCCCTTTCAAAGGTGATTTTAGTTTTGGGAAAAGCCAGAAGTCGCAGGGCACCAAATCTGGACTGCAGGGGTGCTGAGTCGCCTGGGTGATTTGATGTTTTACCAAAAAACTCCGCATGACGCATGAGCAGGTACATTGTCGTGATGAAGCTGCCAGTCACCAGTTGCCCATAGCTGCAGCCTTCTGAATCATCCAGATAGTTTGCACAGAGGAATGTTCAAGCTTAAAGCAAAATTTAATATAGATTCATTGCTCTACTCGCTCAGTCATTTTTAATGCAACACACAGCACACATGCTCACTCAATGTCATCTACCACCCCCACTGACTAGTACAGTAAAGTCATCATTGTTCACACATGTGCATTCCAGTCCAGTCTCCTTGGCTGTCAGGTTACAGGGATGTCACATAAACCATTCTCGTTATATTAACAATGGTTGGACTTTTTCTGGAGAGACCTTGTATATGTGTATGTCAGTCAATAAAATATATTAAAGTACTCATGAAATTACGTACGGCTGTTGATTTATTTAAAATGTTACAAAAATTATTAAAAGTTTTATTAAAATGCTAATATTTTTAAACTTAATATCAAAATAATACTAGAAAACAAAAAATGCTTAAGTAAAGGAAGCAGTGTTTATTTTTTGTTTTTGTGTTATTAGTTCAGTAATTCAATAACATTGAATTATGTTATGGGTTTTGTTCTAGTGAGTATAATTTATTATCAAAATGACTGAACTACAAATAAATTTGGAAGCACAATTTAGAGTTTTTATTAATAACCTTATTCTTGGGATACAGCTAAACAAATAACAGAAACTAAGAAATTCAATAGACACAGTGGGAAATGTTTGTTTTCAGATTTATACCCTGCCTTGTTTCCCACAGATTTTTGAGGGAGTTTGCATGAATACTTATAATACAAAAATAACAATATTAGGTTAATTAAATCAAGTGAAATTGCTCATACTTGACTTTCACTTACAAAAATTGCAATAGCGTGGGGTTCGATATAATAGTTAAAAGAATTTGTTTTAAGGCAACATCTAGTAAAATCAGAGTTAGTATTATCGCACGAAAATGTATACAGTATCAGGTGGAAGTGTGGAGACTCAGGGAGAACAGCTTGCTGAGGACACAGCCACACGGTTGCAGGAGCCGCTGGGCTGTTGGCCATGGGGCCTGTGGCGGGCAGGCAGCCCACTGACGTTGACGGCTGCTGATCTGATCTCCGTGGGGGCTGCCGAAGGTTGGGGTGTCTGTCGCAATTTCTTAAAATGGGAGAACAGTACAGCTGGCCGCATCAATGGACTCTTCTCTTCAGGAACGGTTTCTCCGTAGCATGAGTGCTGTTTGATAGCATTTCACATGCAGTAGAACTTTCAGAGTTGGAGTCAGTCCTCTCAGACCCTGCTTTATCAACTAAGCTTATGTAATCGAAGTCCTTTGTTGTCATTTAACAATCTCCACGCCATCTTTAGGAGTAGATTCCAGCTTAAGAAACCACTTTCTTTGCTCATCTATGAGAAGCACCTCCTCATTCATAAGTTTTATCTAAGATTGCAGCAGTTCAGTCGAGTCTTCAGGCTCCACTTCTGATTCCGGTTTTCTTGCTGTTTCTACCACATCTGCATTTACTCCCTCCACTGAAGTCTTGAACCCCTCAAAGTCATCCAGGAGGTTTAGAATCAACTTCTTCCAAACTCCTGTTAATATTGTTGTTTTGACCTCGTCCCATGAATCATGAATGTTCTTAATGGCATCTAGAATGGTGAATCCTTTTCAGAAGGTTTCTATTTATTTTGCCCAGATTCATTAGAAGAATCACTATCTATGGCATTCATAGCTTTATGAAATGTGTTTCTTAAATAATAAGACTTGAAAGTCAGAATTCCTCCTTGATCCATGGGGCTGCGGGATGGGTGTTGTGTTCCCAGGCGTAGAAACAACATTAATCTCATTGTACATCTCCACCAGAGCTCTTGGGTGACCAGGTGTAGTGTTAATGAGCAGTAATATTTTGAAAGGAATATTTTTTTCTGAGTACAGGCAAAGTGGACTTAGCATAATTCTTAAGGGTCGTAGGATTTTTGGAGAGATAAATGAGCATTGGCTTCAACTTAAAGTCAACGGCTGCATTGGCCCCAAACAAAGAGAGTCAGCCTGTCCTTCGAAGCTTTGAAGCCCAACCTTGACTTCTCTCTAGCTATGAAAGGCCTTCCTACATGACCTCTTCTTACAATGTAAGGCTGTTTTGTCTAATGGAAAATCTGTTGTTTAGAGGAGCTGCCTTCGTTAACTTAGCTAGATCTTCAGAATAACTTGCTGCAGCTTCTGCATCAGTACTTGCAGTTTTACCTTGCACGTACATATTAGGGAGACAGCATCTTTCCTTAAACCTCATGAAGCAACCTATGCTAGCTTCAGACTTTTCTTCGGCAGCTTCCTTACCTCTCTCAGCCTTCATAGAATTGAAGAGAGTTAAGCCCTTGCTCTGGGTTAGGCTTTGGCCTAAAGAAATCTTGTGGCTGGATTGATCTCTATCTAGACCACTAAAACGTTCTCCATATCAGCAGTAAGGCTGTTTCACTTTTTTATCCATGTATCCATCAGAGTAGCACTTTTAATTCCCCTCAAGAACTTTTCTTTTGCATTCACAACTTGGCTAACTTATGTAGTGCAAGAGACTTTCACTTTAAGGCCTGTCTCAGCTTTTAACATGCCTTCCTCACTAAGCTTAATCATTTCCAGGTTTCAAGTTAAAGTGAGAGCTGTGCAACTCTTCTTTCCCTTGAACACTTAGAGGTCATCGTAGGGTTATTACGTGGCCTAATTTCAGTATCGTATCTCAGAGAGTAAGGGGGCCTGAGGAGAGGGGGAGAGATGTGGAAGCGGGGCACAACCAGTTGGAGCCGTCATAACACACAACATTTGCCAATTATGGGCATGGTTCATGGCCCCCCCACAAAATTACAAAAGTAGCATCAAAGATTACTGATCATGACCCTGGCCAGTGTGGCTCAGTTGGTTGGAGTATTGTCCCATAAACTGAAAGGTTGCCGGTTCGATCCCCGGTCAAGGTGCATACAGGAGTGAGTCAGTTAATCAGTGTTTCTGTCTCATATTGATGTTTCTCCCTGTCTCTTTCTAAAAGCAATGCAAAAAATGTCCTCAGCTGAAGATTAAAAAAATTATTGACTACAGATCACCATAACAAATGTAATGATACATCATGCATAGCTTAACAATGGGGCTACCTCTTGAGAAATGTGTTGTTAGGTGATTTTGGCTTTGTGCGAACATCATAGAATGCCCTTACACAAGCCTAAATGGGAGAGCTTACTGTACACTTAGGCTGTATGATATGGCATATTGCTCCTAGGCTACAAACCTGTACAGGATGTTACTATACTGAATATTGTAGACATTGTAACACAATGTAAGCATTTATGTATCTAGACACATCTTAAAATAAAAAAAGTACAGTAAAAATACAACATAAGAGATAAAACATGGTACCCCTGTATAGGGCACTTACAGTGAATGGAGCTCGCAGGGCTGGAAGTTGCTCTGGGCGAGTCAGTGAGTGAGTGGTGAGTGAACGTGAAGGCCTCGGACATTACACTGCTTTACGCTTTATAAACACTGTGCATCAGCATTACCACAAATACCATGAGTATTGCATTGCATTACAGCGTTACAGTGACGACAGCAGCACTGGACGATAGGATTTTTTCAGCTCCATCCTATTTATATGTGGTACATAGTTGCAGCACATGGCTGTGATTAAAAAGTCTGAGATATTGTGAGAATTACCAAAATGTGAGGCAGACACACAAAGTGAGAGGATACTGCTGGGAAAATGGTGCTGATAGACTTGCTCAGTGAAGAATTGCCACAAACCTTCAATTTGTAAGAAATGCAGTATTTGTGGGTACAGTATAGCAAAGGATTTGGGGTGTTGGCATTCAGAATCAACATCATTAGTTTTCATTTACATCATTAAGTCTATATACATTTACAGTGGAACATCAAGCACACAGGTGCTTAAGTATGCAACTTCTCAGGCCTCTCCTCTGGAGTGACAGGCCTGGGAAGTCTGATTTTCACAAGTTTCAAGATGGTCTTATCAGGGAAGTTTGGAAAATAATGTGGGTTGGGGGGTGGGGGGTGCGGCAAAGAGAGTAATTGTTTTTCTGACTCTATTTGAAACAGCTTTATTGAGATAAAATTTACACATAAAGTTCTTCCATTTTAAGTGTAAAATTCAATGGCATTTGGTGTATTTACGGAGTTGTGCAACCATACCACATTCTAATTTTTGGAATATTTCTGTCACCCCAAAAAGAAGCCTCATGTCCACTTTCAGTCCCTCCCTTTCTCCTCCCTTCTCCCCCAGTCCCAGGCACCCGCCAATCTACCTGTCCTCTGCATCCAGAGACTTGTCCTGTCACATAAAGGAGTCATGCGGTATGTCATCTTTTGTACCTGGTGTCTTTGACTCACCTTGATGTTGTTGAGGTTCATCCATGTGTTACTGCTTCATTCCTTTTTATTGCCAAATAGCACTCAATTGTATGGAAACAATGCCTTAATGTGATTATTCTACATGATACATTTATTCAAATGATTGTCTGTTTTTTCATTTTCTCTTAGGTTGTGTTTTCTTATATGTAACTCTCCTCCAGCTCCATGTAAATCCCATTATGTGTTCATCTCTCCTATTCAGACAGTTTAGTTGTGCTATTAATTTCACCTTGTTGAAGAAATCTTTCCTCTGGCCTGCCCCAGTCTACTTCAGTGAGGACAAGGCGCCTCGAGGCCTCCTGCATAGCTGTTGCCCTGGGAGGCTTTTTGTCATCTTAGGGATTCCTTTTGCTTCACTTTCTTTTTCCTGGATCAAAAACAAAAGGGTGTCTCTTTCTTTCTTGCTATACTTCAATTTGGTGGAGCAAATTTTCTCTTTCTTTAAAATAAAAAAGGTTTATAGGAGATAAACCCTATCTGATTTTGGTTTTCGTGATTCACCCAAAAGAGGGTTTTCTTTGAGAGGGAGAGGTTAAGTCCTTCCAGCTCTGCACTCATTGTAGCCTCACACTTAATGTATAGTTTGAGTGAGAATTAAAAATTAAGATAATTAAAATTTGTAATGTAAATTAGAACTTATTTTTTCTCAGAATTTTGAAGGTGACTCTTAACCTTTTACATAAAACATGTTTTTGTTTGGGGCTGGATGCTCTATTTCCTTCTCTGTGCCTGGGGCCTCACAGTCTCACTGTGATGTGACATGGGATGGTCCCCTGCAATTCAGTGTCCCCACACTTCATAGGTCTTTTCAGTCTCAAAGTTCATGTTTTTCATATTAGAGAAATTTATGTCTGAGATCTCTTTATTTGTGTGTGTGTGTGTGTGTGTGTTGTTTTAAGGTCTCTTTTTTCGAGTATTCTGTTCTTTTTATGTGGATGCAGTATCTTCAGAGAGAATAAATGATTTTTTTAAGTTTTCTTCTCCCAGATAGTCTGTTTCCTCCTAGTTGCCTTTTTTCTGGCTTCTCTTAGATGCTTTCCTCAAATGTCTGGCAACGTTGGACTGCCTACTCAAACCCTGACTGGAGAGCTTACAGAGCTGGCAGGACGTTCTGAATGGCCGGGCAGGGTCTGTGGAGTGTGACGGTCACTGCAGGGTGGCCTTGCTGAGACTTCTCTCGAAGGAATTCCAAGGTGCTCCAGAGAAGAATCCCTGTACTTACAGTTCCGAAACGTCCTGGTGCCTCTTGTTTCCTTGGTGAATATCAAAAGTACTTCCAGGCACATTCAGTCACTTTAAAGCCTATGTCTAATTTCACCTGGAACACGAGCACCTTTTTTTTTCTTTTCCATGATCTGGATTTATTACCAGCATTTGACAAAGTTGTTACTGTTGTCAGTGTCATGAAGCTATTCCTATCGCCTTTAACCAAAAATGAGAACAGTGGGCCCAAAGGGTGTGCTGAAGTGTGTCTGTGTCCTTTCAAGACAGAGTTAGTAGCTTTTGTCAGATTCCTAGTCCCACGTGTGACCCACAAGAGATGCCAAACGAAACCCACAGACTAGCACGGCACTCCCTAGAGCAGCGGCTCTGACCCTGGACGTGCATCGCAGCTGTTTGGTTTCCTTGGACACACGCATCCCTAGGCCCTGGCGGCAGAAAGTTTCAGGAAAGAGGTTTAAACTGACTGCTCCTGACAGGTGGGTGGAGTCGGCCCAGCTTGGTTGTGCTGTTGAAAGGCGGCATCCGTCTGTATACACCAGACACACAGGATGTGTTCTTACTTCAAAGCATGTTTGTCCTGAATAATTAAGAGTTCCATTTCAGGTAGTCAGCTTCTTTCTGACTCAGTCCCATTTGGTTGGTACAGAGGATCTACCACAGTGATTCTCAAACTGAGGACATCAAAATGTCCTGAGATACTTGTTAAAAATGTAGATGCTGGGATTTCACTCTTGAGTTCTGATTCCCAAGATGTGGGAAGCAATTCTACATTTTTAATAGGCATCCTCTGTGGTCCTGATGCAGATGACCAGTGGACCACACTTTGAGATATGCTAATCTACGTTTGCTCTCAATAATATCCCTGAATGTTTTGGGAGGAGGATTGGGATGAGGGGGCTAGTTATTGGCTTTTTGTTATTAAGTCTTATTAGATCCTAAAAGTAGAGGAGTAAGGATAAGCAGTACAGCTCTTCAATCTAGGTAACCAAGACTGTACTTCATAGGGCCCAGCGCTGGTCTTCTTCCAGCCAAATCCCGCTTCAGAGTGAGGAGTCCCAAAGGACACTCACACCTGAAGTCCAGCCCCGCGCCAGATCGTGCCCTGGGTACTCAGTACCCTGGGATTTCTTGCCCAGTGTCCACTTTCCTCTTAGGTCTTGGCGATGACTCAGCAATAGCTTCGGCTTTTACCAAATAGTGCCTTATCTTCACCTTTTTCCTTTGTCCACCAAAAAATCCCTCTGTGCCTTTGCTATTCTTTTATCAGTTCTCAAGTAAAGAAGCATTAATTGACCCCCTGGCAATGGGCGAGGACACACCTGATTGGTGGTGTTGCTCTTATATCAGTCAGGGGCAAAGCAGTTGTACAGTCCTTGGTTCATCCTAGCTTGTTGCCTGCATTAGTGGCCAGAGCTGGTTCATGCTTGGGACACATAAAAAAAAAAAAAAAAAAAAAAAAAGAAGCATTAATTGCATCTCCTTTGATATTCAGGAAATGAACCCTCAATTCATAGTTAGTTTTATATAATATTTGCAGTTGCTTATTAACATCTGATATGAGGCTGCAGGGTTTTCATTGCAGTAAGTTTTGTTAGAGCAGAGGAAAGCTACAACTTTCCAAACAATTGGGAAGTTGTGGTTCTTCTGCTGCCCTCCTTTAGAACAGCCAGGAAGGAGGAAGACACGTGTTTCATATCATTTCTTCTAAAGGGCCTGGGGAAAAGAGAGAAAGGAAGAGATTAACTGACATAATTTAACCCTGGGAGCTATAAATTATGTGTTGCAATGTGGTGATAGGATGTTGCATCAGAACGTGGCAGTTGTAATGCAGTGGGTATCACAACCGTGGGGAGGCCCTGTGGTGCCCTGTGCCCTTTCCCTGATGATTCAGCTCCAAGTTTGTGTTCCTCCTGCTCCGCGGAGGAGAAGGGTGTCATTTCGGTTACGTTGTACCTCTCTCTAATTCCTGGCCTAGGACACAGGAACTTCTTTACGGTTGAAAGCTTGCCCAAGGCGGACATCATTGTACTGAGTCCCCTCGTCCCTCTGGTTTCCTGTCATCACACACCAGCAGGGAAGTGTTGGGGTTTCTTCACATCTTCCTGGAAGTCTGTAGGGAAAGCTAGGAGGTGTTCTGGCAAAGCTGTAATGTCTCTACTCTTAGAACCGTTGGTTTTGAAAGTGTGTAACATTTCCTGAATATTTCACATTGCCTTTATCTCAAGATTTGAAAGATAGTGCTCATAAGTGACCAGGAATTTGTCCCTGAGAAACAAAATTGAAGATTGATAGTAATGATAAGGGTAGGTAGGACACATGGGGTACACTTCAGCAAAACTCTTGATAATCAAAGCACCTGTTGGTAGTTGTTTTTTATTGTTGTTTTGCATTCTTTAACACATGACAATATAAGGATTAAATTTCATATTTAAAACATAAACTCCACGGGACAGGGCTAATGTGATCAGATGGTCGTGCAAGTAGCATGGTGGTGGGTTTGGGAATTCGAAGGAATTTAGGCAAAGAAGTGGCAGGTGATGAAAAGAAATAACCTTAATTCTGATAAAACTGGTTTTGGGGAATGTGGCTTCGATATGTGGCAATGGGTTTTTCAGTACTGAATTCTAGAATTAGTCAGACTTGCCCACCCAGTAAAATGTAGCATTTGAGCTCCACACCCTCCCCCACCCTGAGGGTCATGCCCTACAAAACTCCAGAGACAGAGAAACAGAGCCTGGTTCCCAAACACAGAGAGGGGAAAGAGCTGAGCAGTGCCTGCAGTTCCTCTCCCCTGCGCCACGGTGAGGGAAGCCGCTCTTGACCGGGAAGGAGTAGGGGAGAGAAGGCAAAAACGCTGCTGAAGGAAATAACCTTAGTGGGAAGAGGCATTCCTACCCTCATAGAGGGATATAGTGGTGTGGTGCTTCTTAGAATATCAAGGCATTAAAATGAATTTTAGTGACTTGTAAATCATTTTCATCACTCACTGAATTAAGGAGACATACTGTGTGTGTGATAGTTAGAGTATGGTCTTTAAGAACATATCTTCTAGAGATGAACACTGAAATACAGGTTCTGGCACAAATAATGCCCCTTTTTATTGCATAAAAACCTTTGTTACAAAATCATAAGCATGTGATTCTGTAACATCACAATGTCACACTCAAGCCCACCATATGACAGTTTAGGTGAAATGTTCAAATTGCTGTCCATCTCATGCTAGACATTCACGTCCCCTACCAACCACACTTGGTGGTGTTACCTCTGCTGGAACCTGTATTTATAGGTGAACTGATAGGATGTCTGAGATTTACCGCAAAATAATCTAGGGACTGGAGAGGTTTAATGTAACAAGATTATCCGTGCCGCGTTGTTGAAATGAAGTGATGGTACGTAGGGTTCATTGTATTGTCTCTAGTAAAATGAAGGTTCGATTTGAATCTAAAGTTTACTATTAGTTATGTGTCCTCAGCTAGTTCTACCTGAGTCTCTATTTCCTAATCTCTGAAATGAAGATAATAAAGTCTACCATACAGGGCTGTTGTGATGATGATTCAACTAAAATAGCATGTGCCTATTACATAACACACGGGAGTCACTCAAAAATTGGTAGTTACTATTATATCCATAAATGGAAAAAGATCAAGGTATCATCTTCCTTAAAGAAGAAATGTTTGCTTTCTTGGTGAGAGTATGTGTGTATTTCCCCCAGTTGAGTATATTAACTTGGTTTTTGTCTTGACAGCTCAGGTGCCTAAAAGGCCAGAGGGGCTTCTCAGGCCAACCCCCTTTTGATGGAATCCACATCGTCAACCATTTGATAGGAGATGACGAATCATTCCATTCCTCCGATGAAGATTTTATAGATAATTCCTTACGGGAAACCGGCATTGGTTTTCCTTTGCACAGAAAATCTGGCCCCATGTCTTTGGACCCCGCCGTGGCAAGTGGTAGTGAAAGCGAAACAGAGGACAGTGTGATGGAGACGAGAGAGAGCGATCAAGTGGCTCGAAAGGATCAGCCCCCGAGGAAAAGAGAGTCGTACTCAACCACTGTCTGACCATCACTGTGAACTAGACTGTGGATTTTTTTAAGGGATCAGTTATATAATTAAGGGTTTGGGGGACATATCTGTTTCATATGTACATATATATATTTTTTGATCTTACCTGCCTTTTTATCTTTGCCAAACCTTCACCACTGACTTAACCATTGCCATAAAGTAGACTGGAATATGGTTCACATGAAAAATAAGGTTCTAACAGTATTACTGAATATTAAATGTTTCTTGTGTAGGAAATGCAATTATATCTATATGTGGGAAATGTTTTGAAGTACGAAACTATGGAAATTTTCATTTTCTTCAGACAAAACTGCTATTGTGCAATATTTTATGCTCAGTAAACAAATTGGATATTTATGTCTATCAATTTGTTTTCAGGGCAGCTGTCTACAAGCATTTGACCAAGACGTACACTGATTTATCTTGTCTTTTTGTGTTTGAGGGATTTTTTTTTTCATTGAAATTACTGCTTCATTAGTGGGCCACTGAAAGTTCCTAAACAGTGTTTTTTTTCTATATAATTTTATAAATACAAATCAATGGTTACCTTTCTTGAGAGTTTTAAGTTTTGTTTGAATTAATTTTTATGTATGTATGATACTTCCATGTATTGCTAACTAGTCAGAGCAGTAAGTTAACTACAAATATATTATCTTTTGTACATAATTTATAAATAAGCATCACCCAATATCGAACATCATTTTATATGGAGATTGTACATGTTGCAAAATGACTGCCTTCAGCATTCTAATAGGACTTCTGTAAATAAAAAGTTAAAAGGAAATTGAAAATAAAACCAAACACTAATATTTTAATAGCTTTAGTAATTTGCTTAGCATTCAACACTAGCAAATTCATAACTGATGCTTGTTCAAAAATACTATTGGTGAGATCTTTCACTTAATGTGTATGTAACTAATAAATTGTCCATCATTCAAAAGGTTATAGCACACATTACTTAGTGCTAATATTCTACTTCATATAAATTAAGCAATGGACTTAAGTCCAAGATACATAACAATAATATTTGCAAATAATCTATGAGCATTATCTTCAGATTCTCTGATTACTAGTCTATAAAGCCACAATAATTTTTTCCTACTGATTATTCCTTTTTTATCATCTAGACTATTTTTCCTTGGAAATTGAATATCTATCATTGGTAAGTTGGAGGAAACACCCAAATTGCACTTGCACTATGGAAAAACAGCAGAGTATGTTGACTGGATGCTTTCCACTTACTTTCATCAGCAGCCTTCGAGGATAAGAGGGGAAGGTAGAGTTCAGCATATATGGAGATACAATTTTGCACAATATTTTGCATGTAGGAAAAAATATATAACAGAATGGAGTAGAAGAGACAAAAATAATTTTCTTTCTACAACCAGGAGCCCTGGCTGGTGTGGCTCAGTCAGCTGGAGTGTCATCCCATAACCGAGGAGTTACAGGTGCAGTTCCCAGTCAGGGACATGTACGTAGGTTACGGGTTTGATCCCTGGTCCAGGTGTGGGCACATGTGACCCCTGGGTCTGGACACTTGATCCCCCCCGGGATTCCAAGGATCCCAGTCCAGGCATGTATGAGAAACAACCAATCAATGCTTCTCTCTCTTCCCTCCTCTCTCTCTAAAAGCAATGAAAAATATGTCCTTGGGTGAGGACAAAAAAAATTTTAAGTATATAAAAAATAAAACCAAGAGTTAAGCCTTATGCATCTCCATGGACAAGGCTTTTCCAGTAAGCCCTTTGTAGCTGTTTGAGAAGCGAGGTTGAAAATGTGCCTGCTGTGTCCATAGCACCAGGCGTAGCGGTTAAGTAATTTACCTGAGGTCACATGTTAGTAACTAGCAGAGCCAAGATTTTAGTTCAGATCTTTCTGACACCAAAGCATTTGACAAAGTTCAGCTAACAAATTTCTCAGTGCCCTTCCTTTCTGACAATGTGATTTTAAGTAAGTTTAAATCACATTTCACAGCTTATGAGTGTAGATACTCTCCTAGAATTGTCTGGTGCTTCGGGGGTTCATTACTGTCAGCCTGGGAGGCTACTGATGCCCGAGTGAAACAAGGGGATTCGTGGTCATGTGACTGCTCTGACCCCACATCGAGAAATCTGGGTGATCTAGACCAGAGGTCAGCAACTACACGTGTGAGCCAGTCCAGCCAGCTGCCTGCCTTTGCCTGACCTACCAGCGAAGCGTGTTTTTACATTTTCAAATAGTTGAGGGAAAAAATATTTTGTTGCATGAAAATCACATAAAGTTCAAATTTCAGTGTTGATAAAATTTTATTGGCTACCCATGCTTATCCATTATTTGTCTATGGCTGCTTTTGTGTCACAGTGGCAAAGTTGAGTAGCCTAAAATACCTGCTGTCTGGTTCTTTAGAGGAAGGTTCGCTGACCCTTGATCTGGATATTCTAAAATGTAGGCTTACTTCCATTTGTCTCAGTGGAAGATCAAACCATTTGCTTTTGCTGTTAAGCTAATAGTTTGGAAACTTAAATTTCCTGGTGGATCTTGTGCTCAGAACTATTCAAAATGGAAAATGTGCCAGCTGTTTTGTATCATGAAGTCTTTGACACCAGACACAAATTTGGAAGGATATCTGTACCTTTGGAAAGGGAGAAAGAAAGAATTCTAGAACCTCAGCACTGTTCTTTAAAGTATATATGATTGATCTTTAGGGCATGCTTCATTGAATCAATGTTATAATTTGACTTTAAAAGAAAGAATATCTTTCTATAGTTATGTTTTAATTCTAAACTTTGAAAGATTCTTAGAGAATGTCATAAGTACTGTTTAATTAGATATTAAAAGAATTATGGTAACTAAATGTTAATCCATTGATACTCTTGTAATTTGGACAGTGAAAAACAAGAAACAATTCTCATTCAACATCTTTGATTCAAATACTCAGAAGAGTTTAAAGTTCTCCTGACCTTTAGGATACAGTAAGATATTGTGCTCTGATTGTATTCCATTTTATTCAAATTAAGACTTTGAGACACTGGACGATGTATTCTTGATAGATTTTAATTAGTCTGTGGTATGTTGTGTCATTTAAATGTTATTTAGTTAATCAGAGTTGAATATTGGAGCAGTTAGGAAGTAAATGAAATTTTTAAAATTCAAAATAAAAAACTCCCTTGGGTTAGTACCTGCCTGGTGCCATTGCCATTGTGGGTTGAAAGGCCCAGAGTACAGACTTACAAGTGATCTGAATAAAATGGAAATTGCCCTGAGATGATGAAACAGACCTTTTAGATCAAGAAAATACTTCAACAGCCTTTTTAAAAATTAGTGGTAATTTTTTATCCTGGACAAAGTAGTCAAAGACATAACTTTACACAATTTCTAGCCTTTTTATTGATAAATATTAGGCACTCAATATTTGGTGACTAATTGAGACATCAAATCTCAACTAACTGACTGGCTATTTTGGAAGGTGAAAAACAACTTTTTCTTTACTCATGATGCAACTCGTACTGTCCAGATAGTGCCTTTGATTGAAAACAAGGTCTAGAGCAAGGGTGTCCCACCTGCAGCCCGCGGGCCACGTGCAGCCCAGGATGGCTGTGAATGCGGCCCAACACGAAATCGTAAATTTATTTAAGACATTATGGGATTTTTTTGTGATTAAGTGTCACGACATACTTAATGTGTGGCCCAAGACAACTCTTCTTCCTCCAGTGTGGCCCAGAGACGCCAAAAGGTTGGACACCCTGGTCTAGAGCTTTTTAAGTATTTTATTTTTGACACTAGAAATTATTTGGTTCTTCATTCTCCTTTATCTTTTACATAATACACCGTAATTTCTGGACTTAAATAAGAACTGTGGATGAACTGTGTTTTGGTCAAGCCCTGCTGTGGATGGCCTGATTGTTGCAGGACCAGGTGTTGGCAGCTAGCACTTTAGAAATCAGCAGTTTACTTTGTTAAAACAATGAGCTTTAGCAAGAAAGTTATTGCTGCTCTGTCATTAGCAAAACAATACATTTTTAATTAATTAATTTTAATTTAATTCATTCTACTGAAATTAAAATTTCTGGTTAAAAGTGGAGTGGAGACTATAATCCAAGTTTTAACATCACATCCATCGATCTGCCTATCCTCCCTCTTCTTTCCAAAGAATAGATGGTAGAGTAATATATTAGGTATCCAATAAGATGCAAAATTATGATGTATTTAGTTTTACTGTTGGAATTTCTTATTATTGTATGATAACCTAAAATATTTACTTGTGCCTTTGCTTTAAACAATTAAAGTTTTTCATTTTATAAAAATTTTTGTTTTCTTAAACTTTTCAACTTAAAAGGGGAAATGCATCAGAATACTTCTACTAGAGAAATGCCACTCATACGTAGATGCCTAGTCAGCAAAGGAGTCCATCAGATACATGAATAACCGAGGTAAGAGGCAGCTCAAAGAAAGTGAAAATTCCTCAGAAAACAAGCTTAAAGACATGGAAATGTGTGACTTAAATGACAGAGAATTCAAGATTGCAGTTCTGAAAAATATTTAGTGAGATGAAATACACTAAAAAATTGCTTGGCTGCTAACATCAGATCTTCATCAGTGAGGTTTGTGCTCCGTGGGTACAGGGACCACACCCACCTGGTGCACCCATGTGTAGTCAGTGCCAGGCAGAGCGGCTGGTATGTGACATTTTTTCAATTCAATGAAAGGCCAGATTTGCTATTTCCTTCAGGAACATACCGATTTTTAAAAAATATTAATGGTAATATTTTCATCCCATATTTAGGTTATTGAATTAAGTAGCAACTAATTCAATAAATATATCCAAATGTATATGATCTGAGTATACATATAGAGGCTATTATAAAAAGAAATTTTTGCCTTTTGCATCTTTATCACAATGTTAGTGTCATTTAGTTTGGAAGCATAGTTCCCTATATATTCTGCTTTATTCCCAAAAATATTTAAGGTACTTTATAAAGGTCCATGAAATATGACAAGATAGTTATAATCCAGGACTTCTCCACCTTGGCACTATTGACACTTGGGGCCAAATTATTGCAAGTGACCATCCTGTGTATTGTGGGGTGTTTAGCAGCTTCCCTGGCCTCTACCCACTAGATGAGAACCGCAGATTTCTCCCTCCAGTCATTCCTAAATGTCTCTGGTAGGGAAGCACTGAGAATGAAAACTGCCCCTCCTTGAGAATCTCTGATACAAATTTAGAAGTGGGTCAAAAAAAAGAACCACTAGGACCAAAACTAAAAATACATATATACCTATTAGAGATGCATCACAAATTTGGAGTCAGTGAGAAAGTAAAGCCTGAACCACAATGAGGTGCTACTTCATATCTGTTAGGATGACTATTCAAAACAAAATAAGAGTTGGTAAGGAAAAATTCCTAATGGAAAAATTGGAACCTTGTACATTGCTGCTGGGCACATAAAATGGTGCAGCCATTGTGGGAAGGTTTTGGCAGTTACTCAGAAAAGCTGAACATAGAATTACCATGTGATCCAGCAATTCCCCTTCCAGATATATAGTCAAAACAGAGCAGAGGTTTTGTACACCAGTGTTCATGAGAACGTTCCAAGAGCCAAAGGTGGAAGCAACAAATGATCTACAGATGAATGGGTGAATAAAAGGCAGTATTTACAGGGCGGGGCAAAGGGAGATTTACAGCTCTGAGTACACGAAACAGTTTATTCTTGTGTTATTGCTTACTAATTATTGTATATTTTTCCATACAAACAACTATAAACCCACTTTTGCCCCACCCTGTACATATAATGGAATATTATTCAACTACAAAAAGGAAAGAAGTTCTACAATATGAACCCTGAAAGCATTAAGTGAAATAAGCCAGGCACAGAATATGCGTTCACTGATAGGAAGTACCCAGAATAGCAAATTCATAGACATATACAGTAGATGTGAGCTGGGGATGGGGGTGGGAGAAAGGACGTTGTTTAATGGGTACAGAGCTTCTCTTCGGAATGATGAAAAAGTTCTTGAAATGGATGGCGGTGATGGTTGCACAACACCGAAGGTATTTAATGCCACACAATTTTACACTGAAAAATGATTAAAGAAAAGGCATGTTAAGAACTTAGCATCAGCATATAAATTAAATATGTTCAAAGATATAGAAGGGGAAAAAAGTTATAAAATAAACCCATTGTATTTGGCCATGAAATAAAAACAGGTGTTTTAGGTTTAGTGTTCTGGCACTAGACCGGGACTCAGGCTTTGCATTGATGAAGCCTGGAAAAGTCGTGGAAGGACTTTGGGGCTGCCTTGCTGCTCCTCATTCACTGGACTCCCACCCAGGGCCCAGCCCTCCCTGGAATGGCCTCCTGCCGCATTCCCACTAGGGGAGCCCCCCGTCCTCCTGGTCTCCATTCAAGTGTCTCCTGCACAGGAAGACTTTTCTGACCCTTCCTTTTTTTTTTAATTTAAAAAATTTTTAAATCATGTTTTATTGTTACTTTATCACAGTTGTTCCTAAAAATATATTTATGGATTTTAGAGAGAGAGGAAGGAAGAGAGAGAGGGAGAGAGAGACTTCGATGTGAGAAACATCGATTATAGATTGGTTGCCTCCTGTGTGTGCCCAGAATTGAACCTGCAACATTTTGGTGTACAGGATGACACTCCAACCAACTGAGCCACCTGGGCAGGGCTGACCCTTCCTTTTAAAAAGCCCCTACCCCAATAAATTCCGGCCAAGATAGAGGCGTAGGTAGATCCTTCATTTCCTTGCACAACCAAAAGGAGAAAAACAACCGATCTAAAATCAATAGACAACCAGAAATGCCAGAAAATCAAACTGCATGGAACTCCATCAACCACGGAATTAAAAAAGTCAACCAGAACAACCAGAATGGAAAGGGAGTGGACAGAGAGAAACCGTGGTGAGGACTATGGGAGCAGGGCTGGCTGCTGCAAGGTGGCAGGCAGGCTGCGCGGGAGGGGCGGACTTAAGGGGAAACTGAGACTCAGAGCTGACTGTGGACTACGGCGGTTGCCCCAGTGGGAGAAACTCCCAGTCTCAAATGAGAGTCTGTTGGAAAGTGTGTTAGATATGAGCAGGCAAGCTGCACTGTTCCCTCTTTGGCCCCTCCCCTACAGGCAGCACTGCAGCGCAGCTAGGAGGGTTGCCCTGCAGGGGTGAATACCTAAGACCCCGCCCCCTAACAACTTATCAGGGGCCCTGAGCAAAGAAATGGGGTCAAATGAAAGAACAGAGCAAAACCTCAGACAGCTAAGTGAGGAGGAGATCGCCAACCTATCTGATGGAGAATTTAAAGCCCTGGTAATCAAAATGCTCACAGAACTGATTGAGCTTGGTGAAAAAAATGAAAGATACCCAAAATGAGATAAAGCAAAATATTCTGGGAACCACCAGTGACAGGAAGGAAACCAGGATTCAAAGCAACGATTTGGAGCAAAAGGAAGAAATAAACATCCAACCAGAACAGAACGAAAAAACAAGAATCAAAAAAAATGAGGAGAGGCTGAGAATCTCTGGAACAACCTAAAATGTTCCAATATCTGAATTATAGGGGTACCAGAAGGAGAAGAGAAACAACAAGAAATTGAAAACTTATTTGAACAAATAAGGAAAACTTCCCCAATCTGGCGAAAGAAATAGACTTTCAGGAAGTCCAGGAAGCCCAGAGAGTCCCAAAGAAATTGGATTGAAGGAGGAACACACCAAGGCACATCATTAAGTTACCTAAGATTAAAGATAAGGAGAGAATCTTAAAAGCAGCAAGAGGGAAGGAAAGAGTTTTCTACGAAGGAGTGCCCATCTGATAAGGCTATCAGCTAATTTCTCAAAAGAAACTTTACAGGCAAGAAGAGGCTGGAAAGAAGTACTCATAGTCATGAAAGGCAAGGAACTACATCCCAGATTGCTCTATCCAGCAAAGCTTTCATTTAGAATGGAAGGGCAGATAAAGTGCTTCTCAGATAAGGTCAACTTAAAGGAGTTCATCATCACCAAGACCTTATTATATGAAATGTTAAAGGGACTTATCTAAGAAAAGGAAGATCAAAAATATGAACAGTAAAATGACAACAAACTCACAACTATCAACAAATAAACCTAAAAAAATAAAAACAATGAAAACAAAAATTAAGCAAACAACTAGAACAGGAACAGAATCAGATAAATGGAGATCACATGGAGGGTTTTCAGTGGAGAGGGGGAGGGGAGGAATGGGGGAAGGTACAGGGAAGAAGAAACATAATTGGTAGGCATGAAATAGATGGGGAGAGGTAAAAAATGGTATAGAAAACAGAACTCAAAGAACTTACATGTACAACCCATGGACATGAACTAAGGGGGAAATACGGGAGGTTAGGGAGGTGTAGGGTGGAGGGAGGATAAAGGGGGGAAAATTGGGAAAACTATAATAGCATAATAAAATATAATTTAAAAAAATTAAAAGCCCCTACCCAGCTCCATTTCTCTCCACAGCATCGACTGTCAGACAAGCTGCACATTTTACATCTCCCTCTGTTTTTGTCTACCTGCACTAGAATACAAGCGTTATAATTTGGTCTCTATCCCCAGTCTTCAGAATAGTGTCTTAGCTCACAATAAATATGTGTTGAATGAGTGAATGAGTAGTTGAACAAATCACTTACCTCAGTTTGTTCACTATTAAAATGGAATAAACAATATCTGCGAAATACAAATGTCAGTGGAAAACCCAGAATCTCAATGCGCTGGTCTAGCTCCAGAGTCCTCTAATTACTGACAACTGCTTTGGCATCAGCCAGGAACTGCTGAGGGGAAAACGGTGGGCAGACCAACTCCTGTCTTCTCACATGGAACAAGAGACACAAGGGTGCAGATACAAAGCTATAGGAATTCAAAGATTACATCCAGCATGGGGTAAGGGCCTCATTTGCACCCTTCCCTCTTCCCTGCCCACCCTGCAGCAGGGCAGGACCGTGATACCTGTCCAGCTGTTCCACATGTTCCGTGTGCTCCAATGACCTGCTCTTAATAGTGCTAATGTCTCCTGATTTGGGTGCAAGGCTAGATCTCTCCATAATCTAGAAATGAAGCATCATAAAACAGTGTGTAGGATTTTAGGGCCAAAGAAACTTTTCATATTCTCCTGGATTGATTCTTAGAAGGCAGCTGCCACTGTGTCCTCACCTGGTTGTCACCCAGGGCTGACCGCTTCCTCAGGGATTGGAAAGGGTCCTCTCGGAGGCTGTCCTTAGTAACAGGAGAGAGCAGGGCAGGTGGAAAGAAGCAAGTTGACTCTAAAGATGTTGTTTCTATGATTTTTTTAAAAAAGGAAATGCATGCTGTACACATGAGAGACTCTGAGGCTGAGAGATGCTGTGGCAGTTGAGGTGCACCTGGGAGCTGCTAACTGCTCCCGGCCTCTGCTCTGAGGGGCGGCCCTCGCAGCCATTGCACACAGCCCTCCCGGGGGGCAGCCAGTCAAATCAGGGTGCTCGAGCCTCGTCTCCTCCCCGACAAGGGCTCTTCTTCCTCTCCTGGCAGAGGCTTTTCTGCTCTGTGGTGTCACCTCTGCCTTTCCCACCCCAGGACTGGGCTGGGTGCCCCAATTTGGTGTTTGCTGTACTTCTGCCTTCAAGGCACAATTGTGTGTGGACCTACCACCCCTGAGCAGGCTGACTTCCTGGTAGGTAGAAGAGACATCTATTCCCATGGCCCCACATCGTCTTTTCTGTTTTATGTGTCTCAAGATCCAGCCTCTGGCCTTGTGCTCTTCTCTGGAGCTCAGGCATGGACCAACCACACTCCATTTACAAAAACTTTTAAAATGTTTGGTGCATGAACAGATGTTTGTCTCTGCAGCTCCCTTGCTCCCAGATAAGCTTCTGGTCAGGCTTAGGCTGCTCAGCCTAAGGCAGTCTCTGAGCCACATTCCTCTCCCCGCCCTCTCCTGAGCCAGGCTGAGCTGCCACCAGAACTGCAAAAGCAAACTTCCAGGGGAGGAAGTGGAAAACCAAACAATGGGGAGTCATGGCATAAAGCATCAATCTGTAAATACCAAGAAAAATGAAACACATTTCACCCTAGGTAAGTCTGAGTCAATTCAAAGACTAAGGCCAGGTCCAGCTCCGCCCTTTTCTGGCAAATGGCCTTCCAGTTGTGTTCTTTGGAGGGACACTGCTGGCCGTCAGCCCCCTGGCCAGTGCTGGAATTTGAGTAATCACAGGACCAAGTGGCACATGTGGGTCAGTGCGTTGTTTGGGCTGGCTCACAGCCCTTGACACTCTGTGGCTATTTTAAACGGATCCTGCAGCCTTTCGTTTGCTTCACTAATTTCTCTAAAATAGAATTGTTTATCTGTGGGTCAAAGCTGAAGAAGCTTGTTGTTCATCACCAAACCGCTCTTTGGCAAGACTAGCGATGGCACATGTACCCGAGCCCAGAAGGGCACCTCCGGAGTGCTCAGTCAGTTAGCTAACAGAGAAATCACGCATTGCCCCTCTGAACCCCCAGAACTGTGGAGGCCACTCTGTAAAGAGCTACCAGTTTGAATAGTTCTTCTCCTGCTTTAACTTCTCATCTGCACTCAGTCCTGTATTTCCACTGTCTACATGGCATTTCCACATAAATGTGTTGTTTGAAGGGATGGCGCAACAGTGTCTGTTCCCTGATTTCTGCCAGTGGTGGAATTATCCAAGCTTTTGTTACTGTTGTCACATACCCTGAAATCTCAGTGGCTTTCTCACTCATGCTACATGTCCATCAAAAGTTGGGAGCTGCTCTACTCTACGTTGTTTTTACTCCAGGACCCAGACTGACGTGCACTGCTGATTATTGTAGCAGAGGGGAAAGCCGTATGCTGAGTGACACACTGGCTCCAAGGAACCAGACGTCACTTCCAGTCACATTTCATGGGCTGACATACATCATGTGACTAAGACTCCGGGGGAGGCCATGAATATTTGGAAACATAGTACTAAACTTTGTGCCAACAACTAACTATTCTAAGGTCACTTTTAAATTACAGTCTAATTGTGATATAATTCACACAACATAGAATTCAGCTTTCTAAAATATATGATTATATCATTCTTAGTGTATGCACAGAATTGTGCAGCCACCACCATTAGTGATAATGGTTCACACCACATCAACATCATATTATTTTCATCACCCCTCCAAAAAACACAAACCTGTATCCATTAGCAGTCACTCTCTCTCCTCCCCATGCCCTCTCTATGACTAGGCAACTACTGATCTACCTTGTTTATATGGATTTGCCCGTTTGGGACATGTCCTGTAAATGGAATTATATGACATGTTACCCCTGTGTGTGTTTCACTTAGCATAACGTTTGAGACTCATTCACATTGTGGCATGTATTACTACTACATTCTTTTATTATTCTGAATAATATTCCAGTATATGGGTATTCCACATTTTGTTTATCCATTCCTCAATTGGTAAACATTTGAGTTGAAACATTTTCGCTGTCGCAAATGATAACTGCTTTGAGCACTTGTGTACACACTGCTATGTGGACATAGGTTTTCATTTCTCTTGGGTGTATACTTAGGAGCAGAATTTCATATGGGAAACTATCAAACTGTTTTAAGTGTCTGCAGTATTTTACAGTCCTACCAACAATATATGAGAGTTCTAGTTTCTCCATAGTCTTCTCAACATTTCTTGTCTGTCCTTTTCATTTTAGTCATTTTAGCAGGTGTGAAGTGGTATTTCATTGTGGTTTTGCATTTCCATAATGACTAATGATATTGACCATCTTTTCTTGTGCTTATTGACCCTTTGTATGTCTTCCTTGGAAACGTCTATTTAAATCTTTGTCAATTTCTTTAAAGATTTTATGTATTTCTTCTTAGAGAGAGAAGAAAGGGGGGAGAAAAAGAGGGGGAGAAAAATCAGTGTGTGAGAGACACATCAATTGGTTGCTTCTGACATGCCCCCAACTGGGGACCTGACCCACAACCCAGGCATGTCCCCTGACTGGGAATCGAACCTGCAACCTTTTGGTTTGCAGGTTGGGACTCAATCCACTAAGCCACACCAGCCAGGGCAAATACTTTGTCCATTTTTAATTGTTTTCTTTTTATTGGTGAATTGTGAGAATTCTTTATGTATTCTGCATAGAAGTCCCTTATCAGATATATGGTCTGCAAATATTTTCCCTATTCCATTAGCTATCTTTTCATTTACTTAATGGTGTCCTTTGAAGCACCAAAGTGTTTAATTTTAAGTCTACTTTGTCTATTTTTCCTTTGGATGCTTTTGCATTTGGTATTACATCCAAGAACACATTGTCTAAATCAATGTCACTATGTTTTCTTCTACGAGGTTCATAATTTTAACTTTTACATTTAAGTTGGTATTCCACTTATTAACATGGTGTAAGGTAGGGGCAAAGTACATTATAAATCTTTTATTTTGGAATGATTTTAGATTCACAGAAAAGTTGCAAAGGCTGTACAGTTTCCATGAACCCTTTGCCTAGCTTCCCTAATGTCTAACATAACCATAGTATACTTGTCAAAATAAGAAATTATTAATAGTACTATAGTTTTAACTAAACTACAGACTTTATTCAGATCCCACCAGTTTTTCCACTAATTTATTCCAGGATCTAATTTTATGGTAAACTAACAAACTGTTTTAAGTGTCTGTAGGATCTAATCCAGGATACCACCTTGTGTTTAGCCAGGTACTTTTTATATATTAAATCATTCAATCCTCAAAACAATATAAATGTCTTTCCTTTACAGATGAGGAAATTAAAGCATTGGAGAGCTTAAGTAAATTGCCAAGGTCACGTAAGCAGTACATTGTGGAATTGCCCTTATCTCATCATTAATCCCAAATTCTTGGTAAATTCCAGTGCATCCTCTGGTTGCCTCCCAAGGAGGATACAAGGGAGCTGAGCACTGTGACCTGTTGGTAGTCTGAACTGCTTCCATTCTAGTTTACTGGTGGTCTGGACACTATGGCAGAGACTGCCGGGTGGCCCCCCCCCCCGGCATCTTTGACTTCTGAAATCTCACAGTGACCCCTTCACAGGCCTTCTTCTACTCACTGGGTTGGCCTTCCCTGGATGCTTTCAATAAGGAGATTTATGTCCTTTAGATTTGGAAATATTTTTCTTATTTCTGGTGATAATTTCCTTTCTCATTCTGTTAGTGAAGTGGTGCGGTCCCTGGATGTTTGCTCCTGTAATCCTTTTGTCTTTTTCTCTCCTGTTTATAATTTTTTAATTGTTTCACTGATTTGAAAGAAAAAGTCGTTGACCCGTTGCTCCACCCAGACTTGCCCTCACTGGTTGATTCCCGCACGTGCCCCGACCGGGACGGAACTGCAGCCCCGGGCCATCCTGGGTGACGCTCCAACAACCGAGCCACCCTGCCCGAGCTCTCCTGTTTCTGTTATTTGTTTATTTATTTAGCTTTCCAAATTGGGGATATATGTACACATTGTTATGTGGCCTGCTTTTCTGAACGTATTTCAATGGCAGTACATTAAATGAGCATTTTTTAATATATTTAACCAATATTCCGCTGTCAGACATACCTTCCCTATCATGCCATGAACCTGCGTAAGGCAAGCTGTGGCACACACCTCTATTTCCTTGTGATACATTACTAAAAGTAGAATTCCCAGATCAGAAGGTACATATATTTTAAATACTTTTTCTGATATATATTGCTGATATACCCTCCACAAGTTAATAATCTCATTAGTAGTATAAAAGACTGTTCTTTTTCCTATAGAACATACTCTTGGAAACAAATAATCTAAACCAAAGATGTATTTCATTACAAATAGGAACTTGTGATATAAGGTACTTATGGGGAAGTTTTCCTATCTCATCTGAGCAATAGCTTCATATATTCTCACATTCATGTATATTATTCATATATTTCACTATTATGCCTCCAACCATCCTTAGAATGAATAGTCTGGCATATGTATAGAGTTATATTTTCTCTGACTTACCTAAGAGCGTCCCTGTCCTAAAGTCATAA
Source organism: Trachops cirrhosus (assembly GCA_028533065.1). Taxonomy (NCBI): domain Eukaryota; kingdom Metazoa; phylum Chordata; class Mammalia; order Chiroptera; family Phyllostomidae; genus Trachops; species Trachops cirrhosus. The sequence goes on along the minus strand of CM052542.1, from coordinate 64,322,208 downwards.
CACATAGGAATCAGATTAGGGTGGTCAGGGCGCCGAGAACAGTAGGGTGGCTGAGGGCTTTCAAACACCTGGTGATTTAGCATTTGCTGACATTAAAATAAGCTGCTTTAAATGTAGAAAACTCATAACTAGTTTTCTGTGAAAATGAAGGTATCACCTTCTTAATACATGATTTGTCAAGGGTTGTTGGGTAGCCAAGAAGACCTTAGTAGGGTTAATGCAAAAACAAAATTTGGAATGGCCACCTAGCACTTATAAAATTTAAAATCTTTTATAACTTTTATTTGCCTCAAAAACTATTACTAAGAATAGTCCTTATTCTTTACAGAGACATCCTGAAATATTTATAAAAGAAATGATGTGATATTTGGGATTTTCTTCAAAACAGTCAGGTGGAGAAGGGGGGTAGTGAATGGAGAGATAAATGAAAGTGTAGCCACAGATTTACCATTGAAGCTGGGTGATGGGTACATGGGGTACAGTTTACTATTCTATTTATGTATGTTTGATATTTTCCAGAAAAACAAAACAGAAACAATAAAATCTCTGTTGCTGTGTGATGTGGACCCTGGCCGTGGGGTCCGTCCGTGTGTTGTGGATGCGACAAATAAATTCACACGGACTGCAGAAGTCCTGTGGAGAAAAAGGGACGGCATGGTCACTCTCTGAGTGAGAGAGAGGGCCCCAGCCCCCTCCTGGACAGGCTTTTATTGCTTTTCTGGGTACAGTACATCGAGGATGGTCCTCATTTACTATGCACAGTTTCTTTTTTTCCCCCAAATTCTTCTTTTATTCTTTTTTTAAAATTGTTGTTCAAGTGCTATGCACAGTTTTGCTGTAGGTGATTACCTTTTACAGATAACAAAGGACAGAATGTTGCTAATTACTTCAAAGAGGAGTATGTTGCAAATCAAGCGGAAAAGTGGTTGAACTGGTTACACTTCATCCTTGGGAGGTTTAGCACAGATTTTAGGAAGTTACTTTAAAGATATGCAGTAAACAGCTGCTGCCTCAATTCAGAGTGGGGGAGTTTTAGCAGAAGGCAAGTCTCATAGCAGCCTAGGTACAATGCAGGCCTGGTTCCCCACGGGAAAACCCATCCATGGGCATGGGTCCTGTGTGCCGACTTTCTCCCCACCAGTTTTCTGAGTCAGGCGCTGGGCTACATTCTCCATGCCACACACAGACAGGTTCCCTGTAGCTGTGAACTTGTGGAAAAATGGAGTCTGACCCTTAGATCTGGTGATTTGAACAGTCTGCAAAGCCAGATAACATTCCAGACGTGAGTTGGCACATGCGAGGCTCACTTAACCTTACAAACTATGGTCAATGGCCTAGATTTTTGTAGCTTCCAAGCCAATTTCTAACCAGAGCTTGGTAATGGTCTCCCACGTTAAGCAACTAACTAAAAAATACGAATTCAATCAAGTACCTGGAGTGCCAGAAATATTCTAGATCTTGGGTGCATATCTATCAAAATATTAACTAAGCTATACTACTAAAATGTATGCACCTTTACTGTAAGTATATAAATTATATATCAATTCAAGTTTATAAAAGAATAACATACCCAAGACATTATGTCTACAGCTGTTATAAGAATTGTCGTGAATTAAATTAAGTCCAGCCAAGATAGAGTTAATTTATTTATTAATTAACTTCACTTCCTCGCACAACCAAAAGAAGGTTAACAACCAATCTGAAAACAAAAACAAGAACTGCCAGAAAATTGAACTGTATGGAAGTCTGACAACCAAGGAGTTAAAGAAGACACATCCATCCAGACTGGTAGGAGGGGCAGAGATGGGCAGCTGGGGTGGAGAGGACATGTGGTGAGATAGTGGCTGGTGGTCTGGACCGTCCCACATTCACATGCAGATAAAAACCAGGAGCAAGCAATCCCCACCCAGGACAGACCTTGCAACCCAGGGTTTCAGCACCAAGAAAATAAAGCCTCATATCTCTTGGCTGTAAAAACCGGTGGCAGTTGTGCCAGTGGAAGAAACTGCCAGTCTCACAGGAGAGTCCGTTTGACGGGCCCACAGAATGCTAGAACATAAACAAGCCCACTCACTTGGGGAATCAGCACCAGGGCAGCAACTGGAAGGGCGCCAGTCAGTTGCGGGAAGTGGGGGTAGTGACTGAAAGCAGGGTGACAGCTGGGCAAGTGGCATTGTTCCCTCTCTGACCCTTCCCATACATACAGCACCACAGTGCAGTGAATTAGTTTGCCCCTCCTTGGTGAATACCTGAGGCTCCACCCCTTACAATGTCACAGGTGCGCAGAAAAATTGAAGAAACAAGGAAGTATGGCCCAAATGAAAGAACAGGATTTTCTGGACTCCAAAAGTCTAAAAAAACAACTAAGCGATGAGGAGATAGCCAACCTATCAGATGCAGATTTCAAAACACTGGTAATCAGGATGTTCACAGAAATGGTTGAGTATGACCACAAAATAAAGGAAGAAGTGAAGGCTGTACAAAGTGAAATAAAGAAAAATATACAGGGAACCAGCAGTGAAGGTAAGGAAACCGGGACTCAGTTCAATGATTTGAAGCAGAAGGAAGAAATAAACATTCAACTGAAACAGAAAGAAGAAACAAGAATTTTTAAAAAATGAGGAGAGGCTTAGGAACCTCTGGAACAACTTTAAATATTCCAACATCCGAATCATAGGGGTGCCAGAAGGAGAAAAGGAGGAGCAAGAAATTGAAAACTTATTTGAAAAAAATAATGAAAGAAAATGTCTCCAATTTGGCAAAGGAAATAGACATACAAGTCCAGGAAGCTCAGAGAGTCCCAAACAAGTTGGACCCAAAGAGGACCACAGAAAGACACATCATAAGTAAAATGCCAAAGTTTAAAAATAGAGAATCTTAAAAGCAGCAAGAGAAAAGAAGAGAGTTGCCTACAAAGAAATTCACATAAGATTATTGGCCAATTCTCAAAAGAAACCTTGCAGACAAGAAGGGGCTGGAAAGAAGTATTCAAAAAGATGAAAAGCAAGGACCTGCATCCAAGATACTCTATCTATCAAAGCTAACATTTAGAATTGAAGGACAAATAAAGTGCCTCCCAGACAAGGTAAAGCTAAAGGAGTTCATCATCTCCTTTACAAGGAGATGATGGTTCTCCTATAATAAGAACCAAGTCCTTATTATATGAAAGGTTAAAGGAACTTATCTAAGAAAAAGAAAATGATCAAAACTGTGTACAGTAAAATGACAACAAACTCACAACTATCAACAACTGAACCTAAAAAAAAAAAAACAACTAAGCAAACAACTAGAACAGGAAGAGAATCACAGACATGGAGATCACATGGAGGGTTGTCAGTGGAGGAGTGGGAGGGGGAGAGAGGGGGGAAAGGTACAGGCAATAAGTAGCATAAATGGTAGATACAAATAGACAGGGGGAGGTTAGAAATAGTATAGGAAATGGAGAAGCCAAAGAACTAATATGTATGACCCACGGACATGAACTAAGAGGGGAGGGGGGCTTGTTGGAGGAAATGGAGGTACTGGACAAAGGGGAGTAAAGGGGAGAAAAAAATGGGACAACTATAATAGCAAAATCAATGAAATATACTTAAAAAAAGAATCGTGTGTTACAAGCTCTGGTTGTTATAAACAAGAGCCTCTGTTGCCTTGTTTCCTCGGCAGGCACGACTACGCCTGGCAGAGGAGCAGCCTCTCGCTCATCCCAGCCTGAATTAAAGACCCTCTAGTGTCTTTGCTTATTACAGGGGACTGTGTAACCAAAGAGTTGAGAGTCTGAGCTTTATTGTCAAATCCACTTAGGTGTGAATCCCATTAACAGACTGTGTCACTTTGGGCAAAGTAATGTCTCTAAGTCTCAGTTTCCTCGTCCATAAAATAGGAATAATAACCATGATAACAACAACAACAACAAGACTGACTACCTCATAAGATTGTGATGTTCAATGAAATAATGTGGGAAAAGGACTTGGCACCATCTCATTATCAATAACAAATAAAAACTAGTTATTCACTGATTGAAAAATTTCAAGCCTGGTTTCAGGCTAATATTGTATACAAGGAATAGACAGACTTTAGACATGACGTGTCGAATATTTGCTGACATTATACTTTTCATTGCTTTGAAATTCCTCAACCTTAAGGTGTTTGGGCAGGAGAAGGGTACAGGCCAAATGCACAAGTGCAACACGTACGAGAGGGGACCCGCAAAACAGAATTTATTTATTAAAAATTGTGTATTTGTTCTTAGTGTTTAAATTCCAGACACCTTCAAAGTACTCTCCATCTGATGCAATATACCTCTTGAGACTTTTTTTCCACCGCTCAAAACAATTTTGAACTCATTGATTTTGATGCCTTTTAGTGTTTCTGCTGTATTTTGTTTCATCTCTTCCACATCGGCAAAACACTTCCCTTTGAGGACTTTTTCATCTGGGGAAACAAAAAAACGTCACTCATGGTGAGATCAGGTGAGTAGGGAGGGTGGGGAGTGGGGGTCATGCCATTTTTTTTTGTTGAAAAACGGCTGGACAGTCAGCACAGTGTGGGTAGATGCACTTGTAAATCACCTGTCATGAAATGGGCAAATGTGTTGAAACTTGAAAAAAAAATCAGTGCAGCCCAATGCAGCCTCTCATAACAACAGCAGCTGATACACTGATACAGGTGGGTCAGGTCCCTAGAACACTCACTTAGTGGGGGAAGCCTGTCTATAGGGGCCCCACCCTCCAGAAGATAATTCTGGGTTTTTTGGCATCCCCCCTTGTACACTCTATTCGGCTGCCCCCATTAATGCTTACATTAAACCTTTAAAAACCTAAGAGATAAAATAATTTTCATAGATGAGTGAGACTACTCCTTTCTGTTGGAAAAAAAACAGAAAAGCCAGCACTATTCCATAAGCATATAACAGGGTTCTTTTATCTCAAACTAAGAACATCTAGATAAAAGACTCTTGGCTAATCACTTGGCAGAAAGGTACAGCTATTGTTGTGTTGGTCTTCGTCATTTTTTTTTTAATTTGACAATCTAAGGGAAAAGGGGTCAGTGTCACCAACTAAATAGTCAAGTATTTCACGTTTTAAAAATTCTTGCAGCACAGTGGCTGAGAAATCACTGCTGTAGAGTGTGGCAGGAAGTAGTACTGCTTGAAGTTATGAGTTCCGGAGTGTTAAGATTTTATTTTGATGTTCATATTTTAAAACTTTATATTAAGGTTATGTTGATGTTGAATCTAGGTGGAATTATTTAGGTGTTCACTGTACTATTCTTTAAACTTTTCTGTATTGAAAATATAAAGTTGGAAAAAGTATTTTGTTCATGTTCTATATAAATATGACCTTTTAAGGTCTCATGTGTGTGCAACGCAGACTCAAAACAATTTCTTCAGGGAAAGCTTACACCTGACTTTGGTTTTCCCTTGTAGGTGAGAAAAGCCTTTTACACAGCTAGCTGTCCTTAGGTTCCTCAGCTTTCATAATAGGTCAAATTCTACCCTTTAATTGTCTCTTAAGGCATATGGGTCTGAATTCAGACAACTCAGCAGCTGCATTCCAAGATTTGGCCAGGAGTATAATCTTATCCTGTCAACCAATATTGGTTTGTAAACACTCAGTAGGGAGAAGCAATTTTCAGAGATGATTATTTGAAGCGTACATCAGCTTATGCACTGTGCATGCAGGCAGTCTAGTTGGAAACATATCCATGGATTAAACCAGATCCATAGGCAGCTGGTACCTTGCAGGCCGTGTCAGTTCCCAAAGTATAATTTTTAGCAAGTTGTATTTTTATGTGAATGTCAACAATGTATACTGAGTGTTATGAGAAACAGCAACTTTTGTTGCATTTATTTTAAGGATGTATGAGAAAATTGTTCTTTTCTCTCACACAATACCACTTTTTAGGATCCCAGAGAGAAAGACTATATCTAATCTTGGTACCAAGAATATCTAATGGTAATAGTTAATCTCAACTTCGTGATAAGGAAGAAAGGCAGACAGAGAGGATGAAAAAAGAAGGGAGGGAGGGAGGGAGGAAAGGAGGGAGGAAGGGAAGAAGGGAAGGAGGGAAGGAGGAAGGGAGGGAGAGAGGGAGGGAGGGAAGGAGGAAGGACATATCCACCTATCATCCCTGACTCCTTTTTCAGAGAATCCTAAGCAAAACAGAGAATTTTTCAGTAGAAAAAGATGATGGAATATCCCAAAATCAAATGTCTTTCTTCAATCTAAGCTGCAAAATGGTCCCAAAACCAGAAGCAAAAATGTCCTTGTGCAAAAAGCAGATCATGTCTGAAATTGGTAGAATATACTGATACTCCAAAATCCTACCCCCAGACTCATACTACATGAGTTTCAGATGTGTAGAGGAAAGTGTGCCGACTGGTTGTATCAGTCAGGGTTCTCCGGGAAACAGAACCAATCGGGTACAGATACACAGGGTCCAGCAGAAGTAAGGCCTGCTTGAGTGTGGTTGGTAAGGTAATAATATGGGTGTAATAATTTATAGTCTTAATTTGAACATTCACCCAAAATGTCATATGGTGTGCTTGAGTGTGATATTGTTATGTTACAGAATTACATGCTTATGAGTTTGTAATAAAAGACTTTGTAATAAAAAAGGTATGTTATTTGTGCCAGACCCTGTATATAAGTGGGAGGTTTATGAGAGGAATTGGTTAATGTGGTCATGGAGGCCAAAAGATGACACCATCTGCAAGCTGGAGAACGAGGAAACCAGTGGTATAATTCAGTCTGTGCCATATGAGGGCAGGGCAAGTGGTGATGGGGGCGGGGTGTCCACATGCCCAAGAACCAGTTGTTCCAATGCCCACAAGCAAGAGAGAACATGGGCATCCCAGATCAAGATGGGTGGTGGGAGATATGAATTCACCCTTCCTCCTCCTTTGGTTCTATTACAGTTTCAATGGAGTGGATGATGCCAGCACTCGAGTGAGGGTGGATCTTCTTTACTCAGTCTACTGATTCAAATGCAATTGTTTTCTGGAAATACCCTCATAAACACACCCAGAAATAATGTTTTCCTAGCTATCGGGACATCCCTCCCCAGTCAAGTTGACACATAAAATTAACCATCACACTGGTCAAAAGAAAAGTACCCGTATGCCAGGTCAGGTGGCATCTCAGAGGCCTGGGATAGGAGAAAAGTGTTCTTCATTCATTATTTGTCTCCTTCATTCACCTTCCCTGTTGTATTCATTTCTTGGTGGGCTGAAGGAAGGCAGACACCCCTATATCCATCTCTGTACCCCACATGTAGCATGGCACGTGACATTCAACCAGAGTTCAGTAAATATTGGTTGAAATGAAATGAATTGGACAACTGAGTCCACAAGCCTCCTCTTCCTCCTGTGGGACCAATGTGCCAGCACCTGGCTGTGGCATCCTGCCAGCATCAGTGGCTGCTTTTGACCTCAGCCTCCACGCTGGTCACCAGGTTACCGTCTGAGACAGAGTTCATCCTGGTGCTCTCCCTTGCATTTGCTTGTTGCCACCAAAACATTCATTCTCCCACTAGTGAACAACAAGACCGTGAGCGGCACAAGCGAATCCCTGATTTGCACAGAGCCCTCTTCATTCTTTCCTCAGATAGGGATTGAGGGTTTTGTGTAGGAATGTGTGTGTGAGTGTGCTGTATTTTTTTCTTTTTTAAAAATTATATTTTATTAATTATGCTATTACAATTGTCCTGATTTTTCTTCCTTTGCCCTCCACCCAGCACAGCCTCCTCCCTCAGGCAATCAGCACACCATTGTTCATGTCCTTGGGTCATGCATATACGTTCTTTGGCTACTCCATTTCCTGTACTGCACTTTACATCCCCATGGCTGTTCTGTAACTTCATATTTGCCCTTCTTAATCCCCTCGCCTCTTCACCCATTCCCCTACACTGTCCTCCCACAGAGCAGCCATCAAAACACTCTCCATATCCATGATTCTGTCTGTTCTTGTTTGCTTAGTTTGGTTTTTAGATTCAATTGTTGATACATATGTATTTATTGCCATTTTATTGCTCATAGTTTTGATCTTCTTCTTTTTCCCAAATAAGTCCCTTTAACATTTCAGAAAATAATGGTTTGGTGATGACAAACTCCTTTAGTTTTTTCTTGTCTGGGAAGCTATTTATCTGCCCTTTGATTCTAAATGATAGCTTTGCTGGGTAGAGCAATCTTAGCTGTAGATCTCTGCTTTTCATGACTTTGAATATGTCTTGCCAGTCCCTTCTAGCCTGCAAAGTTTCTTTTGAGAAATCAGCTGACAGTCTTGTGGAAATTCCCCTGTAGGTAACTAACTTCTTTTCTCTTGCTGCTTTTAAGATTCTCTCTTTATCTTTAACCTTTGGCATTTTAATCATGATGTGTCTTTGCCTCCATCTTGTCTGGTACTCTCTGTGCTTCCTGGAATTGTACATCTATTTCCTTCACCAAATTAGGGAAGTTTTCTTTCATTATTTTTTTCAAATAGATTTCCTATTTCTTGCTCTTTCTCTTCTCCTTCTGGCACCCTTATGATGCTTAATGTTGGAATGCCTGAAGTTGTCCTAGAGGTTGCTTATACTATCCTCATTTTTTTGAAGATTTTTTTCTTCTTGTTGTTCTGATAACTTGTTTTTTTCTTCCTTATGTTCCAAATCATTGATTTGATTCTCAGCTTCATCCACTCTACTGTTGTTTCCCTGTAAATAGTTATTTATTTTAATTAGTGTATCCTTTGTTTCTGACTGGACCTTTTTTATGCTGTTATGGCCCTCATTAAGTTCCTTGAGCATCCTTATTATAACCAGTGTTTTGAACTCTGCATCTGAAATGGAGATTGCTTATGTCCATTTCATTTAGCTCTTTTTCTGGAGTTTTGATCTGCAAAAACTGGTAGAACTGCTTTGATTCCACGTTTTGGTAGTGTGTCCTAATGTAGTATGTGTCCTGTAGGGTCCAGTGGCACAGCTTCCCATATCACTGAAGCTGAAGTGCGCCCTTCATTTGGACGGAGTACACCCTCCTCTTATAGTTGAGACTTGGTTGTTGTTGACAGGTCAATGGGAGGGATTTACCCAGGCCAGTCAGTTGCAAGGACTGGCTGTGACTGCTGACTACCAACTTCTGTCCTCTGTTGAGGATCAGCTGTGCAGGAGCAGGTTGGTGGTGCTCCAACATGGTCTGCAGCTCTCCACTGTGTGTGCTGGCCCTGGGGTTTCCAGGGTGGTGCAGAATGAGGTCAGCCCCTACCTGTATTTTGCTTGGGGCCACCCTGCCTGAGCTGTAAAGCAATCTGAAATGGCTGCTACTTGTGCTGGGCTTGGAGATTCCCAGGTGAAGCCAAGTTGTGAATCTAGGCTGGCTGCTGCTGTGGGACCTGGGGCTCACTGAGGTCAGCTGTTGCTTGTTTGAGAGAATTTAGGAAGTTGTGCAGCATGAGCCAGGATCAGCCATTCATATGGAAAAGAAGCTTGGGTGGGCCTGTAAATTGGATGGGGCAGAGTCTCTGGGGATCTCCAGGGTGGGTCAAACAGTGTTAGCCAGGTTGATGGAATCTCAGATATGGCACCGGCTTGCTGGCTTTGTCCAGGAGGGTTTAGAAAAGGGACAATGGCTTCTGCCTGCCTGGATGCTGGATACTTCAGTTCCTCCCTTTCTGCCACTGGTGCTTCTTAAGCTGCTACCTCAGTGCTGGAGCTCAAAGGGAGTGAGTCTGAGTAGGTGAGTTCATGTGTGGGTTCTTTAAGAGAAACTGCTTGGAGTTCCAGCAGTTTCTTCTACTGACTCAGTTCTGGCTGGTTTTTGCAGCCAGAAGTTGTGGGGACTTATCTTCCTGACACTGGAACCCTCACCTTGGGGGACCTGGTGTGAGGCTGGGACTCCTCTCTCCTAAGATATCCCTCCAGGATCCAATGTGCATGAATGTGTGACCAGCCCATTCCACATCTGCGCCCCTCCTACCAGTCTGGATGGACTTGGTTTCTTTAATTCTGTACTTGTCCAACTTCCATTCAACTCAATTTCTTATGGCTTTGAGTGATGGTTATGTTATATTTTAGTTGTAATTTCGATATGATTGTGTGAAGAGGTGAGCCTATGCCACCATCTTGACCAGAAGTCTAGTGTGCTTTAATTAAAACTCAAATGGAAGCTCATGGTGGCCCCTACTGCTAAATTGGCCCTTACCTGACAACAGGAACAGTTTAGAATATTTTAGGGAGAGGCAATGATCCTTTGGCACTTGTCCATCAGCCTCAGCCTCAGTGATCTACTCCATTTGATGGGGACATAGACTGTGAAAGCTGGAAGTGATTTTGGAAAGCCCAGAACCCAAGGCCTTCTCTGGTAGATGAGGTCTGTGAGCCAGGGAAAGGAGCCTGAGTTTCTTAGGTGGTTGGTCTGATTGGGGATGTTGGAAATTTACATTAACATGCTTCTTGGCAAGTCATAGGCACTGCCAGAGTGTGTAAGCTACTGCTCACACATCCAGGCCTACCTCCTGGACCCTGCCTAGGGTCTGCAGCCAGGCTGGCCTAGGTTTGAATCTGGACTCTGTCCGACTCTGTCCTTCTCTGGCAGTGTGATCTGAGGAATGCAGTCTGTTTCCACAGGCTTTTTATTGGGATGGTTCAAGACAATGTATGAAAGGGCCTTGAAGTGTGCTTGGAGTATAGATAATGGTAAATGTCTACTCTGTGCTTCACATCTACTAACTTGTTGAATCAGTGCAGTGCAATAACCTATGACATGGGTGCTAATGTTGTAACCATGTTTACAGATAAAGAAACTGAGGTACAGACAGGGTAAGGAACTTGTCTAAGAATAATAAATGACAGAGCCAGAATTTCCAGACTATGGACATCTGGCTCAGAGAGCATGCATTTTTTTTTCTTTTTTTTTCAGAGGGGAAGGGAGGTAGGAGAGAGAGAAAAACATCAATGTGTGGCCATCTCTCACGTGCCCCACTGGGACCTCATCCGCAACCCAGGCATGTGACCCAACTGGGAACCAAACTGGTGATCCCTTGGTTTGCAGGCCAGCACTCAATCCACTGAGCTACACCAGCCAGAGCTGAGAGACCGTGCTTTTAATTACTACATTCAGCTCCTACTCATTATTATGGTATTTAAATTTTTCCTTGGCAGGGGTGTAATTATTACACTCATTTGGGAAAATGATTTGTCAATATGTGTTCATAAACTTTAAAATGTCCTTACACTTAAAAAAATAAAAGGTTCTTACCTTTCGATGCACTAATTCTACTTCTGGCAATAAATCCTAAAGAAAGAATTATACATACATAAAATCCCAAAAGCAGTTGCCCTGCCAGTGTATCTCAGTTGGTTGGAACGTGGTCTCGAACACCTAACGGTTGCAGGTTCAGCTCCCGGTCAGGGCATGGACAGGAGATAACCAATTGATGTTTCTCTCTCACATCAATTTTTTTTTTCTGTTTCTCTCCCTTTCTTTCTCTGTCTCTCTCTCACTTTCTTTCTCCCTTCCTCTTTCTAAAAGCAATAAAAAAGTGTCCACGGGTGAGGATAAAAAAATTTTAAAGGAACAAATGCAGTTTTTTAAAAATTACAGCATCATTATTTCAGGCAAGGAAACAATCCAACTGTCCAGTAAAAGGTGGATAAAAAAATCACAACACATCACCTAAATGAACAATTATATGATCAAAGTATGCAAAAATATACATCTAGACTCTTTAAAAAAAATTGGAAAAACACACTCTGAAATAGTACTAGTGGTTAGACTGGTTAAACTAAGGTGGCAGGTTATGGAAGTGTGTTTTAATTTTTTCTTTCATCTACTTTTCAAATGTCCTATCATGTAGCAGTGCTGCATTCAGTAACTTATTCATTGAGTTGTTTTTTGGTCTTGTGATAATGCCAGAGCCTCATCCTGCTTGGGCGATGGTTAGAAGCTTGCAGCAGGGGTGAGGATGTATGTTTGTCCAGTCTGCCCAGGGACTGTCTCTGAAGGAGAGCTTGGGGTGCTCCCATAGGCTGATTCTCCGAGATTCATGGCGGCCTGAGGTTTCCTGGAGCCTCAGTCCCCATCTTACCTATAGGCATAGGGTCAAACATTCCCTGTAGGGGAGCTGTATTTTGTAATTTTTAAAAGTCACAATGCACAGACTTTACTGTTTTAAAGTGAAGTGTTTCATCTGGAGTAGGGTAAAATGATCACCAAACATCCTGGAGGAAATGATGAAAAACTTAAAAGAAAAATAATTTTACATTTTCTCTCTTGTTACTTTTTCCATTCACCAAGTAAAATCTACTCCTTTTTTTTTTTTCCATAAAAGTTCACGCCGGGTATGTTTCTATGAAGAGTCATCTCATGCTGCCCACACATAAGATGACACTTTATTCAGTCAATCTGTTCTTAGGAACAATGTAAAAATACATATGTGGTGAGGTTACCAATTTTCTTATTTGAACTCTGAACACGAAAGCTAACAGCTCCCCTTCTTCAGATGTTTGAAATCCTTTATGTGAAGTTTAACTTAAAAATTTTATAGTAATACAGTATATTTTATAATGCATTGAAATTTAAATATACTGTTCCCAAAATGTTTTCCAAAAGAAAATAGTTTTTCTTCATGTTTGAAAAGATTCCGAATATTATAACGAAATTGGGTCTTACTCATAGCATAAGTCTTATATTAATTTGCTTATCTCCAAATTTCTCCTTTACCCAATTTCCCAGTTTTTGCATGTGTTGGTAAAAAAATATTACCCACTTTCCATAAGTGATGATATCACCAAATCTTATTCTGACTTATAATGTCATTTGAATTTTATTTTGATAACCTGCTACTTGTAAGAGTAGAAGACCACTATATTACCTACCTAACATTTGAGTTAAGTCATCGCACAATTGTCACTGTGCATTTACTTTCCTTGAATTCATACAATTTACCAAAAACATATAACTCGTTTCTAACTACTCCCACAAAGATAACTAATCCAAAGACAAAAATGAAATAATTTTTTTTGACACCGTGAGGACAAAACCATGGCAATAAGACAGGGCGTGGTCACTATCTGACAAATCCTTCGTGTGCATGAAATGAAGCCTGGTTCCCTGTCTGGTCCTTAATGAAAGTGTGGCTTTTCCATCATTGATTTTTATAAGCTTTTAATTGTTTTTTAAGGGATATGAATTCTTTTGGCTTATGCTATCCAAAACACTTTTTCTGGTGTGTATCAAAGACCTTGAAAATATTCATTGTTGGACCCAGAAATTCCACCCCTAAATATATGCCCTAAAGAAGCAATTTAAAATGTGGACAAAGTTATACCCAGAAAACTTTTTATTGCATTATTTAAAATAGTGAAAAATAAAAACAAGCTAAATACTAAGACAGGGCAGTTGAGTAAATTATAATAATCTAGCTGATAGAATCCTTTTTATAGCAATGGAGAATAATGAGAGATAATATTAGAGCAGGGAAGATGCCTGCCTGCATATTTATTGAAATGAATGTTACTATAAAATAGCCTTGTTCAGCTGAAGAAAATTTGAAAAATAGAGTAGAAAGAAATATTGTAATATTCAGTGAAATAAAGCAGAATACACATTTGTACCTATATGATTATAATTATGGTTTGTTTTTTTTTTTTAAAGAAGCAGAGCAAAGATACGAGAAAGCTGTTTCACTGGGCTTTCCACTTTTTTCTTTATCAAATTATACCTAATATAATTTATGATGAAAAATACATTAAAAAACAAGACACCTCCTTTACACAGACAAAATCTCCTGTCTGACTTACAGGGGAGCCCCACACCCAGTCCCATCCTGTGGTTTTTTTTTCTTTTTGCTGTGTTTATTAAACCCTGATTTTACTTTCACAGTGTCTCCCACAGCCACTCGTGGGCCAGTAGTTCATGGTATTTGATGCACAGAAGGCATTTCCTGTTTAAAGATGGTAAACTAAGTCCTAAAACAAGGTATTTATTTAACTTCCCCCAAATAAATCCATAGAATATCTAGAAATGAAAACAGACCCTTGGTTCATTTTCTCCGATCTTTGATTTAAAAAATAAAATCCAGTCCCTGTGAATTGCTGTAATGAGGATAATCGAAGCAGGACATGGAAGAAGGAGGTGAAACCTAGGACACCCTCACTGGGAGCTTTCTTCCGTTCTGGGTGCCCCGAGGAGCCTGTGAAGAGTGGAAGTTAAAGCATTGCCCCATGGTCTTGCGAGGTGGGGAGGTGTTCTTACTCTATGGGTGAGATGATGAGGCTGGGAGAGCTGTGCTAACTTGGTCACAGGGGTAGTGGCTGGCAGCACAGGCGTTGATACCCTCAAACGACTGTCTACGAAAAGGCACAGGCTCTTTCCCCTCCCGGTAACATTGATGAGAGGATCACATGAGGCAAACATTACAGAAATATGTGCCGCAAATGGGGGCATCGCCCCTCTCTGGGTTTCTGATCACCTACCTATCCTTCCTATGCCTCCCCTAAATAGAATAGAGATGTTAACTGCAAAGCTCTGAGAAAAAAATAGACAAAACAAATACCATATCATTTCACTGATATGTGGAATCTAATGAACAAACCAAACTAACAAGCAAAATAGAGGCAGGTTCATAGAGAGATCAGGGTAAGAGCTATGGGGTTGTGGGGAGGTTAGGGGGTGGAGGGACAGAGCACAAAGGACTGGTGGACATGAGCCACAGTGTGGCGATTGCAGTGGGGAGGGGATATAAGGGGGTTAAATGGTAATGGAAAAAATACAATATTTTTTTTAAAAGAAGCTCTCAATATCCTGTTACAATTTTCTTTTCTTTTTTTAAAATTATTTTATTTTTTAATATATTTATTTGTAGAGTGAGGTGAAGAGAGGGAGAAACGTGTGAGAGAAACATCGACTGGTGGCCTCTCACACGCCCCCTACTGGGGACCTGGCCTGCAACCCAGCCATGTGCCCCTGACTGGGAATTGAACTTGCCATCTTTTAGTTTACAGGCCAGTGCTCACTCCACTGAGCCACACCAGCCAGGGCTCTTTCTTTTCTTTCTTTTTTTTCTTCAGCATCTCACATTTTTTATTGTAGGGGAATTCTGATCTATGAAATACCTGCTTGAAATAAATAGTCCCTTGGCCAGAGCTTGGAAATGTTTGCCATTTGAAGAAGGCCAATTATTATTTGGCATCTACAGATATATTATTATTGTTATTTAATAGCAATTAGTAAGTTACTGATAAAAAGTCAATAAATTTAACATCCTTTTTGGTGAAAATCAGTAATCATAGAAAATTATGCTCCAAGCCTACATTCTTCTCATGATTAGATTTGTTTCAGTTCCAAAGGAACATATCGGGGTAGGGATTCTTTCTAGCTTTTAAAAATTTGCACTGGGTGGCGGTGTCTTATTCTCTTTACTCTCAGGTTAATAGTAAATGAGAGGTAGCTTGGGGTAGTAGGAAGTGAGGTTCATTCTTTTTTTTTTCACTTGATTTGAGAGAGAGAGAGAGAGAGATCACTGTGTTCATCACTTTGTTATTCCACTTACTCATGCATTCATTTGTTTTCTCGTAAGTGCCCTGATGGGGGATGGAACCCACACCCCTGGCGTGTCAGGATGATGCTCTAACCAAATAAGCCAGCCTGCCAAGGCTCAGGTTCATTCTATCATCATTTCCAGTCCAGGCTCCTGGCTGCTCTTTTGGCAAGTTTGTTAACCTCTCTGAGTGTCCCTCTTCTTACTTTTCTCTTCTGCTCCCCCTAAGTGTGGAAATAACGCTTCAACACTATACAACTGGGAAATGACCTGATCTTGCTAGTTTAATATTTTTGATGTGTATTTATTTATTTATTTGAATTGGTAATAAAAAGGGGAATTTGGTGTCATCCCCCTCCCACCTGCTTCTCTCTGCTTGTTCCTTTCCCAGTCCCCAGTTTTATTTTACAAACTCAGAGGTTGGAATGGGCAAACAAAACAAGCCAATTATGTTTAATCTGAGTGAAGTGGATTTATTCTAAGATGCTATGCAAGGTGATTTTTTGTCCTCATGTCTTCTGAGACCTTAAACAGCAACACTGAACTAAACTACTAAATAGTCACAGTGCCTTTTCAAAAAATTTTAACTTTGAACTTGCCAATGTGCAGAGGAAATGGTTCAGGCATTTCTCTAGAACTTAATTGATAAATTTTCTTTTGTCCCATTGATCATTCTCTTTTAAAGTTTTGCCCTTTTCTGCTTTACATAGGATGGAAGGCATCAGGGAAAGACTTGTTATGGACTGCTTTAAGATTTTTAGACCTTAGGCCAAGACAAAGCACACAAGAAATAAAAATTTAGCAAGCTGTACTTAATCTCCTTTCAGCTAATTCAATATTTGTAATCATTCTGATTGAGGTTGGTTACCTCCGCGTTTACTTATAGAGTGTGATGCACAGATGAACAGTAGAGGACAGCTAGACACACAATTTAAGATGTGTGTCTAGTCAGTACCTGGCACATAGTAGGTGTACAGTCTTCACTGTATAAAACATTTATTAAAGCATGCTTGAAGCACTGCTGTGATAACCAAATATTTTCTGCAAATCTTCAGATTTACAGTGCAAATTAGAAATAATTTTTTAAAAAAACATCCTCTAGGAAAAGGGCTCCTTGGACTTTTCTTTTTTCCAAGACAACTTTGAGTTAATCTAGGACTGGATAGTTATTTTGCAAGAATTGAGGAGCACCACTCCCTTCTCCCCGTATCTGACACTGGACACTTATTGTGCATGAAGTAGTGACCAAAATCTAAGTCAATTCATTTAGGAAAGCAATATAATTACGATTATATCCACCTGTGTCAGGGGAGGGTTTAGGCTTAAATACACACAGAAGGCCACACTAGGGATCATGACATACAGCCTAGTGTTGGAGGTTGCTGCGTTTGTTCAATTTATGGGTGAGATCTTAACTTTTTCCAGTTCTATTAATAGAATTAATTAATGACATTTATTCTTTTACTCTGTCCAGACATTTGTTAAGAGACTACCAGGGACATAATGCTCTAGATCCGGGTGCTCACCCTCACGGAACACACAATGCCGGCGAAGATTTGCTTTTCAATAATCATCAGGGTGTTGCCTGTATGGAGCTTTACTGCTTCCCTTAAAACCAGGTGGTTTTTAGGGAAGGGTTTTAGGAGCCCGCGCCTGAGGGAGATACCGTTCTCCCTCGCAGGCCGGGGCAGGGCGGGGTCAGCCGAGCAGTCACTGCCGCTGCCCCCGCACGCTCCCTCCTGCGCGGTCTTTCATTTCGCAGCTCAGACCACCGGAAGGCGCAGCGGACCGACGGCACTCGGAGGGTGAGCGTGCGGTGGGGAGGGCGCGCCGCCAGCCCAGCCGGGCGCCCTGGGGACGCGCCGCGAGCGTCCGCTCTGCCGGGGGCTCGGCGCTCGCCCACCTCTTCCAAATTTAACCATTACCTAAATCCAAAGGGAAATGAGCAAACCTCTCGGATTGGGTGTCAAGGTATTTTCAGCCTCGCTGGGCGTATTTATCCCGAAGTGTTTCCACAACAATCTATTTCGGGGCCGCGGGGCAGGTTTCGCTCTGCGGACGCTGCGGACACTCGCCGGGCTCCAGGCCGGCGGCACCGCGGGCGGGTGATTCACGGCCTCGACCCGGGGCAGCGCGGGCCCCAGCAGGAGGCGGGGTTGGTGGTGGCGGTGGAGGGGTCCCAGGTCAGACGGGCGGGGTGGCCTCCTCTGAGCAGGGCGCTTCCACTCCCGGACCTCCAGTCAATCTGTGTCCTGAATCTGTGACTTCTTCTTGTTGCGGAAGTCTCCCAGGAGTCAAGAATAGTTCATTTTCTTTCTAGTCATTTCTAGTGTCTGGGTCCTCCGGGCCTCCCCACCCCCGCCGTCCCACAGAGAAACAACGGGGAGGGCCGCGGGGAAGGGCTTCTGGAAAGGCCGGGTCCTCCGTCCACCTAGCCCCTTGCACAGAGGAGGAGCATGCCCCGCCGCCCGACTGGCGGGTGGCAGGTCTGAGAGGGCTAAGCAAGCTGCTCCTTAACGCTCAGGAAGTGAAGCTTGTGGTTTTGGGGGCTGAGCTCGGAAGGAGATTAAACAAGAGAGAGAGAGAGAGAGACAGCGCGGTCTGTCCCGAAAGCAACTCAGTTTGAAAACTCTCGGAGCGCGGTGCCCGCGCCCTGACCCCGCAGGTAGGTCTGCTGCGCCTGTTTTGCACCTCCTTCCCTGGCGGGGGCGACCACAAAAACTGGAGGACTTGGGCACTGAGGGGGCAAACAGCCGGGCTGCTAGGTTCCCACCCGCCGTAGGCAGCTGTGCGGGAACGCCGAGACCTCTATCAGCTGCGGCCGGACCCGCAAGGCGGGACTGGGGATCTGGAGCCAGGACTTTTGGTGGATCTGCAGGGGACAGAGATCTACCCGGGAAGAAAACATCTGGTGGGGAGGCGGCGGCAGCTGGGCTCTGGAGGCAGCCCCCCTTGTGCCTCCAGATCCCGCCTTCCCAGGCCCCGACCGTGAACATAGGGCCCGCAGACCCACGCTCCCAGAGGGCCGCCCCGCCTCCCCGCCGCCAGCTGCTGAGCTAGGTCGCCTTCCCACGCGCTCTGCGCTGGGTCCTACCACCCCCTAGTCACCCCACCCTCCCAGAAACCCGCAGAACCAGCCTGGATGCAAGAGAAGCATGGGGCTGTGTTCCGGGTAGGGAGGCAGCCTCCAGTCCGATGTTGCACGGTCCCATAGAGTCCACACAGAGCGGACGTGGAAAGCTCAACCCCTGCCCCCCGCCAAACGCGGTTCGACTGCGCGCCACTGGGTACCCAAGGCGCAGCAGGCCCTCAGGACCATTTCACCTCGTTTCCCTTTAACACTGAGTTTCATGGTTGTTTGAGGAATTGGTTTTCGCCTTCATAGTGTCTTATTATACGGCCGAAGCAGCGGCTCGCCCCGGGGCACAGGGAAACAAGAAACAGACCTGTGTCGCCTTAGGTCTGCCCAGCACTCGAAAAGCCTCCTGAAGTCAGATCTTTGGGGCCAACTGGGGCGGGCGACACCCTCATCCCTAGGAGGAACCTGGTGTTTAGGACGCGGGAAATGTCGTTTGGGGTTCCGCTACAAGTCCCAATAGTCTTTTCTTCCAAGCCTGGCCTGTCCGCACTCCCCTCCCGGAGAAGGGAACACAGTGGGAGTGGAATGCTCTCGAGGGAAGGAGTCCCCTAGAAGTGTTTGTGAGCCCGGAGCGTCAACGGGCTGACCTAGGCTGTGTCCTGCATCCTGCCCTGGGAGCCGCGCGGACTTGGCAGTCTAAGCCTCGCAAAGTCCGGGGACAAGGGGTCCTGCCCTGGCCCAGTATCCCCGGTACCCTTGTTTCTGAGCTAGCCAGGGCCACAGAGAGCTGCGGTGCTCGAAGAGCCTACAGCACTCAAGTGAACCCAGCCCCCTTCATCTTCACCCGGGGACGGAGGCAGATTCATTTTCCCCAGACCTCCTAACCTTCCTAGTTCCGCCCCCTGAGAGAGACCCGAACAGAGCAGGAGGCACTACCCCGCCTCCCCGCGGAGCTCAGGTTTCGACCCGAGATTAGGTGAACTGATTGGGGGGTTAATGAGAGGGGCGCATCGGGCTTTCGCTCTGTCACAGGCGTCCGCTGAACTGTCAGTTCTCCGTGGACTCCTGGATGCCGCGCGCGCTTCCGAGCCAGCGCGTGCGCATCGGGGCTCGACTTTTCCAGGACAAGGTTTTTGGTGAGCAGAGTGGAAAGTGGTTTTTGCGGGAACTAGGTTTTCAAGGTTAGGTCTCCATGGTCTGCGTATCTGGCCCCAGACCCTGTCTGCTCCCGCCGCAACCACGTCTCCAGGTCAACTTTTTCCCCCGAGTGGGGCAAGGAAGAAAGAGTGTGGAACGAGTAAGATCACCGGGATTCGAGTTCCTCCCATGGCCAAGGTTGGCCCTCTGCCACTGCCCCTGCCTCACCTACTTGTTCCTCTGCTCTCCTGCCATCTTTCTCCAGCCCCTACTGCCTCCAGCCCCGGTGCTGCGGTACAACCCTGGCCCCGCCCCTCATCCTGCCCCGCGTGCTCCCTCTCCGCTCCCGTCTGCAGCCGGCTCTGGGAAGGTCTGGCAAGCCTCTTCCGGTCCGGACCACAGACGCATCCCCCAGCCCTTAACGCATCCTGCCATCCTGCGTCCTAGCCCTCTTCCCCAGCCGGAGAGCAGAGCCCAGGGGGCAGTGAATCGTCGAGTTGGAATAAGTGGCCTGTTCAGTCCTCCAGCTCTTCGGAGAGTCTGATTGCCGGAGTGAGTTTTGTTAGAGAAGGGGAGGGGCCGAGGGGCGTGTGCAGGGCAGAAGGAAGAGGCCTGGGCCCAGGACGGCTTATACCTCTGGCAGCGACAGCGGCAGGCTCGCGCCACCTGTCCGAGTGCCACCTGGTGAGCGTGGCGCAGCGGGGCCAAGCCCCTCCTCCCGCGGGCCTTTCTCGCTCCTCCCCAGCCCGAGTTCTGTCTCCGCCCGGCTGCCCATTCCCGGGCCCGGAGCATACTGCCCCGTGTTACAACCTGGTTCTCCTCTTGCAGGTCTCGCCTAGTTGGGGCTGAACAAACAAAAACTTGGGTGACAGTTTGGTGACGGAGGCTCCAGGGACCCTAGGAACAGCGTGGGGAGCGCGCCCGACCATCATGCCGCGTTCGTTCCTCGTCAAGAGCAAGAAGGCTCACAGTTACCACCAGCCGCGTTCCCCGGGACCCGACTACTCCCTTCAGCAGGAGAACGTACTGGTGCCAGGCAAAGCAGGTGCGGAGCGCGCGCCGGCTGGGTGGGGCGGCTCCCGGGACGTAGACTCTGAGCCCCGCCACTCCATCCCCCAGGAACCGGGAAGCGAAGCCCGATGGCCCCTTTGCTGCGTGTTTTGTTTCTTACAGTCCATCCTGATTACCCCCGCCCCCCTAACCCCGGCTCCTTACGTAGGTGCCACGGCCTCTCCGCTCTCGCCCTCGGAGCCGGGAGCGTTCTCGGCCAGGTCGGGGTAGAGAGGGGGTCGCCCGGGTGCCAAGGTCCGAGGAGCGACACTTCAGAACCATTGGCCCGGTGGGGCCCAGCCTGAACCCCTATCCTCCCTCCTCTCCGCAGACAGTACCTCAAACGCACTGGGGGCAAAGGCGGAGCCCCGGGGCCGTTTGTCCCCCGAGTCGCAGCTGACGGAGGCCCCTGATAGAGCCTCCGTGTCCCCCGGCAGCTGTGAGGGCAGCGTCTGCGATCGGAGCTCGGAATTTGAGGACTTCTGGAGGCCTCCGTCGCCCTCTGTGTCTCCAGGTGGGAGTTCTGGGGCGCGGGCGGCAGGGACCTCTGGGCAAGGAATGAACCCGCGCGGCTTTGGGCGCAGAAATGCTAAATGGATGGCGAATAGTCTTTCCCAGAGGAGGGAGCGTGTTCTTGAGGTGTAGGGCCCCACGGGAGGGCGTGCGGCTTCTCTGGGGCTGTGACGGCGTGCTCGTGGGCTCTGCTGCCGGGTCTGAGGTGGTAGGGCCTGAGCTGTTCATCCCACCTCATTTGTTTGCGCAGAACGGGTGAGCGAGAGAAAAATAAATGGGTCGTCTCTACCGACAGCAATGTCGACGTTTCGTTTTCCGGCCAGAGTGGATTGTTTAGAAAGCTGGGCTCCCAGAATCCAGAACCCCCACCCCCACCCCCCGCCCCGAGTTCCAAACAAACGGAGACCTGGGCAGTGTGAGAGGAAGGTGCCGGTGCCGTTAAAAACTCCTCTCACTCCCGCAGCGTGGGTCCTTGTAGAGCTGAGAGCCAAGCGGGAGGGACCCATCCCAGAAGAAAATCTCGGCACCCCGCTGGGTTTTAGCAGGCGCGAATTGGGGCCCCATTTTATTTTTTCGTTCTGCCTGGTCGGTCCAGTTCTGGGGACCAGCAGGCTGGTTTCATTTCAAGCCAGCAGCCGAGTTTCGAGTAAACTGAGAGCACCTTGGGTGGGGCGTGCCTAAGTTTGGGCCGGGGGGGAAGGAGTGCGCAGAGCAGCCAGATCTGCCAGGGGCTGATTATTTACAGACCGCATTTGCTAGTTTTAAAATACACCCCCAATCCCGGTCTGCACTCAGTGCATTCACTTGGGTAAAGGCGTAGCTCCGGTGAGTGTGTCTGGAAGACGGGGACCTGGGGGTTCCTTTTGACTGTGCAAGACACCACCCCGTAAGGACTGGGCGCCGCCGGCATCTCTCCGACGGAAACTCGGGGTGCAGACTCTCTCGGCAGCGGCTAGCTTGGATTGCAGCCTGCAGTGTGTGAACAGATTTGTAAATCCGTATGCACTTAGAGAAAGTGTATGTTGGGAATCTGGTTTTAGCAAAATTCACGTTGGTTGGGGAGTGCAGAAAGCTGCGAACTTGGAAAGCTATTTCTCTTACAGTTGGGGCTAAACCTTAATTGTAAATTATTTTCTAAGAAATTTGGATTGTTTTATTTCTGTCAGACTGGATGGGAGTGGGTAGGAATTGGCAGGCAGTTCCACCCCCAAGACCCCTTCCGCTGTTCCTGTTACCTGCACTGGGCGGGCACTTAACGGAGGGGATGACAACGCCTTCCTGGTGGGTTTCTTTTCTTTTCTTTTTTTCTGTTTGTTTTCCGGGCAGATGTGTCTTTGGTAGGCTGGACTGAATTTCATTGGTCCTCTCCTTCCCGCCTTATCGATCCCGGAAAGAAAAGGGACGGAGTGGGAACACGTAGGGGCCGGAGAGCGCCGGTGCTGGGCACTCTGCCCACGAGCGCCGTCCAGGGCCCGAATAGTGGCCACCTTCTCCTCCCTCGCAGCTCAGCTCAGAGCATTTATTAAGCCCAGACAGCGTGGCGCGCCTGTCTCTGTGGGACCACTAGGTGCACTGGTCAAGCCAGGAAAGACCCTCTAAACATCGTGAGCTTCCGCTGTCCTGTAGTAGGATTTACCTACCTCCTCACCCGATGTCATTTAAATGATCTGTTCACTCTCTTGCTGCCTGCCGTGGTACTCGAGGCCCCAGGGGCCCAGCCTGCGTTTTATTCTGGGGGCGTTACTGGCACCAAGCGCGGCATCTGGCTCACGGAGCGCTCTGCAAACGCTGGGTGCGCGGCAGTTCATTTGAAGCCTGACCCGAAGCCCTCTTGTGTTTCCGCAGCCTCAGAGAAGTCTGTGTGCCCATCGCTGGAGGACACTCAGCCCTTTCCCCTGCCCTTCAAGCCATACTCATGGAGTGGCCTGGCGAGTTCTGACCTGCGAAATTTGGTGCAGAGCTACCGGCAGTGCACGGCCCTGGAGCGCAGCGCTGGCCTGGGCCTCTTCTGCGAGCGCACCCCGGAGCCAGGCCACCCTGCGGCTCTGTACGGCCCAGAGCGGACAGCGGGCGGCGCGGGGGCCGGGGCGCCCGGGGGAGGTAGCACAGGAGGCAGCGCGGGCCTGGGGCTCTACGGCGACTTCGGGCCAGCGGCTGCAGGGCTGTACGAGCGGCCGACGACGGCAGCTGCGGGAGGGCTGTACCCAGAGCGTGGCCACGGGCTGCACCCGGACAAGGGCGCTGGCGTCAAGGTGGAGTCGGAGCTGCTGTGCACCCGCCTGCTGCTGGGCGGCGGCTCCTATAAGTGCATCAAATGCAGCAAGGTGAGGCTCCCCCGCGCCCGGCTTGACCTACCCAGCGCCTGCGCCCCCAGTTTGCGCCCAGCCCGCGCTCGCGCCCCTTGGCCCCTCTCAGCGGCCTTCTCCCCGGCCCCACCCGCCTCAGGTGTTCTCCACGCCGCACGGGCTCGAGGTGCACGTGCGCAGGTCTCACAGCGGCACGAGACCCTTTGCGTGTGAGATATGTGGCAAGACCTTCGGGCACGCGGTGAGCCTGGAGCAGCACAAAGCCGTGCACTCACAGGTGAGTGGGGATGGGGGGAGGGATGCGCACAGCCTCGCACGGCTGCGCTTAGGCTTTCGCCTTCCCGGATCGTCTGCTTTTCTGTGCAGCACTGGCCGCTCTCCACCTGGCAGCTTTCTCCTTGGACTTCCCTGGACTACCCCCACTGTCCTCGGCCATGTCCCCTAGCCTAGATGTAGGAGTGTAGGAAAAGGCGGGTGGTGGCCGGCTCAGTGCTGGAGTTTGGTGTCACATCACTGTGAGCCTTCAGAGTGATTCTGATCATTACTTTGGGTTTGAGGAAAGTTTGTGTGCACTCTTGCTGCTGATATATCATATTTACTAGTTGTTTCTTCCCCTCAGCTTCTTCTTCTTTTTTTACTTTTTATTTTTTACCAAATGGCTGTCATTTAATTTGCATTGACCCCTTCCAACTGCAAAGGAGAGATCTTAGGTCGTTTAGAGCATCCAGTGGCGTATTTGTCCTGCTGTGCTTTTGTTCATTTGTTTAAAATATTTGTTGCCCGGCTTCCAGGTGGTAGACCCATGTGAATATTTTAACACACCGGGTCCCTGGCAGGATGCCCCCACCAAGATTACAGTTTAGCTGACAGAAGGAAGATAAGCAAATTAGTACACAAGTAATTATGACAGGACAATGCTTACTTACAGATACTTTTTACTAAAAAGAGCATTCTCTCATCTCTCTCTCAACACCCACACTGGCTGGAGGGAGGGGGCATCTCAAGTGACTGAGGTCTAAGCCTCCTGTTGAGGAGGGTGGAGAAGTTATTGTAAATGGGTGTCAAAAAAGCAGGGTGGGGATACGTTTTTGCCATGGGGTGTGGAGGGTTGTGGGTGAAAAGTGTTTGGGTAGAAAAAATGTTAAAGGGGAAGAGGATAAGGGTGGGGAGGGTAGAGGTTGGAAGTACATGGGAGGAGAGAAAATAATGGGGCAGGCTGTTTGGAAAGAGGGTCTGAAAGAAAGGAAAGCCCTGGCTTTGTCAGGTTCATGGCAAGGAGAGCGGCAGCCTGCATGGCTGCAATAGGAATGCCACATTTTTCTCTCCACAGGAACGGAGCTTTGACTGTAAGATCTGTGGCAAGAGTTTCAAGAGGTCATCGACGTTGTCCACACATCTCCTCATCCACTCAGACACCCGGCCCTACCCCTGTCAGTACTGTGGCAAGAGGTTCCATCAGAAGTCAGACATGAAGAAACACACCTTCATTCACACTGGTGAGTGAAGGCCCTCGGCTTGTAGGAAACAGCCAGTGAGGGATGGGGGGCAAGGGGCATGTTCTTTCCCCTGAGGCCAATATAATTCACCTTCTCTGTGATATTCTGTCCCCAAATGAGTGGCAAATGAGGCCTAATCACTGCAGTGTGTAGAAGAAAGTGAGGTCGATTCTCTTAGGTTCATTTCCATATGTGGTTCTCCACAGAGGGGACTCGATTTGGGATTGTATCTGAAGAGGTCAGCTGCAGGTTCCCTATCCTTACAAGGATATTTTGCTCTATTTTAGCAGCCGCTCCAATGCTGCCTGCTGTGGGTGAAATATGACGCTCCAGGGTCCTCTCAGAGCTTTTGCTGTAAATGTTTACCTAGAGACTGATGACTTTCTCTTGGGCTCCCACCCAGCCTTTTGGAGGAGTGACTTACGTGTGGTCTCTTGGCTGCATTTTTAGGAGTCTGAGAGGTTATTCAGAGTGAGGGGGCGGGAAACGGTGGTAAATGTTGCTAAGTTCTCTGCTAAGTACTTTGTAAATGCATTATCTCAATGCTCACAGCAGTTCTGGGAGATAGAGACTATTCCTGATTCCCATTTTAGAGATGAGGAAAGTGAGGCCCAGAAGGGTTAGGTAACATGCCCAGGGTCACATTGCCAGGACTTCACTTCAGGTCTGTCTGACCTCAAGTGTCTATGCCCTTGACCACTGTTTATTGTATTCTATTCTCAGAGTCATGGGGGCTGGTAGATATAAAAAGCTTCTATTCACTTACTGCCCTCTTAAAAATACCAGCAAGTTCATAATAATGTTAATTCTTTACTTATCATCATGCTTTATAATTTTTGAAGTGCTTTTAAGTCCATCACTTTATTTGCTTCTTACTGCTGTCCCATCCAAGGAGAAGGAGCTGACATTACCATCCTGAAACTCAGAGAGATAGAATGATTTACCAACGGTCATGGGGCTGAGGAATGCTCTGGCTTCCAATTCTGTACTCATTCCCTAATGTTTTGACTGTGTGTAGGTGGCAGTTTTAATGCCAGGAGCACTGTCTTTAATAATCAGCAAGACATTAGAACCAGAAATCTGACTGTTTTCTTCCAGAACGTGAATACCGATTTGAAATAAATTGCAGTGTTCCAATTAGCACTGCAAACATACCCTTGATGTTTATAAGTATGCCTGGATTGTGTAGAATGCCCCTATCAGAAAACCCAGAAAAATATCCTACTTTAATCATGTCCTGGTGCCTGAAATTTCCATGTAACTCACTCCTTTTCGTAGAGGTATTCAAGAAGCTTATCAAAATGCAACTAGGATCTTGACTGAACGAAACATTAAGCCCTTATCAAACATTTACATTATAGCTAGAATTCGTTTCTCAGATTTGTTTGACCCTAAAGAGATAGGATAAGTTTTGATGGGTGGTTCCTTATCAAGGAAATCTGAAGCATGAAGACAGAAAGGGGTGCAGTATGATGGGTGGAGGATTCCTCAAAAAAAAACTTCATCTATTTTGCATTTTTTCCAAGGTCAAGCCCTGACTATAATGCCATGCTGAGGCTATTTGGAAATCCATGCTATTTCCCCAAATGTTAAAACAGCTCATGAATTGGGGAAAAAGACAAAACATTTTTCAGTCTGTCATTTATTCATCTGTGGTGAAGAGTTAACTTCTGATTAACCTCATAAAAAGAAAGTAAAATCAAGATAGAAAGGGATCAGCTAACTTAAGAAATAATTCGTGGCTCAAATGTGGGTTTTTAAAAATAAGACTTCGAGAAATATCCATACTTCAGATGCTTTCTATTGTCCTCCGAGAGCAAGGAAGAAGACGGGCTCACTACGTGTTCCATACAGGGCTCCCCGTGCCCCATCCCCCCAACCCCCCCAGCTTGGAAACTCAGATTTGAAAACTTCCTCTGAATTAGAACAGTCACATGGTTTGAAGGACAACCCCCACCCTCACCCCCACCCCCTCCTGTTGAACATCTGCTGTGGGAGCTCTTTGCTTCTAAAGTCAGGGGAGTCCTCCCAGGGTGGATTCAGCTGCGAGCCTGGGGAGGGCACGTGGTCTTTGCTGTGTTTCCTGTTAACAGGAAACGGTTTGAGGCCTTTGGCTGGGAACCCCCACTCAGAAAGTCTCCCTTTCACCTGGTGCACCCACGGCTTCTCAGGACTTGTGTTGCAACACATCACCCTCCAAATTACTTGAAGGCCTTACACTGTGGTGCAGCCAGCTGCCACCAAGTGCATGTGGGTCACAGTGAGTCCCCTCTAGCTTCATCACAGACTCATTCTTCCTCCCCTCACCCCCTCTGTTCCTGCAGGTGAGAAGCCCCACAAGTGCCAGGTGTGCGGCAAGGCATTCAGCCAGAGCTCCAACCTCATCACCCACAGCCGCAAGCACACTGGCTTCAAGCCCTTCGGCTGCGACTTGTGTGGGAAGGGCTTCCAAAGGAAGGTGGACCTCAGACGGCATCGGGAGACGCAGCATGGGCTCAAATGAGTGCCCTGGCTGGCCACAAGCAGCTGTAACACAACACTAGGGAGCGCAGCCTCCCCACTTGCCACCACCCACTTCTGACTTCTCAGGCCCCCCAGTCCAGGCTGCAGATCCCAGCAGGGTGATCCTCCTTCACCTTATTTCCCAGATCTGCTGGAGGGAATATGTTACCTTTTCAAAGTTCATCCTGGAGTCGGAACCAAATGACTTACTGTACTTTGGACACAAGGAATGGCTCCTCTACACCTGAAGACTCGAAGTCAAGAGGGGCTCAGATAAAATCTTGGGCCCCTCAGTCCTTCCTATTCCCAGCTCTGCTCCAAAATCAGGAGGGTCATTCCGGTTTCTTCCCTCCTCTTTCTGATCCACCCCAGATACTGGTGTGGAAGAGGAAGAATCACCTTTACAAGGTAGACAGACGCTAATTTTTTAAACTATAGAATGAAGAATGAGTGTTATTTTTCTTTTTTCCTTCTGGGGAGTCAGTTGACCCCTTTCTGTTGGGTGCTGCCTATAAATCTTGGAAGAATCATTTCTGCCACTGGAAGACTGGCTCAGAAACTGACTTGGGGAAGTAGTTTCATACTTCTTAAATTACAAGATACACTGTATGGCCTGTCTCAAGAAAGTTGAAGAAAAGTGGGCTTGGTGTTGAGAAGAGATTAGAGGCCTCCAGGAGGCCTGTGAAGGCTTCATCAGAGGAGGTGGAAGCACAAAGCAGCCGCCTTTGGACACGATGTCATCCATTCACAGCAAATATTCGTTGACCACTGGTTACCATGGTACCAGACCCTATGCTAGGTACTGTGGAGCCAGAGATGAAGGTCTCAGCCTCTGCCCCCTGCACTTCAAAAACTAACAATCGCACCTCTAAGTGGCTGGATCTGTTCTTTCCCTCCAGAGGAATTCTGAGAAGGCAAAATAGTCTTGAACCTTCCCTTTTGACCCATTTGGCTTTTGTCAAGCATAAGAAAAAATAGCTGAACAGATACTTCAAAGATTGTGTGTATATTCAGTTTTTTACTGTTAAGCTGATTTTTTAAAGATGTCTAAGCTAGCAGGCACGTGGGTGTGAAGGCTCTGTCTTCAACTCTTTCCCCTGCTACGTGTACCACAGAGAAGTGGTCATTTCCTTTCATGAAGTTTATAAATGTTTTTTAGGTCTTCTGAAATGCATTATGTTTGTTAATACATATTTATTAGAGTGATGTTTTAAGTTAATAAAGTATTAAGACTCTTATTGCTTTTTCATTTGTGCAGGGAACTTGTGAAAGACCCTTGTTTTAGTCTGCAGGGGGAGTTGGCACTGAAGGAAACTACAGAAGTAGCACAGAGGAGCCAACATCCAGATGAGAGTAAAATCCAGTTGCTCTGGTTTTCTGGTGCTTTTTTCTTTTCTTCTACACCTCAGAGATCCTTATTTCTTAATAGGAAATTTAGGTGCTCCACCCTAAGCTCCAGCCTACGAGACTCCCTGATGGTCCCACATGTGCACAGGCTCTTCTGCGAGTTTCAGGGCTGTTTTTTTCAATAGGCCAGTAGGCTCTGAGAGTAGAGAAATGAGTAGAGAAATCACAAGCCTTAGGTCCAGAGATCGAGTCTTAGTCACAGCTCTATCACCAGTAAGTACCTCATGTGACTTGGTCAAATCCTTTGACCTCCCTGACACTGGTTTCCTTGATTTTAACCTTTAGACACGGATATACCATCCCACTACAACCCTGACCACTTTGGTTCTGTGGAGAGTAGCGAGGAAAGATAGTATCTGAGACTGGTTAGCTGCCTCACCTGAGGTAAGTCGGAAATCTAAAGATATATGAGGGGCAGTAAAATTGGGATCTAGGTTATTTCTGGCTCTATCTCACCTGTGGGAATTTCTTGCACAAATCAATCCCTTAAACTAGAATAAGGTCCTGGCCAAAATCCCAACAACCTGTGCTTTTTCTAACATTTCTCAGACAGGGCATGAATGTCCCATGATGACCACTGGCAGACTGTCCATTTCTATTCAAATCAACCTCACACATATTGATTGAACACCTAGTGTGTGTCTGGCACTGTTCTCAGTTCTGGGATACAGCAGTGACCACAATGTCCTGTGGAGTTCTATTTAGTACTGCTGAACCTTCTAGAACCTGGCATACAGTAGGAGATCAATAAATATTTGGTGAGGTCTTAAGTGACTAAGCAGACAAAATAAACTCCTGTTTGATCCTGGCTGCTCTGCACAGCACAAAGGGAAGGGAAATTGCTCGAAGGCCCAGGAAGCAAACAGAACATCAAGGACAGGGAGCTGGGGGTCACGGGGGCTTTGGCACTGCTTCTTTCCGGGTTCTCCAAAAATCTCAGTCCTTGGCTGTCCTCACTCGGTTTTCAACACCATGTCTTTCTATGTCTGTTTATTCTTGTTCAAAATTTAAACTTATGTGCTCTGTAATGCAATTTTAAGATAATTTTCCAGAACTGTTGGGTGAACAGTTACAGGATCCAGGAACCTCTTTCTAGTGTTCTGGGAAGCAAAGCTCCGGGTGAATGAAGATCACAGACTTCCTTCCCACAGAATTCACCACGTGCACGGGTTGACCATTTCCTCCCTGGTTTGAAAAGTGAAGAAGTTGCGTGGAGGGGTAAGTAGAACTGATTGAAATCTACTTGTCAGTCCTGTCCTGTTCTCCCCTTGTGACATTTAGAACTTTTGGTCCATTCTCATAATCCCTGTTTATGTTGTGCATGCGGAGTTTTAATTTTTTTGTTCACAGTTTGCCTTTTTTGCAAGACAAAATGAACAAACAAAAACCCTTGATATCCCCAGCGCAGAATCAAAACAAATTACTGCGCCTGTTACCGTGTGAAATTTGAAGATTGCAAATATCTCTCTTATTACTTGACTCCATTAAAAATAGATGGTGAATATTCCATGTCACATTATTCATGAGGCAGGCCCTATGCCTTTTGTCTGCCGGGGTAACAGGAGAAAGGGTAACAGGAGACACCAGAGCACACCTTTGTTTCTTTCACTAAATTTTTAATAACACCTCCAGCTAGCCAGTTGGTGAAGCTCAGCTCTTGCATAAAAGTGGAAAAGCACAGCTATCTCAGAGAAGACCAGCTCTTTCAGTAGCTAATTTGAGTTTGCGTTCATCTACACCAGAGATGATTAAATTACCTATCGAGTGTGCTGAGCTATCAGGATTCAGGCCACGTAAAAGGTGAATTTCATCTGATTGATTTGAGACACGAATGGAACAATTGAGTCTTAAAAACCCCGCCTTAATTAAAGGTACAGCAAAGTAGCTCTCCTGGGCGAGTTCCTGACTGCAATTACCCTTGAAAATTGTGTGGCAATAGTGATTTGACCCAAGTCATCTTGTCGTGTGCATGTTTGTTTGACTGGATTGTCTCACCGAAAGACAAAGTCAGTGGAAGGCCCAAAAGGACTTGTCTGCTCTTTGCTCTGCATTTCTAGAGCTTTATTTGTTTCAATCTCTGCTGCTGTGTTATTGCTACAGTAAACACTTTTCAGGAAGTACATGATACATTTATTTTAATAACATTTCACTCATCGAGTCAAATTTTAAAAATAAATAGTTTGTGTGTCTGTGTGTGTGTGTTCCTTTCCGATTTTTACCCACCTGTGCACAGGCACATTTTATGTTTTTCTCTGGTCATCAGGGTATTTGCGTTTTGTTTCTAGATAGCTTTCTTATTTGTATTATGGACATACACCTCAAACTGAAATCCGGGGTGGGCAAAAGTCGCTTTACAGTTGTTCGTATGGAAAATAATACAGTAATTACTAAGTAATAAGATAAGAATAAACTGTTTTGTGTAATCACAACTGTAAACTTACTTTTGCCAACCTTTATATTTATATTTCACAATGAGAGTTTTGACAATTTTTATGGTTGAATTTTAATGAAATCAGAGTATTTCTTAGGAATTTTATCAGTCATTAAGATAGTCTTTTCTGAAGTTTTACCTTAAAGTTATTCACTTTTTAAATAAAACATTTCAATCGTATGGGAAGTTACAGAGAATAATATAATAAAATTAGTATGCCATATTTACTTCTGATTTTATTTTTGAAATAAAATATTATAGGCATAGTTTAATATCTTCTGGAAAATGCTTTTCTTTCACCCCAGTCCCTTCCTGTCTCTACAGAGGCATCCACTCTACCAAAACTGGTACATATCATCGCCATGAATATTTTTATACCTTTACTTTATACACATCCATATAAACAACATATTATACCTTTCAGTATATTTTAACTTAATGCAAGTGTTGTCATGGTGTATATATCTTTATGCACCTTGCATTTTAATTTTTCTTTGCTCAACACTTTGTTTCTGAGATGCATCCATGTTGGCATATGCACATTGGTTCATTTATTTGAACTGCTGTATATAGAATTCCATCGCATGAATACTTGGTGATTATTTATGTATTTTGTTGGAAGAGTGTGGTTATTTCCAATTTTCCCTGTCACAAACAGTTCCAAAGTGAGTGACCGTTTACATATCTCCTTGTGAATAGCTTCTTTTAGGGTGTATTCCTGGAAATGCTGGATATTACCAAAGTGTTCTCCAAAGTGATTCTATCAGTTTACATTTCTACCAGTAGTGTAGGAATATTCCTGTTGCCCCACGTCTTACCGGTGCTTGGTATTGTCAGATTTTAAAATGTTTGCCAATCAGATGGATGTGAAATGTTACTGCAATTTGCATTTTCTCATTGCTAGTGAGGTTGACTAACTTTTCTCAAGTTTATTGGCCTAATAAGGTTTTCTTTCCTGTGAGACACCTGTTTGTGTACTTTGTCCACTTTTTGGTTGGGTTGCTTCCTTTTTATCAATTTATTTTTAAAATTGTATTTTAAGTACTTACTGTTTTGTTGGTTAAATGTGTTGACACATCTCCTAGTCTGTCACTTGCCTTTTCACTTCGGTTGAAGAGAGGATTTGTTTGTTTTGCTTTTGTGTTATTGTAGTCAAATGTATCAGTCTTTTCCTTTATGTTTTATGCTTTTTATGTCTTGAGAAAACCTTCCCTTATTGGTGGTCATAAGCTCACCCCCTGTATTTTCTTCTAAAAGTGTTAAAATACTTGCTTATAATATTAGCTTTTTAATCTACTTTTGTCCATATGGTGTGAAATGGGATCTAGTTTTTTTAAATTTCCCACATAGATAACAATTACTCCAACA
This sequence comes from Trachops cirrhosus, assembly GCA_028533065.1. NCBI lineage: Eukaryota > Metazoa > Chordata > Mammalia > Chiroptera > Phyllostomidae > Trachops > Trachops cirrhosus. Next base: position 64,289,404 of record CM052542.1, on the reverse strand, counting down.
TTAGCTATTGCAAATTACATTTTCCCCCCGTTTGTACTGGTACCTCTGTCATAGGTCAAGTTTCTGTTTCTGTACGATTCCGTCTCTGAGCTTCCTGATCTAGTCCACAAGTCCTTTTGTCCATCTCCATGCAAATATCATAGTGTCTCAATTAAACTTATAATAAAGTCTTAGTTGCGAGTCAGGAATGTTCCTTTTGACTTGTTCCCACTTCTTCAGCAATATCTTGGCTACTTCAGGCCCTTTGCTCTGGCTTGAGAAAAACTCTGTTGGAGTTTTCATTTGTGCTACATTTACTATTTAATTGGGGAGAGTTGAAATCATTTTGATATTGATTCTTCTCATCTATAAATATGGTATATTGTTAAATTTTTTAGGTGTTTGCTCTGTCTTTCAATGACATTTTATAATTTTGGCATAATTTTTTTCATTTCTTTTTTCTTTTTTGTTTGCTTTTTTTGTTGTTGTTTACTGCTCTCATAGTTCTATCTGCTGCTGTAGTGTGGAAACAAAATTATCAATTTTTTTGTAGGTTGATTTTGTATCCTGCAACTTTATCAAAACTTCTTAGTTTGTTGCAAATTATTTTAGATCTTCTATGTAAGATAATCATGTAATATGCAAAAAACTGCAGCTTTGTTTTGCTGTTTCCAATGTACTCTTCTTGACCTACTGTACCAGCCAAGACTATAGTGAGTAGGGGGTAAAAGCAGGCATCCTTGTCTTATTCCTAACTTCCAGGGAAATAGTTTCAATTTTTCATAGTTTAGTGTGACTTTTGGGGTACGTTTTGGTAGATAACCTTTAAAAATAAGGTTAAGAATTTTTGTTTCTATTTGGTAAATGGGTTTTTATTTTTATTGTATGATTTTGGGGCATCTGTTGAGGAAGTATGTTATTTAGTTTCTAAATCTTATGGCTTCAATTATTTAACTAGTCAATATGGCAAATGACATTTATAGATTTTTCTAATACTAGATGATCCTTGTATTCTAGGGGGAACAAGCCAAAACTTGGTCATTTCAAAAAACTGCATTGCTGATTTGGTTTGCTGAACTTTACTTAAGGTTTTTGTGTTCATGCTTATTAGTGAAATTGGCTTATAATCTTTCTTATACTGTCCACATGTGGCTTTGATGTCAAGGTTTAACTCATTTCAAAATGAATAGGGCAGCACTTTCTTTTTCTCTGTTTTCTGCAACAATTTGTGAACTCTTGGGATTATATGTTCTTTGAGTGTTTGATAGAGCTCATCTGGGCCTCTTTTTTTTGGTAAAAAGAAGACAAGGGGAAAGGTATATCTATCTTAAGCTTTAGTGACTATAGGTCTATTTAGGTTTTCACTTTCTTTATAAAACCAGCTATAATAGATTGTATATTTTAGGAAATCTTCTGTTCCTTCTAAGTTTTCAAATTAATTGACACAGTATTTAAAAATTAGTGAAAATAGTATAAGGTAGAATGAAAAATCGTAGTATTCTCTGATTTAAAAAATCTCTGTCTCTAAAATTATGTTCAATATTATAATATTGTTTATTTGTACTTTTATCTTTCTTATTAATTTTGCCAGAGGTCTCCATTTATTAGTTTTTACAGTATGTTTACATTACATTTCTGTGTCTTATTTAATAAGATGTCTTACTTTTCAGATGTATTATTTAAGAGTGCATTTAACATTTTAATCATTTTCCAGTAATTATTATTAATCAACTATAATTTAAATTTTGATCAGAGAATATGAATTGCATGAGATTACTTCTGTGAAATTTGTTGAGATTTATTTTGTAGCTTTGTCCATGGTCAATTTTCATAGAGAATGTATGCTTGAAAAGAATGTATGTGTTCTAATTGCCAATAATAACAGCAATTCCCAGTTTTCTTTGGTTGTTTTTTTTTTAAGCTCATTTGTTTAAATTTATTTTTTTTAAATATATTTTATTGATTATGCTATTACAGTTGTCCTATTATCCCCCCTTCATTCCCCTCCACCCTGAACACCCTCTCCCACCC
>CM052542.1:64246518-64286894 GCA_028533065.1 Trachops cirrhosus | reverse complement strand
TTAGGAGTTCACCAGGGCGGGGCACCCCAGTCGCAGGGTTGTGACGTTGTATGTGGGGGTGGGGTCCGAGAAGGAACAATGGCGCTTGCTCTGCTTTCTGTAGGACCCCAGACCCTTCTGCCACTTTCCGCAAGCCAACCGGGCCCCTCTGGCACCAATTCTGGTGTGGGTGGGCCTGTGCCCCTCGCGGGACCTTCCTTTTCAGTCAGTGACCCAAAGCTCTATTTCCTGGTGCTGGGACCCTGAGTTGCGTGCAGTGCCTTGCTTCACAATGGCCGCCTCGCTGGGTCTACCGGTCACCACCCTCTGGCCGGGGCCCACCAGCCACTGCTGCTTGTGTGCCCAGGGTCTGCCTGCTGCGGACTTGCGTGCCGCCCCAGGTGCTCAGTTCTCCTCTCCGCGTCCTTCGCCCGGCCCGGCTCCGCCCCTCCTACCGGTCTGGATGAAAGTGTCTATTTTTAAATCCTTGGTTGTCCGACTTCCATACACTTCAATTTTCTGTCAGTTCTGGTTGTTATCTTGTTTCTATATTGTTGTTGTCCCTATCTTGGTTGTGCGAGGAGGCACAGTGCGTCCACCTATGCCTCCATCTTGGCCGGAAGTCCTTCTTTGGTTGTTTTTTACATAGTATTTTTTCTATCCTTTCATCTTAAATCTTTCTACGTCCTTATGTTTCAAGTATCTTTGTAAATAGCATCAACTGAATATTGTTTACCTTTTTAAAGTCTTTCAGACATAACTAAAATATAATTTCCAACTGAAACTTTAATTTTTGATACCATTTGAGGGAGGGAGGGAGAGAGTGTGTGTATGTGTGTGTGTGTGTTAAAGCCCCTGGCCTTTTGATCACACACACAGGAGAGAAAAGTATTCAATTACTCTGGCCAAAAGAGTAAGATACTACTTTACTTGGCCAGTTCCTTTTCTGGTATTCGAGGAAGGATCCTAATTTGCAAGGTTGGTTAGGCTTGAATTTGTTGTAACTGTAAAGGAGAAACAAAAGCAGGAAGTTAGATTGTCTTCTTGATGTTAAGTTTTATAAACTTAATTGAGGATTTTTTATTTTTGGTAAACTAGGAAGCATAGTTTCAATTCTGCCTTTTAACATGAATTAGACAATTTCCTAGGTTGCCCTTTCTGAGAAGTAGAACTGATTGGCATGCCTCTGTAAGATTTTGCTGCACTGGTGGTTCATTAGTTGTTCTTAGGGTAAGGAAGGCCAACTGGATATCACCTATACCTCTTTGGAAGAGCCAGGAACCATCCTTTCATTACCTGTTCATAGACTTGTCCATATATCACCTCTCAGACATACCTTCCCAGAGATTTCACACAAACTCAACTTCCTCTTTCCTTGTACTGCAACTACAGTTCAAGGGTCTCTAACAGTCAAGAGTAACAAGTTCTTAACTGAACCGAGGGAATTCCACCACTGTATCATATTTTGGCATGTCCTATCTCTTACTTATTTTTGCATGGTTATTGGTTACATTGTGTGCTTAGGTACCATATAAAAAAACATAAAATACAAAATTTTAAATAAAGATAAAATCAGATGAACTCTGATTTTTTTCAGTCTAAAGGTTCTCTCATTTTAACTCCTTCCTTTTTTTTCTAAGAGTTTACAGTCTAAACTGACAGCTCTGTAGACACGCTGCAAGTGTGTCTTCACTCAGAAGAGAGTTAACATTAGGAAGTTATGGGGAAAAAATCCACACTATTCCATTTCACCTGCTGCCCAAGCGGAAGCTTTGTGACTAGCTATTCCATCTAGAAATCTATCTTTTCATCTGTGACTCAGAGAGGACAGGAGTAATCAGTTGTAGTCAATAGATGCTTATAAGTTTGTGTCAATGGACTGTGGTTTTATGTTTATATCACATATAGACTACAACATTAAAAAATCAGATCATAGCAAAGTCACAGAAAACTAAAATTTAACTTTTATTTAATGATTTACAACTCAAGCCTGAGGTCATTATTAGGTATGTAGAAGCACCGATTGAGATAGAATCCTCTGGCTGACAGACAGCTGGACACATACATGCTGTTGCCAGGCACAAGGAAAGTGGGTAGTAGACTGGGAGACACACTGCAGTCCAGGCAGCAGAGCCAGAGGTTTACGGATTCCCCAGGTGCCCTCAGACTTATACTTCGTGCGTCAGTAAGAATCCCCTGCTGTCCACATGGAGATTTCTCTTTCAGTGCCCACTGTTGGTCCAAGACTGCGAAGTTCCAGGTATCGAAAGTAGGTATGAAGTTTCCTAAAGAATCTTCTATTAGCTTGGAGAAATAGAATAGTTTAGTGAAAAAGATCATTGAATTGGGAGTCAGGAGTTCTGACACATAGTCTCCATGCTAGGGTTCTCCAGAGAAACAACCAGTATGACATCTATCTATTTATTTGTTTGTCTGTTTGTTTATAAGAACTTGGAAGTTCTAAGATCAGCAGTCAGCAAGCTGGAGGCCCAGGAAGGAGCGCCTATGGTGTATGTAGTTCCAGTCTGATTCCAAAGGCCTGAGAACCAGGAAAGCTAATTGTATAAGTCCTAGTCTAAGAGCCTAAAAAATAAATGACCCACCTCATTAGTCAGGCAAAGTTTCTGTATAGCCTTTTGATTCTTTTCAATTGGTTTGGTCTTTAATTGGTTAGGTGAGACCCACATACATTGGGAAGGAAAATGTGCTGTACTCAGTCTACCGATTCAGATGTTAGTCTCATCCGTAAAGAGCCTCACAGACAACCTAGAATTATGTTTGACCAAATGTCTGACTACCCCATGACCTAGTTAAGTTGACACAAATAAAATTAATCATCACAGTCTCTAAACTGCCAGTGTATGTGTCAGAGTAAATAAAAAGCACTAGTTGCTGTAACAAATAACTCCAAAGTTTCAGTGGCTTACAAAATATAGTTTATTTGTTATACATGTCACAATTGGTTTGAGTGTGATTGGGTTGCTGCTGTCATAGGTGATTGAGAGATCTCAGCACCTTCTACCTTGTGGTTGGTTGGTTGTGGCGTTGCCATTTTCCAGAGATTTCCTGGAGTCCCCCGCTGGATGATCTGCGGTAAGCTGGCTAATGAATGAAGGTAGTTGGTGGTTCGAGAATCATATGGGACTTTTATCAAGACAGACTGGGCAATGGATAGATGACTTCACGTTTCATTGGCCAGAACATCAACAGATGGTCCCAATCTAACTGCAAAGGAGGCTGAGAAATGTAATTTTCCTTTGTGTCAAGCAAGAAAAAAGTGGGATTGGTGAGCATTTAACCAGTCTTTTCAGAACCCTAACCAGCTTTTAAACTTGGGCTCATTCCCCCTCTGAGCTTGTTTCTTTCTTTATAAAGAGAGGCAGATGGACTACATGCTCTCTAAGGGCTTTTCCAGCTCTGACCATCTAAATTCTGTAATTGTTGAAACCCTCGCTGGGCCCTGAAAACACCCAGCTTGGCCGTGATCTCTCCCAGTCCGAGAGGGAAGGACAGTAATCAGGGCTCCCCCAAGGATTTTCTAGCCCACACTTGTTTATACCTGCAGGATGAGGTTTATCCCTCTGGGAAGTTTATTTATTTCCTGAAGTTACCAAGAATCTAGATGACCGCCTCTCCCAGGGTGTAGTCTCACCCTAGGTCACAGTGCCAGCAACCCAACCCACATACTGGGTGTGTGTGCAAATGCTCATGTGGCCATGAAACTTCCTCCTATCTCCTCTTCCAGTTCTCATGCTGGGAAAAGTGACGTCCCCTTGGGCCCCTTCCCTAAGGTTCTAGGCTACCAACAGGGAGGGGCCAAGGCTACGTATACCTCAGACCCCGGTAGCCTCAAAGAGGACTTTCCAAAACGCTGGGCTGTGTCAGAGTGGTTGTGTTCACAAGTTACCTTCTTTTCTGTATTTTCTGATAATTTGTAGTTTACTTATTTATTTTCTTGTTTATTATGTGATTCCCCATTGGTTATTAGACTCGACGGTGAGCAATCCTGTCTGCTTTATTCACTGCTGCGTCTCCAGGGTCTGTAACAGTGTCTGGCATAAAGTAGTTCTTTTTTAATGAATATGACTTAAAATTGTTTAATTCAGTCTAAGTTCAGGGCAATAGTTGCTTGGGGGACATATGTTAATAAATGCATCCATATATTTACCTATTTGGTAATGTTTTCATTCAGTCTGCTGTTGACACTAGGAATTTCAGTATAACAAGCCAGAGGCCAATAACAGACCTCATGGTTTAACCTAAGCTGAGGGCCCAAGGAGGTTAGAATAGAGAATGCAAGTACTGTTCGTCTAGGCCAGGAAGCATCTGCTGTCAACGTTCAGTTGAGCTGTACTTTCTCCACATTATCGCAGTAGAGTATGTGCCGAACTGTACTTGCATGGACAATGGTCAGTTTCAGACTATGAGCGGGCATTTCTAGACTAGAGAGTAGCTGTCTCTTTGGAGTATTGGAATTGACTTTACTCCTTATTTGTATATTAAATAAAATCTGAATGCCCTGAAGCACTTCTTTTCCCTGAAAAAAGGTGTGATTGATCTCTCTTAGTTTATGCTTTCAGTTTCACTGTGATCATTGTCTCTTTAAAAAGTCTGATTTCCTTTACTCACCACCCCTTATTACAGATTAAGCATAATTTGTAAGATAAATCTGCAGCAAAAAAAAAGGAAGCAAATCACATATCACACATGTCAAAAGCCTGGTGCAGAGTAGGCACTCAATAAATAGCCCTACCATTATTAATATTCTTATTATTGTTATCTTCTTATATTAGTAATTGCTACTTATTAAGATTTTACCCTGTGCTAAGAACTGTGCTAAGTGCTCTGCATACGCTTTCTCATCTACTCCCAACAGTATTCCTATAAAGTGTTGAATTTCTCTTTCCAGAGGAAGAACCAGGCAGGCTGGCTCTCAAGTGTGATCTCAGATTTGTTGCATCCTTCTTTGGGGGCAGCTCAACCTGAGGCAGCTCATGACATTGGTTGATTTTATTTCTCAATTAGATTATGACAATTTTTATTCTGGAAACCAGATAATCTTACTATTAAATCACATTCATTGAATTAAGAGAAGTACATTTCTTTTCTAAAACAATCACAAGCATATTTAAGAAAGTAGCCATCCATTGCTCAGGGCTACAGCTTACAGTCCACCTCTCCCGAGCCCGAAACTGTTCCGTTCTCGGTGCCCTGGGACGTGGCGTTGTCATGTCTGCCTGGTGGAGAGCCGGCTTCTCTGGGTCTCTGAGTAAGTGCAGTTGTATGAGACACCTGATCTAGCAACTCACTGATGTCCAGGGCAAGGCTATACTCTCTTCGTACACCAACATACTGATTTGAAAATCAGAAGTGCAAATATGTTTTCTGGCAGCACTTGGGAAGTGAGATTATGTATGCCGTTTTTGTAGACAGAATCTCATTGCAGATCTTGAGTAGTCTCATTTTTATTGCTGGAACTCATGGAGCAATTTCCACTTCACTTAAGAAATTTGTACTATGTAACATTTGTTATATAAAGAAGAATATATGTAATGAAAACTGTAAGTTGTGAGTATAATAATGAATAACCATGACCCCAGCCCAAACTTAAAAACTAGAATTTTATTAATATCATTGATATTACCATATATGGCCCTAGCCTGTTTCCCTCAGCATCATTCTTAATTACTTCTTTTATTTGCATACTTTTTTGATAAGACTACAAAAGCCTAAAATATTTTTTGACTAAGAATAAGAAAAAAATCAGTTGCAGTTCTCTCCACAAACTTGGAAATAATAAGCATGATCTCCATGGCAGGCACTCCCCTCCCCAAACCCTTGCTTCCCGTACCCTTAAATATAGGCTACAATTATTACTTCTCTATTTAGAGATTATTGTGGTTTCAGTCTTCATTGTGTCCTTGTGGGTTTTTCTGTTTTGGCTGCCATTATAAATGTCTCTTTTATTCCCCCATGTGGTCACTTTCTTAAATACCTTGTTTAGCACACCCTCAATGGAGTGTGGTTTGACTGCGCGTCTGCCAGCCTCAGGGGTATTCAGACACTTTTGTTCCTTTCCAAGTATAGAAAACATAATGATAATCTAGGCTCTGTGAACTGTGGGAGAAGGAAAGGGAACATTCATCTCTTAAGCTCCTATAATGTGTCAAGTTTTCTGGCCTGTGTTTTTCCAATTCACAATTCCTATTAGGAATTGCCCGGGGTCACACAGGCACTAAGTGGGGGAGCCAAGACTTGAATCCGGGTTTTCTGTTAGTTATGATGGGTGGGGACACAGTTCAGCCTAATGAGTCAGGCGGTCTCAATCCTAGATATTTGACCCCACCCCCTGTTCTGTGGAAATGATAATGCCAACCCTCTTCATTCACTTCACAGGGCCTTTGTGGGGCTTGGTAATACTGGCAGAGATGCACTATAGCCATCAAGAGCATTGTTTCTGTTATTCTCTGGTGGTCAGCCAGGCAGTCAGTGAACATTTCATCCTAGATCATCCTTTTGTATGGAGACTGGCAAAGCCGAATTAATTCAGACTTGATCCCAAAGATCAGGCCACGCCCGTGCTCACCCATTTCCATTCACCGAATCTGCTCACACAGACTCTGACTTGTGAATTTGTCCCTCTCCTACCCACCGAAGTCCTCCACCAAAATGGTACAAAGACAGGACCCTGGGGAAGAAGGCTCCGAAACAAGACTCCTAGCACACAAACTCAATGCCATTCCTGACTCTTTGTTTTTTTCTTTTTTGGGTCAAAGGACCTGAATATCTAAAAATGATTCTTCTCCCCCTTCTCTCTGGTATTAGTTGGTTTTCTTCAACAACCTGCTGATTGGTCATGGCAATGAGAAACAGTGTGTGCGTGTTAGCATTCTGAAGGTGGTTTGGAGATTTACTCCCACTGAGTTGATGAACTTCCTCCTTCTTAACGGTTTTCTAGATGTCAATCCTAATCATCGTCTGCTTTCCAAATTCTCCACCTATGTTGCTCAGGAAGCACAAGTAGTTGTAAACCACAGAGGTTTGTTCTTACCAACTGCTGGATTCAACCTGTAGAAAGCTGAACAAAGCACAGCCAGCCCTTTCAGGAGCCCAGAGCAGCTCCAAAGTCAAGAAAGTGAACTCAATTTGTATTGTGTAAATTGTACCCCCCGAACAGTCTCAGGAAGTATCACAGCTTCCTGATTGCAAACCCAGATAAAGTCAAAGGCCTCAGCTGCTAAGGACAAAAGCCACCAACCCCCAAAATGAAGAAAAAAACGACATCGCAAGGCTGCAGTTGCAAGAAAGTGTCATGAGGTACATCAGAGTCTAAAGGAGAATTCAGATGAAGGAATTAATTGGTTTTGTGTCTCATGCAAATAACATTACGCAGCTTTGGAAATAGTAGGGAAATAGGGAGATCCTGGAGTTCTGACTACTGATGTTATGAAGTCAGTTTCTGCCTGACTGCCTCACTGCAGAGCCTTTTAAATCTGATGAAAAACCATGTCAGGGATATGGGTTGAGGTGATGGGAGCCTATATGTTGGGACACAGATGTGGAAAACCTTACCCCTTTGCCACTTTCAGTGCCTGCTGGTAAATACAAAAGTCACTGTGTACTCTCAATATTAAGAAAAAAGACTCTTCACTTTGAAAAGGAAGATCAGGATTGTTTGCAAAGAGCAGAGTTCATATTCCTTTGCTGACTACTTGTATGACTTTGAACAATTTAATCCTAGTTGCTTTAAATGAAAAGAATAACACCTACTTGTAGGGTTATTGTGAGGATCAGAGATTGTACATGCAAAATGCCTGCAACAGAGGAGGCATTTGATATATAATAGTTTATTACTGTTACTTGGTGGCTCTGAAATTTATCAACCAGCACCCAATTTGAAACTTAACAGGGCTGAAACTTATATTTCTTTTTTAAAGTATATTTTATTGATTATGCTATTACAGTTTTCCCAATTCCCCCCCATCCACTCTCTGCCCTGCACCTCCCCAACCTTCCAGCATTCCCCCACTTAGACCATGTCCATGCATTGTGCATGTAAGTTCTTTTATTGCTGTTTCCTATACCATTCTTAACCTCCCCCTGTCTATTTCATGCCTACCAATTATGCTTCTTATTCTTTGTACCATTCCCCCATTCTTCCCCTCCCCCTCCCCACTGAAAACCCTCCATGTCATCTCCATTTCTCTGATTTTGTTCCTGTTCTAGTTGTTTGCTTAGTTTTTGTTTTCATTTTTTTAGTCTCAGTTGTTGACAGTTGTGAGTTTGTTTTCATTTTACTATTCATAGTTTTGATCTTCTTCTATTCCTTAAATAAATCCCTTTAATATTTCATGTAATAAGGGTTTGCTGATAATGAACTTCTTTAACTTGACCTTATCTGGGAAGCACTTTATCTGCCCTTCCATTCTAAATGATAGCTTTGCTGAATCTTGGATGTAGGTCCTTGCCTTTCCTGACTTTGAATACTTCTTTCTAGCTTCTTCTTGCCTGCAAAGTTGCTTTTGAGAAATTAGCTGATAGTCTTCTGGGAACTCCTTTGTAGGTAACTGTCTCCTTTTCTCTTGCTGCTTTTAAGATTGTCTCTTTATCTTTAATCTTGGGTAACTTAATGATGATATGCCTTGGTGTGTTCCTCTTTGGGTTCAATTTCTTTGGTACTCTCTGGGCTTCCTGGACTTCCTGGATGTTGATTTCCTTTGCCAGATTAGGGAAGTTTTCCTTCATTATTTGTTCAAATAAGTTTTCAATTTCTTGCTCTTCCTCTTCTCCTTCTGGCACCCCTATGATTTAGATGTTGGAATGTTTGAAGTTGTCCTGGAGGTTCCTAAGCCTCTCCTCATATTTTTGAATTCTTGTTTCTTCATTCTGTTCTGGTTGAATGTTTACTATGTCTTCCTTCTCCTCCAAATTGTTGATTTGAGTCCCAGTTTACACCGCTTCACTGCTGGTTCCCTGTACATTTTTCTTTATTTCACTGTTCATAGCCTTCACTTTTTCTTCTATTTTGTGACCATACTCAACCATTTCTGTGAGCATCCTGGTTACCAGTGTTTTGAACTCTGCATTTGATAGGTTGGCTCTCTCTTCATCACTTAGTTGTTTTTCTGGAGCTTTGATCTATTCTTTCATTTGGACCATATTTCTGTGTCTCGGCACACCTGTCATGTTGTAAGGGGGCGGAGCTTTAGGTATTTGTCAGGATGGGACAATCCACTTTGCTGGGTTGTGGTGCTGTATGTGTGGGAGGGGTCAGAGAGGGAACAATGCCACTTGCTTGGCTCTTGACCAGCTTTCAGTCACTTCCCCTGCTACCCACAAGCAAACTGGGCCCTTCTGGTGCTGATTCCTGGGTGGGTGGGTTGTATACATTCTAGCACTCTATGGGTCTCTCCAATGGATTCTCCTGTGAGGCTAGGAGTTTCTCCTGCCACTGCAACCCCCACAGGTTATTACAGCCAAAGGTTTTGAGGCTGTACTTCCCTGCACTAGAACCCTGGGTTATGCGGTGTGTCTCACTCCCCAGTTTTTCCTCCTCGATGCAGATCCCAGCTCCTGGGGTCCGCAGCATTATGGAGGAGACAAGACAAATTCACACAGACCACCGAGTCCTGTGGAGGAACAGGGACAGTGCAGCTTCTCTCTCAAGAAGAGAAAAAGCTTCATAGCACCTCAGCCCCCTCTTAAGAGGAGAACACCTTGACCCTTGTCTTGACAAGCTTTTATCGGGTTCCATTTGCACAGGAATACAACCTGTATACATAAAGCTCATCAATCATTGTCAGGCAGAAATGATTAACCAATAGATAACATTCAAAGAACTCTGAGGGCCTATTTTGAGTCAGGGTCAGATAGTAAAAGGGCCATAAAATTTTGGGGAACAAACTCACTTCCTGCTTGGACCCTTATCACTTAAATTGAGGGTATTAGCAAAGTAGGTTTCTTAGGATTTTATGCATTCATTCTTAGGCCTGATTGCCCTAGGGAACCCACCCTTTGCAGCACAGGGCTGCATCTACCTCCAGCATTGTTTCAAGCTTAAGGCATTGTTTCAGGATTAAGTCAGGCAGGGGAAGTAAGGCAACCAAGAGATTAGGAGACTGCTCACAGACAGAATGAAGACTTAGGCTCTGTCAAAGCTGAGGGGCAAAGGTCCATTACCCCCTTTTTCTATAGCCCCCCAAGTCCTCCCCTGAGGGACCCTTCATGACCATGCCTGTCTTATGTTATCCCTCTTTTGAGGAATCTTACCCGTCATTGGCTAACCAGTCATCCGCCTGGGGCCAAGCAGGATGAAGTAAAAGGGGGCAGAGGTAGTGCCCCTACAAGGAAGATAAGCTTTGCCTCCTAAGTGGCTTATGGTCCCAAGGTCTTTCTACTCAGCCTTAGCCACGGGGGATTACAGCTTCTGAAACCAGGCTGGGTAGTTCCCAACACGTCCTCATTTATCCACAGGCAAATGTGGGACCTCTAGCCACCACTTTGCTGTGTGTCCTCTCTACCCTGGCTGCCCATTTCTGCCCCTCCTACCAGTCTGGATAAATATTTCCTCTTTAACTCCTTGGTTGTCGGACTTCCATACAGTTCGATTTTCTGGCAGTTCTGGTTGATTTTTGTTTTTAAATTTGTTGTTGTCCTTCTTTTGGTTGTGCGAAGAGGCAAAGTATATCTACTGATGCCTCCATCTTGGACGGAAGTCTAAGCTAAAATTGTAACCTATTTTCTAGCACTCCAGGCAATTGAAAGAAAGAAATGCAAATTTCACTGGAGGAATTTAACTTTAATTCAGAGCTCAAAGAATTCATACAGGTTGGGTTCCAAGGAAAGTGGGCAGCACATGAAGAGACTCTCAGTGTCATTAGTCATTAGGGAAATGCAAATTAAAACCACAGTATAATACAACTACATATCTACCAGAATGGCTACAAGTAAAAAGTCTTATACTGCTACACACTGAGAAGGATACAGAGCAACTGGAACTCTCAATCACTGCTGGTAGGAATGTAAAATGGTACAACCACTTAGGAAAACTTTTTGGTAGTATCTTTAAAAAAAAGTTAAATATTCCATATTTAAAAAGTTAAACATATGCCTACCATATAATTTAACTATTCCATCCCTAAATATTTACCCAAGAAAAATAAAGCACATGTTCATAATGAGATATACATGAATGTTTATAGCAATTTATTTGTAATAGCTAAGAACTGGAAATGTCCAACAAGTGAGAAGATAAACAAACTATGGTATGTCCATACAATGGAATATTACTCAGCAATAAAATAAGTGGACAATAGATCTAACAACATGGATGAACTTCAGAATAGTTTTATTGAGTGAAAGAAATCAGATAAAAAAGAAACAATTCCTTATGTATGAAATTCTAGAAAATGCAAAGTAATCTATAATGACAGAAACAGATCAATGGTTGTTTGACGAGAGGTAGTAGTAGGGAAGGCATTGTGAAGGGGCATAAGGAAACTTTTGGGGATGAAGGATTTGCTTATTATCTTGGTTGTGGCAATGGTTTCATGAGTGTGCATATGTCAAAATTTATCGAAGTGTACACTTTGAATATGTGCAATTTATTGTATGTTGTTGATTATGCATCCATAAAGCTGTATAAAAAACCTCAGTGCATTAAAAAGAAACTAGACATAGCTGAAGAAAGAATTAGAAAACTGGATTTGAAGACATTATTCTTACACATTAGAGTGAGAGAGAAAGGGAACGTGTGATAAAGACACTAGAGTGTGAAAGTCCAACAGACATAGTTCCGAAGGATGTATAAGGAGATAGAAAAGAGCCAATATTTCTTGGATCCAGGAAACCCCATGAATCTCAAACATTTTACATGAAAAGAAATTCTCCCCTAGACATATTATAGTGAAACAGCAGGATACAAATATATATAGAGAGAAAATTTTAAATTAGCCAGAGAGAAAAGAAAAAAATAACAAAAAACTGGGTAATCACACTGACAATTTGTAAGAGCAACTAAGAAAGTGAATACAGCTATCTAAATCCAAAATCCCACATCCAATGAAGCTGCATTGCAAAGAAAAGGGACTGTATGAGAGCTATTTCCAGGCAAACAAAACAAAATCAATAAAAACAAACCCTCCCCATCAATAACCTGAGAGAATGTATCACCCAAGGACATTCACTAAAGGAAATCTTAAAGGATGTACTTCAGCAGAATAAAAAATGAAAAGCCTGTGATGCAAGAAGGAATGCTGAGTAAACATGTTGATGTGTATGAGGATGTATCTCTGCTAACACTGACTAGGGAACAATGCACCACAGCCCTCTGATTTCGGAGGGAAATAGACTAGAATTAGTACTGGGCTTATCCTGGCATTATAATTGTCCAAGGTTCTTGATTAATTAGGAACAAGGTAAAGACATTATCTTCAGACTTTATGTTAAATCCGTATGCTAAACTACTTAGTTTAATCCCTGCAGTAATAAACATAGTTCATATACTTTCTCTACAGTTGAAGGGACATGAAATTAGAAAAAGGAAAAAAAATCAATTCAAGAGAAGGCAAAACTGGAAAGTGAAAAAAGTAACAGTACCAGGATCTGGAGCATTTAAAACAGTGCCTGGCATATTATCATTCTGTTATAAACTTATTTGTAATATAATAATGTATTATTACAACTGCCATTTCTCTTTTGAGAAATCTCTCTGTAGCATTTATGACAAGGACTCTTATCAGTCAAGTTCGACTAGTTCTGATAGTTCCTTGATAGGAACCAGTTGATAATGCTAATTAAAAGACAGGCGGTAATCTGGAGGAAACAATCTGGCCTTTGTTTCCTCCTCTGTAAAATGAGGGAGTTGAAGGGGTTTGTAGCAGAAGTTCGAATTGGAAGGTTCTGTATTTCTAAATCCTCATTAACCAAATGAAAGAGGAAACGTGCTGACTCAGGCCACAAAAAAACCCAGTTCAGAAATGGTTTGTCTGAGTGCACGGCCGTCTCCCCGCAGGCACTGGCAAGTTCTCTTCCCGCCCAGCAGGAAGCCGTGCCTCTGCGCACTCCTAGCAGAGCCTGAGAAGCTTGAAGGCCACCGGGCCGGGACTAAGCAAAGCCCCCACTCCGAAGAGACTTGTCAGAGGCACTTTGCCTAGGCAGGGCGGAAGGCGTTCTGGAAGCTCGCGGGGCCGCTGGCAGGCTCAGAGCTCCGCATCGCAGCACTAGAGCTGGGCTGCTAGGCAATGGGAAGATCGCAGGCGATCCCGCTCTCCTCTCCTCTAATTACACAAAGGCTTTTTAAATGCACTTCCCTCTGCTGAACGTTTTAAACGTCGAATTTCTTGAATTCCCCTATCCCGTGGTGACATGATAATGCCGTCCACATCCATGCGTTGCAGAGGGAGCTCGGGGAGGGAAGGGGAGTGGCTCAGCTCCAGGTACAAACCTGGCCTGGGATGGCTGCTGAGGAGCAGGGCAGAGAGCGCCTTGGGAAGTTCCCTTGAATTTGGGGATGATGTGATTTCCTTCTGTTCCCAAGTGTGGTTTTATCTAATCTGCCTTGAAACTGCTCTGTTGACTGACTGTTTTATCACTAAAAAAAATCTGCTGAGCTAAAGTTCCTCCTCTGCAGCTTTTGAAGATGGGGTCTGCCTAGTCTGGAAGGAGCGTCATAAGCAAGAGGCTACGTGTACAAGGGTGCTCACCAGAGCATTGTCTGAAACTGGAATATCAGCAAAGACCCTTCAGCAGAAAGGTTTCAGCAGAAAAGTCATGGGCACATCTGTGTATCATAATACAAGGAATTTGACATGTAGCAAAGCAAGTCACTGAGTGGTGTATAGAGTATGATCCCATTCTGATAAAGATTGATAGTAATAATAATAATATTGGTATATGTAGGTAGAAAAATTGGAGGAACATGCACCAAAATGTTAACAATGATTACTCAGGGATGGGTGAAGTGGGATGGAATTTGGGAGACTTCACTGTATGGGTTGTATCCACAATGTTTAAACTTTATTTGAGGGAGGACCCCTCTCCCCCCCAAAAACCCAGAATTATCTTCTGAAGAGTGGGCCCCTTGTAGTACAGGCTTCCACCTTGGAGAGTGTTCTAGGAACCCACCTGAATCAGTGTACCCTTGGGTGTTGCGAGAGGCTGATTTTGGCTTTGCTTTTGCCCATTTCATGATGGGTGATTTATGAGCGCACCTGCCCACACAATGCTGAGTGTTCAGCAGTTTTTGACCAAAACCCAGCATGACCCGAGTGCCCCACCCTCCCTATTCACCTGATCTTGCTGCCCCAAGTGTCTCTTTTTGTTGTTTCCCTGGAAGGAAAAAAATTCTCAAAGAGAACCACTTTGCCAATGTGGAAATGGTGAAACAAAGAACAATAGAAGCACTAAAAGACATCCAAATCAATGAGCTGAAAAACTATTTGGGCAGTGGGAAAAAAGTCTCAATAGATGTATTGCATCAAATGGAGAGTACTTTGAAGGTGACTGAAGTTTGCACATGTCACAAATAAATACACAATTTTTAAATAAATAAATTCCTTTTTTTTTCAGTCTCCCCTCATTTGACTTTGTGTTGCTTTTGGATCAGAAGGAAAGGAAGAGGGGAGGAAGAAAAGAAAGAAAGGCAGTGTTAGAAACACTTCTTCATTCTTTGGTCCCTGGTCTTGATGTTGTAACCGCTCATTGGCCAAGATGGGGATTTGGTGCTGAGTTGCTTTCATGGTCGAATGCTTTTTTCTCTAGACAGACACTTTCTCTCCACAGCTGCAGACCTCACCCCACAGCACGCCACAGCAGTGGATTGCCGCCACCTTTTATTTGCGATGGCTCTGTCCTCATCAGGACATGTGGTGCCTGTGGGCATTTATATATTAAAACATTTGAGGTAGCTCACTGTGGTATTTGGCCATTGAATTTGAAATGCATTTATATATCATTCTAGTTAAATTAATAAAAGGTCATATTTTTATATCTTCAAGTTTAATTTTTTAAGTACTCAATATGTGAGGGTATCTATTGCAACAGAAAGAATGGAGAACTTTAAGGTGCTGAGATTCAAATCTGCTGTAGACTACTCATTTAAAAATTAAAGATCCCCATGGCTCTTTAAATTTTAAACATGTCTACACACATATAACTGGAAATTTTGACACCAAATTTTGACATCAAATATTGCCTCAGTTTTCTGGATGTTTCCAGGGAGGGTATGTTTTATTATTTATTATTATTATATTTTAACCCCCACCAGGGAATATGTTTATTGATTCTAGAGAGAGAGGAGGGGAGAAAGGGTGAGAGAGAGAGAAACATCACTGTGAAAGAGAAACATCAATCAGTTGCCTCCAATATGTGCCCCGACTGGGGATCGAACCCACAACCCAGGTATGTGCCCTGACTGGGAAAGTAACCGGCAAACTTTTTGGTGTTAGGGATGATGCTCCAACCAACTGAACTACATGGCCAGGGCTTTCCTTTTATTATATACCTAGAAACCCAGCCTTACAAAACTTGGCATATTTTAATAGATTGTTTGGTTTTTAATTTATTTCATTAATCCACTCATTTAACAAACATCTATTGTTATTAGTATTAAAAATAACTCACATTTAATAGTCATTTATTACTTGCTGATAGTTAATATCAGCTAACATTTAATTCCCACTTATGACCTGGTTGTTGCTCTTTAATTAAATACTTTGTTCTTTCTCTCTTCCTTCCTTCCTTCTTTCCTTCCTTCCTTCCTTCCTTCCTTCCTTCCTTCCTTCCTTCCTGTCTTTCTTTCTCTCTCTCTCTGTCTCTCTCTCTCTCCTGGCATTGAGAAGGGTACAAAGATGACCTAGACCCTGAAGGTATATAAATAATCCAAATATGGCTCTGTGCTCAAAAGGAGGGTGAGATAATAGGTTATGCAGTTCCTAGACTAAATAAATGACTTCCCACCAAGGAAACTGAGGAAGCTTCATGGGGGAGTTGGTATTATATTTGAGTCTTTAGGCAAAGATTTTGGTCATCTGGAGCAGGAGGAGTGTGCAGGGCATGTGCAAAATCCTGGATGTACTGGGGCTGGCGCATGTGGTACATGGAGGGAAGACATGAAAGAAGGCAAAAATGGTCCAGTTGTAAGGGCCAGTGAGTCATTCATCCCAGCACCCTTGTTTCATGGATGAAGGCACTAAGGCCCACAAAGAGGGGGGTATAATTAGACCTCAAGCTCTCCTGGCTGCCACTTTTGAGCTTCCAGTTAGGCTGGGACAGAGCAGGGAGTGCCTAGAAGGCTAGGCTAGAGCTAGATGCTCACCTCAAAGCACAGGGGAGCCCCTGAAATTTTTGAGCAGGACGTGAGTAGCAAAGGTGAGGTGGGGCTGAGGTCATTTGAAGGTTTCTAGGCTAAGTGGCTTGGGAACTGGAGGTTATATTTTAGTAACACTAATTTCATATCACATGGTGTCTGTTAACACAAAATTGAATCTACAAAAATAATGATTAGCTCAATTAACAAGTTGTTCTCAAATAACTTTGAATATGACCTCTTTTAAAAAGCCGTATCTTTGGACACAGACTCTAGTTCAAAAGTACACTAAAGAAGGTTGGAGAAAGCAGCTGCGTTCTGTAAAGGGTGTCAGGTGCTCCGTTTGGCACTCTGAGTCTTGTTTTCTGAACTTCCGGAGGTGAAGACTCTGCCACTTCAGTTCACATCCCCATACACCTTTTATTCTCTTTACACTTGACAAAGAGATTAAATACTGATTCCCTTTTTTTTTAAGTTCTTTCCTAGGAACTTATTTTAGCTACATTTATTTTTAGTTTTACTTTCCTCAAAAGTAGTATCTCCCAGCACCAGCTATCAACAAAAAAAGGTTACCTTTGACCACACGCACACAAAGCCTCCCAGTGAGCGGTATGAAGCTCGTTCCCCTCACCTGTAGAATTGGAGGCCAAAGCTGCACCTTACAATTACCTGAGCTCCCGACAGGAGGCAAAGACCAGAGAGAATGGTTCCAATTCCAGCTCTGCCACTCAGGAGTGGTAAGAGGGCGCGTCCTACATTTCTGAAGCTGATTCTCATCTGTAAAATAGAGCCAGCTGATGATAACTCTTCCTGGGTTTGCGCTGGTTGTTAGGATTGCTGGACGACGGGCCAAGCGAGCTGACCAGAGTGCCAGGAGAGCGCCTGGTTCAATGTCATCATGACTCGGCCACCCCATACCTCGGGACTGACAGACGGCTCAGGGACAGCCGCATTTTTGAGAGTTGTCAGTCCCCAAGAAACGAGTGCCCTTATTTTAGATGAGTTATAGAACTAAAGATGTAACAAAGCCACTGCACAGTGTATTTCTCAAGAGTCCATTGTTTTTGAGAGATTACTAAGAGCCTTTAGGAAGATGTGTACTTCCACATCTCTGATTTATGGAAAACTATCCACCCCAAACCGAAGCAGACCCTCTGCCTCCCAGCTGTTCACATGCCCTCGGGGCTGTTAGCAGCTCCACTCGCTGCGCAGGAGCCGGAGGAGAGTAAACAGCTCGGCCAGGCAGGCTCCCCACCCACCGTTTTATTTTCCTAAATCACTCCTTTAGTTAATATTTCAGCGACAGACACGCGACGCATCTGGCTCCAACCAAATATTTTCAGTCACTCGGATCCCAAAGTAAATATTTGCCAATTTGATGGCAGTAACATACTTAGCGTGAATCAGGGACCGATTTATCAAATTTCAGTCCCCGCAGGCACGCCCGCTCCGGTGTCTCGGCCCCGCCCACGTCCCGTGAGACCCCCGCCCTGCACCCGTCGGGCCTGCCGCTGCGCTTCGGTCTCCAAGGGTTTGGGGTCTGAGCTTATCTGAGCCCATCAGGGCGAAGCCCCGGGGAAGAAAGGCCACGCGGGTTTGCCGAGTTGCTCCCTGTGAGGAGATCATTTCAACAGGTGCCGCCTTTCCTTAGGCTCTGCAACTTGCCTAAGGGCTGCGGCCAGACGAGGGTTAGGAAGTCCTCCGGGAGGACTCATGGCGACAGGCGTGTTTTGAGGTGGAAGGACCGGGGAGATGCACCCTAAAGCCTGTCCTATTACATAAATTGCCGCCCTAAGAAACTCTTGACATTGGCCCAAGGTTTTGAGCTACAGTGAATCAACAGGGCCTTGGGCTTTGGGTCTTAAGTCATTTGCACTTCAGTGAGAAAGAGTGTATGAGTCTTTCTCTTCGAGAGGCCCATTTTATGTAGGAAGAGTAATAAAGGGGAATGAGGACTAGGAAAATAGGGGGTAAGGTGAGCATGGATTAGAAGCAAATGTCCTGTCTCATTCTGTGGCAGGGTTTCTTCACTTTTCTGGTGTCCTTTTGAGATTCTGTGAAAACCAAGGACCATTTATTTCCCTGGGGAAAGATTTGTGAGCACAGTATTTTGTCCATAATCGGAGGAGATTTGTGGATGCCCGGAACCCATATTCAAACTCCCTTGGGGGAGCCATGGCCCCCAGCTTAGGCATGTAGGTACAGGACACCCTGGTGCAGGACTAATGTGAACAAAGTGTAGGGGGACATCCAAAAGTTCAGAAGTCAAGATAAGTAATGCGCTGATGCAAACTGCTAATCAATCAAACCTGGAAACTACTGCTGTGGTTTGTCACCTCTTGTTGTAAACAAAACTTTATTCTAACCAGGGTCAGGGTGAGGATGACATGGGTGAGGGAGGGCTGCTCAAGCGCAGGGTCAGATTCTGTCTTTATTTTAAATGTAGATGTGTATCAAGATTTTTTAAATTTGTAAAATAGTGCATTAAGATATTATGTTTTGAATACTGAGTTTTTTGTGCTCCCCCCTCCCTTCAATTTTTCACTGGACACTAATACCCTCTTTGCCTTACCCTTGCCCAAGCTTGTGTCCAGGATGCTGTTCAACTAAAAACCAAATGGAAGTGATCACTTGCTGTGTGCTAGGCCCTAAGGAGCCCCCCACCCCTATTTCAAGACAGCAATGGTAGTGGGGAAAACTCTGGCTGTTCAAGAGCATGGAAGTGTAGCCTCTGTCATGTCCTGTTGGATGGCCTCTACTAGGTTATTTAACTTTTCGGGGCATCTTCTTCCCTGCAGAATGAGAGGGTGAGACTGGGTACTTTCCAGTGCCACCAGTCTATGGTTCTGTGACTTTGAAAGATGCAACTAAGCAAATTGTCCCTCACAGAACAGAGCCCTCAGTGAGCACCCAGTTCCACACCCCAGCTGTCTAAAGATTTCCTGAAATTGCTTCCTTGATGGAGAGGCTTTGTATGCTACGGCCTTTCTTTGTCTTAGAGTGAGGGCCCTAACCATCAAGTATCTCCTGAACTTGGGTAGTGATTGCTCCAGTCAAAGATTTTGATATGTGATAAGAGTAAAATGCATAGAGAACACTTTGTTTTAAGGATAATGAGGCTCAGACAGGTGATGAGAGTTGGCCAAAGCAGCACAGTGTCAGAAGCAGAACTAAAACCCCAGTCTCTGACCACCATCCCGTTTTCTTTCCACCTCACCACAGTGAGAGATGATGCTTGCCTTCCTACTTCCTTCCTTCTGGAGAATTTCCCAAAAGTACTTTGCATTCTCTCTCTTAATGGAGGTCTCCCCAGCTCCGGTGTTTTGCTAGTTTCCTCATTATGATGCTGCCTGCAAACAACTCTGGAGTTTATCTAGTTCTGAGGGATTGGGAGCCAGAATTCTTGATCAGTCTTATCTTCAAAACCTTTTCCCTCCCAACCTCATCTTGGATTATTACATTTCCATGGGGATTTATTTTTAAGTTTTGTGGACTTTGAAAAGGATATCTCTGCCAAGAAGAATTTCTCATGGTTAACTGGGCACAAATTTGGAACCGGGAATCATGCAGCCATTGCCAACAGAAGCCTCTCACACACTCTGCATTTCAGGGAAAAGCCACAGAACTTCCAGACTCCTGCACTGTGCCCGTGCTGACTGAGTCAACCCTTATGGGTGAGGTCCTGGTACCACCTATCGACCAATAGGCTGACACCTGCCCCATCCAATGTGGGTAGCTATATCCTCATGTGCAGGTATATGGACCAATCAGAGTGACTCCATAACATCCAATCAGAGCAAGTGAAGCCAATCAGGACAGTGATATTTGGACAAATCAGATGTGCAAATTTGGATCCCTTATTTGCACAAAAATGGACCAACCTGGAACCAGGGCTGGGATTTCTGTATAAAATGCGGCCTCTCCTTTGTCATGGGGGAGTATACTTTCAGCTTCCACCAGAGCCTGAGTTTCCCTAGTTTGCAAACTGTTCTCTTGAATAAAGTTTCTGTCCTTTCCGCACCCCTGATTTGGGGCTTTTGTTGACATTAGATAGGTGGCAGTGAACTCTTGTCAGCAACAGTGACAAGGTATATAATCTTAGAAAGCTCATTTCCCCCTTGTTTCTTTTGAAAGATATTTTTAAACATGGAGAGAACAAATGATGCATAACAACTCTCTGAGGTAGGTACTGTTATTATTATTATTTTACTGATGAAGAAACTGAGGAACAAAAAGGCTAAGTAAGTTGCCCCAGGTCTCTCAGCTAAGAATCAGAACCAGGATTCAAATCCGGGCATTTTGACTCCAGGATTCGAGGTTTTAACCTGCACTCCAGCCTCTGCTGTAGGCTGTTTGCCTCAGCTTCAACCACTCCAGTGATGGGAGGCTGTCTCAGGAGACCCTTCTTCTGTCGGTGGGCAGCGTTATTGGTTAGAATGCTTCCTTTCATTTGTTGGTACAAGCCATAGACAGTTGTCCAAAAATGGTTTGCTATTATTTAAATAAAAAGAAAAGGAGAGTGAAGAGCACAAAAATAAAATCCGTGAGTCTACCCTGCCCCCATCAAACATTCCTGACCTGCTTCCAGTTCTGTGGGTTTCCTGGAAAGACACAAAGTTCCCTCTTCCAGTTGTGTCTTTTGAAAGTAAAATCATCCTATGTGTTTAATTTCTTGTTCCAGGAAAGATTTAAAGTGGCCCAAATGGATTATAAAATTGATGAAGTAGCATCAATTGAAAGTATGTGGCCATGATCCAGCAATTTTCTTTTAGGTATTTGTCCTTCAGAAATAACGCATTTTGCCATGTATAATGTGCACTCATGTTTTTGGCCCAAACTTTCAGGAAAAAAATCTTTTGTTTTAATTTTCTAATTCAATTATTTATTTATTTATTTATATTTAGAAACAAAACCAATTATCGTATTCCAGGGAATTATTTTGTACACAGATATAGTTATTGCTTTCTACAGTTCCACTTTTAATGCATAAGTCTAAATAAAAGAGTTAAAAAAATTCATATACATACAGAATTAGTACTACCCATATAATGTGCATCCTGATTTTTCCTGCAAAAATTTGGGCAAGAAAGTATGCATTATACACAGCAAAATATGGTAGTTACAGGAGCTTACAAGGATAAATGTTCAAAGGTTTTTATTGTATTATTTTTGTAATTGTACAAAAAATTGTGGGTAATTTAAATGTACATCAATAAAGACAGGGCTAAATAAATAATAAATAATAGAGAAACTTTACTTTGAAATACTCCATAACTGTTAAAAGGTAGCTTTTAATGCAGTAACATGGAAAAGATGTCAGTAATAGTGTAGAATTTAAAAAGTAATTTTTGTAACTATATTTGTAAAAAGAATACTTTTACATGGTGTGCATTGAAACAGATTTGGAAGCATATACTCCACATTATTAACAATGGCTACCCCCCCCCCGGGGTGGAAGTGATGATAGAAAAGGGTGAAAGGACTTCCAGGAAGTCAAGATCACCCCATTACATTTTAGGCTCAAATGCACGGATTTCCTGAGCACCACGGCTCAGCTCCTACACCTCCTGAATGTTCAACTACTGTTTGTTGAATTGATTGGGAAGCTGGATCATATCTTCAGCATGAATTGGTAACTTAAAGTTTATTACTGGTACTGTAAAGAGTCATGTTTAAAAAAACTCTTCCAAACCAGCCTCCCCCTAAAAACTGTCAATGTTGCTTCTCTGCTATTTAGACTACTTTTAACTATTTTCAATGCATAGTATTAAGATAAAGTCCAAACTTACTCTGAAGAAAATCATTATTAACATTTTAAAAATTGGTGTTCAGTGACCTATTATGTCACTTCAATTGTCATTCCAAGTAGAGATACAACAATCTAAAAAAAAACCACTTAAAAAATTTCAAAACTTTATTGAAGAAAATGTGGAAAATAAAAGTATAAAGAAGAAAAAAACTGTAATTTCATACTGTAAAGAACCTTTATGTGTCCTTTTTCCCCATCTTTTCTTTCTATGTGCAGCATTTTTTAGTAGATTGTAAATTGTGATGAATATACATACCATAAAATTTACCATTTTAACCATTTTTAACTTTTAAAAATGAGGCAAAATGTGTGTTACATTATATTAGTTTCAGGTGTACAACACCAAGATTCAACCCTTGTATATACTGCGAAGGGATCACAATGTGTCTGGTTACCATCTGGTACCACGCAGTTGGCCCCCTTCACTCATGTGGTTCAGCCCCCCTTACAATCTGATAACCACCGATCTGTTCTCTGTATCAATGAGTTTTGTTTTGTTCTTTTGTTTTTTAGATTCCATGTATAAGTAAAATTATATTAGATTTGTCTTTCTCTGACTTATTTCACTTAATAATACTCTGACAGTTCATTCGTGTTGTTGCAAATGGCAAGATTTCCTTCTTTTTTGTGGCTGAGTAGTATTCCATTCTGTGTGTGTATGTGTGTACAAAGTCTGTCTGGAAAGTGTCCGGCCATTGTTAATATAATGAGAACCGTTTGTGTAACATCACTGCAACCTGGCAGTCAAGGAGAGTGGACTGGAATGCACGTGCATGAACAATGGCAACTTTACTGCACTAGTCAGTGGGGGCACTAGATGCCATCGAATGAGCATGTGTACTGAGTGGCCATTGCATTCAAAATGACTGAGCAAGTAGAGCAATGAATCAGCATCAAATTTTGCATTAAGCTTGAACATTCCTCTGTGGAAACTATTCAGATGATTCAGAGGGCTTTTGGGGACGATGCAATGAATGCAATGCAAATAAAGGTGTGACACAAATGCTTCAAAGATGGTTGAGAATCTGTTGAAAGTGATCCACATACCGGAAGGCCTGCAGCAAGCAGAACACCTGAGAATGGTGAATGTGTATGGGCTGCAATCAACAAAGATCGGCCACTGACAGTGCGAGAACTAGAAGCTGAACTGGGGTTCCAAAAACTACTGTGTCTGAGATTTTGACGCAGGATATTGGCATGAAATGTGTCATGGCAAAATTCGTTCCACAGCTTCTGCTACCAGAGCAGAAGGAACATTGTGCTGCAGTTGCTAATGACTTGATTCAAATCTCTTCCAATGAACCAGATTTCCTCAAGAAGGTCGTACCTGGAGATGAATCATGGGCCTACGGCTGTGATCTGGAAATGAAGTCCCAGTTGTCCCAAGGGAAGTCTCCTGGTTCTCCATGACCAAAGAAGGCGTGGCAAGATCAAGACCATGTTTTGAACAGTGGAAGAGATGCTGGGAGAACTTTGTGAGGTTCAAGTTGTCTACTTTGAAGGGGACTGAGGTATCATTGTCCTATGTACAATGTTTCCTGTGTCTTTTATCTTCTTCAATAAATGTCTCTATTTTTCATACTATATGGCTGGATACTTTCTGAACAGACCTCAATACAAGTACATATGTATTCTTTCTCCATCCATTGGTGGACATCTAGGTTGTTTTCAGGTCTTGGTTATGGTAAATAATGCTGCACTGAACATAGGTGTACATATATATCTTTTCAAATTAGTGTTTTTGTTTTATTCAGGTAAGTACCCACAAGTGGAATAGTTGGGTCATACAGTAGTTCTAGCTTTAGTTTTTTGAGGAACTACCATACTGTCTTCCAGAGTGGCTACACCAACTTGCATTCCCACCAACGGTGCACAAGGGTTCCCTTTTTCCACATTCTCTCCCACGCTTGTTATTTGTTTATTTTTTATAATAGCCCTTCTAACATGTGTGAAGTGGTATCTCATTGTGGTTTTGATTCATATTTCCCTGATAATTAGTGATGTTGAAAGTTGTTTCATGTACCGGTTGGCCATTGTATATCTTCTTTGGGAAAATGTCTATTTAGATATTCTTCGTATTTTTTAATCAGCTTTCTGTTGTTGTTGTTGCTATTGGGTTGTTTGAGTTCTTCATAGATTTTGGATATTACCTTCTTTTCAGGTACATGATTTACTAGTACTGTCTCCCACTCAGTATGTTGCCTTTTCATTTTGTCAATAGTTTCCTTTGCTGTGCAGAAGCCTTTTAGTTTGATGTAGTTCCTCGTGTTTATTTTTGCTTTTGTTGCCTTTGCTTTTGGAGTCACTTTTCAAAATTCAACACCAAGACTGATGTTAAAGAACTTACTGCACATGTTTTCTTCTAGGAGTTTTATAGTTTCAGGTCTTACATTCAAGCCTTAAATTCATTTGGTGTTAACTTTTGTGTATGTGTATGGTATAAGATAGTGATCTAGTTTCATTCTTTTGCATGTGACTGTCCAGTTTTCCCAACACTATTTATTTATTTTAATTTTTGTTGAATTTATTGGCATGACATTGGTTATTAAAATCATATAGGTTGAAGGTGTATCATTCCATAGTACATCATCTGTGTATTGTGTTGTGTGTTCACCACCCCAAGTCAAGTCTCCTTCTGACACCGTTTATTGAAGAGACTTTTCCCCCTCATTACGTATTCTCGGCTCCTTTGTCATCAATTAAGTGACCATATATGTGTGTGGATTTATTTCTGGGCTCTCTGTCCTTTTCCATTATTTATGTGTCTTTTTATGTGAATATCATACTATTTTGATTACTATAGCTTTAATACAGTTTGAAATCAGGGAGTGTAATGCCTTTGCTTTTCTTTCTCAAGATTGCTTTGGCTATTTGTGGTCTGTTGTGGTCCCATTCACATTTTAGAATTGTTTGTTCTATTTCTGTGAAAAATGCCATTGGAATTTTGATAGGAATTGCACTGAATCTGTAGATTGCTTTGGATAGTATGGATATTTTTAAAATGTTAATTCTTTCTTAAAACTAATTTCTTCAGTTACAGTTGACATAGAATATTATATTAGTTTCAGGTGTATAACATAGTGATTAGACACTTATGTAACTTATGAAGTGATCACCCCAATCAATGTTAATTCTTTTTAATTAACCCTTCAAGGGAAATTGTAATGATTATATTGGTCACATAGGAAAGTCTGATGCTATTTATTTACGAGACAGGAATACATTGTAATCATGTACTTGCAAGGCCAAAGCAGAGACTGTTTATTATCAGACACTAGGAGATGATTGTGAGACCATTTTTAGTCCCTCATTTAGGAAAAAACAACACCAGAAGCCCAGGAAACAGCTGGCTATGTATTTTGGTCCAATATGGAGTGTTTTAACACTCCATCATTTTGGCTGATAAAATGTCATTTTCCTAATCCCGTTTTCATTTTACTACCTTTGCTCATCTCCTTTACTGATTTTTTTAAAAAAGTAATGATACTGTGAAGACGTACAACTGCCTGAGAGGAAACTAGAAAAGGCAAGCAGGGCTTAAACTTTAGTTAATACATTAGTATAGTTCTTAGCAATTGTAGTTATTCTGGGTCACATTTTCTGGATATTATTTAAATGCTTATTGCATGGATTCAAGCCACACATTTCCTCTTCGGCCAGTTAATGAATTAACTGGCAGTGGGATCAAGTCCTTGTCCACAGCGGCAGCTGGGCCCTTCCTTGGAGCTTCTCTACAATCCCTTCATTTACTGCTAATTGACTTCCTAATTCCCCACAGCAGCTGCTGTCAGCCTTTTCTACTTTCCTCCATCCCCTTAATCTTGTCCCTGCGCTCCACACACTGAGTGGCAGGTGATCGAGTGTCCGTGGCCAGCTCTCTTCCCACTGCCCTTCGGTCCTCTGCCACCCTCCCCTTGTCTCCCTGGGCCTCCATCCTCAGGAACCCACTTAGGGCCTGGCTCCGACGTTTACTCCCTTTCTCTCAGCTTCAGTCTCTCCTCTTCTTTTCCCCTCACCCATGAACAAACTCAAATCCCCCTCAACCTATAGAAGCCCAACCATATTTCCCTTGAAGATAATTACTTTCTTCAAGGGATTAAAGTTTTTCAATCCCTGGCAAGTTTTTAACTCTTTTTCCTTATAACTCTGCAATATTGTAGTAGAAAAATTGGGAAGTACAAACAATCCAGCATGTTTCAAACACCCAATATCACACTTCGAGAGGTAACCGGCAATGTTAACATTCTGGTCTATCTCCTTCCATCTTATTTCTAATCACATATGAGATTAATTTGACGTTGAGAACATTCTGCTTTGTAACCTGACACTTTCTTTGTCAGTGGTGTTTTTTTACAACGTGGTTTTTAATCATTGCATTAAAGTTTTCAATGTATGGATGCATTGTAATTTTTTTTAGCCATTTTAAGCCATAATCATAAGGTTAGTTCTAATTATTTGCTAGAATTAACATTACAGTACAATCTTCGTTAGTAAATCTTTGTACATATTCCTCATTATTTTTTTTTTTAAGATTTTATTTATTTATTTTTTTTAGAGAGGGGAAGGGAGGGAGAAGGAGAGAGAGAGAAACATCAATGTGTGGTTGCATTTCATGTGGTCCTCATTGGGGACCTGGCCTGCAACCCAGGCATGTGCCCTGATCGGGAATTGAACCTGCGATGCTTTGGTTCGCAGCCCATGCTCAATCCACTGAGCTATGCCAGCCAGGGCTCCTCATTATTTCTTTAGTACAAATTACTGATCAGAACATCCTGAGTGCATATTTTAAGTATTTGGATACATGTTGTATTGCAAAATAGAATCATTTTGGAAGAGTAGCCTACTATCATCACTTCAACTTTAACTCTCATTCACTAAACTCCAAGCAACCCTGGCCCTTCCACCATCTGAAGCTGCTCTGTCAAGAGGTCAAGGTCAACGTCCATAACTAATCACATGGCTCTGAGGCCTTTTTCTGCCCAATCTCTTTGCAGCTACAGCCACTTTGTCTTCTTGCTTTAAAAATACCTTTTCCTTCTGTTTACCTGGTTCCTTCTACCTCTCTGGGAACACATTTTCAGGCTCTTGCTGGTTTCTTGTCTTCTGCCTGATCTTTTCCTTATTTTCTATTCTGACTCCAGATTTTCAGCAATTGAATTAATGCCAATGCCACATAGATCTCAGCACAAATCTGACCCAGTCTGGGGTCTGCCGCCTCTCCAGCCCCACACCTCACCTCTCAGCTCTGACAGCGGCCCTTCTCCCCAGCTCTGTGCTTCGTGCTTCAGTCGTTCTGAACTGCTTGTGTTCCCTGTGCCTTTGGTTACGCAGTGCTCTGTGCTTGGAAATTCTTTCTCCCCTTTAAAGCCTTGATAAAGCTTTGCTTAGCCTTCAAGATTCACCTCTTCTGGGGAGCTCCACGACAACCCCCCACTCCCACTTCTACACCTCTCTGCCCCTTGGCCTGGCTGAGTAGGGTGGCCCTCCTCTGGGCTCTCACGTTCATGCTCTCGCCTTGTGCTGCGTTACAACTGTCTGTCTCCTTCTCTAGGCCCTGAGCTCCTGGAGGGCAGTAATTGTGACTTTGAGGGTTATGTCCCCAGAGTGTGCCGTGGTACTTGTCATCTAGTAGAGACTTGTCGTGCACGTCTTTCATCTCTTGGTCAAATCATATTCTGACGTGTCCTCTGCCTTACTCTTGAGTCATAGGTTTGGGTGGGACTGACTTAAACCCACCCTAATCCTGCAGGGGTACGTCCTTACTGGCCATATTACCCAATTACAACAAATGACGAGAAAACTTTTTTTTTTTTTTGAAGAAAAGCGTTCTTGCTGTTCTGTGACAGCTATAAGAAGAGACGTATTTCTCTTTCCCTACATGATGCAATATAGAGATTTAAGGTAGAATTGTCTATCCGTTTTGCTGGCACAAAGCGGTGCCTGCCTGGAACTGCCTGAGAGCCATGTGGGAGATGCGATTAGTGTCCCGGAAGACAGAGCGGAGACACTGCGCAAATCAGCGTCCACCTGTGTGCGTGTATTATTACGCGATTAACAATCACGTGTGTCATGTTTCTCATGCGCCAGGTGCTGTTATGTGCTTTATAAATATTAACTCATTTAATCATTATATGTCCTATGAAGTAGATACTATTATCATCCCTATTTTATGAAAGAGAAAAGCAATCCATAGAAAAGGCTAAATAACTTGCCCGAGGTCACGCCGCTCACATGTGGGGACTTGAAGCTGGGTTTAGTCACCGATCTTATGCTGTCTGTCATTGTACAGTGGTACAAAAAGGGCTTAAAGAGCAGGGCTTTCTCTGAAGTCACACACCGACCCAGCGTGCTACCCCTTCCCACCGTGTTCGGGATCTGGGAGACCACAGGTCCTGCGCCTGGATGCAGAGTGCGGGAGTCACCGGCAGGCCTTAAGCTTTCTAGCCTGTGGTTAATTAACCCAAGCCTGTGATCTCCGAGAGCTTTTTTTTTTTTTACACCTGAAAGTCGGATTTATAAATTTCCCCTGCTCAGAAAAATCTAGGCAGGAGTCTGCCTTTCCGTGTGGTTTATTGGATCCTGGGACATGATGAGGGCTGAAAGAGGCCCCTAGGGATGACCCCCTCTGGGGGGATGACCCCCTCTGACCTTCAGTTGCTGATGGGAAAATGGAAGCCCACTGAGGAACTGTGGCTGGCTCGGGGTCAAAGAGAGAATTAGAGGTGCTCCAGGACCTGTGCCTTTCCCAGGATGCCTTGGTGTAGTATTTTTGCTGTACTGGTGGTTTGAAGCCCTGTCCCTTTGAGGATACTTTCTAAAACTTACTATGTCATACTTTCTAAAACTTACTATGTCCCAGGCCAGGCTGAGAGAATATAGTGACAAAGTTTCGGTCCTGCACCACTGGGCCCAGGAAGGGGCGCAGCTCAGCTCAGATGTAGCCATAAGCTGGGTGGAGCCCCCATTGTCTGACCCTCCTACCTGAGCATTGTCCTGAGTGACACCTCCCAGGAAACTCAGAGAACTTGATGAGGGTGTTTTGGTCACTTTTCAGTCTTCATCTTCCTGGACATCACAGAAATATTGGGTTGGCTGAAAAGTTCATTCGGTTTCCCCATAAGATGGCTCTAGTAGCGCTTAGTTGTCTTTAACTTTATTCAAAACGATTTTGTTAGATTGTATTGTGACAGCTGGCATAGCAGCGTGCATTTAAAAAAGTTATCAAATTGGTGAATTTTTGTGTAGCCATTTCAATATTGAAGATGGAAGAGAATATGCAACATTTTTTGGCATATTGTTCTTTATCATTTCAAGAAAGGTGAAAAGGCAACTGAAACCCCCCAAAAAGATTTATGCAGTGTATGGAGAAGTTGCTGTGACTGATAGAACATGTCAAAAGTGGTTTGTGAATTTTTTGTGCTGAAGGTTTCTCCCTGGACGATGCTCCACGGTGGGGTAGACCAGCTGAAGTTATCAGACATTATTTGAGAACAATCAACATTATACCACCCAGGAGATAGCTGACACACTCAAACTTATCCAAATCAATAAAGTTATGGGTGAAAATGAAAAATGTGTCTTATTTTATGGAAAAAATCTGAGCAGACTTTTTGGCCAACCCAGTACTTGACACTGCTATTCATCCTCGTCCAAACTGCTTTCCTCCTTGGCACTGTGACCTCCCGGTTTCCTTCCCGTTCCTCTCGTCGCTCCCTCTCTGACACCTGTGCGACTTGTTTGTTCTCCACCTGACGGCTGTGTTCATTCCAGACCCTCTCTCTTGCTCTTTTGTTCTGTTCTTCCTGAGGATAGAGACATGTCACCTGTCCTCGTGGTTTCAATGACTTACATGCTGGTATTTCTCAAATTCATATCTCCTAACTGTTCATACCACATATGCACTCGACCAGCCGGGCGGCCCCACCCGGGTGTCCCCTGGGTGCCTGAGCGGCCACATACACAACACAGCTCACATCGTCTCTCTCCCTCTTCTGCCCTCACGGTCTCTGTCTCAGTGAAGTTGCCACCACCCACACAGCTCTGTGGTCTTCCTCTTCTTTTTTTTTCATTTGTATTGAATTTATTGTGATGACATTGGTTAATAAAATTATATAGGTTTCAGGTGTACAATCTATAACACATCATCTGTACACTATATTGTGTGCTCACCACCCCAAGTCAAGTCTCCTGCCATCACCATTTATCCCCCCTTCCTTTCTTGGAATTATCATACTGTTGTCTGTGTCTGTGAGTTTTGGGGTTTTTTTTTGTTTTTGGTTTTTGCTTAATCCCTTCATTTTTTTCGCTCAGCCTCCCAAACCCCCACCGCTCTGACAGCTGTCAGTCTGTTCTCTGTATTTATGAGTCTGTTTCTATTTTGTTTGTTTGTTTATTTTGTTCATCAGATTCCACATATGAGTGAAATCACATGGTATTTGTCTTTCTCTGACTGGCTTACGTCACTTAGCACAATACTCTCCAGGTTCATACATGCTGTCGCCAAAGGTAAGATTTCCTTCTTTTTCAGTTCTACAGTCTTGACACTCGACTTTTCCTTCTCTGCATCCCCACAGCCGTTTACCTGGCTCAGGACTTCATCACCTGCAGTAGGCTTGTAACTGGTCTCCTGCTTTAGACTTGCCAAAATTAGCTTTTAAACATATTTTCAAAAAAGTGTATTTTTTAATTACAAAATTGTTACATACTTGTAAAAAATTTCAAGCAATATAGTAGAATATAAAGTAAACATCGAAAGTCTCCTCCCCCACCCCCATATTTCCAGCCTCAATGTAAATGAACGGTTTGGTGTATTTTCTATCAGACTCTTCCCTGTGCTTGCCAGGCAAATATTTACCAGGTATGTACTATAGTTTATTGCCACTTTATTTTCTAACAATCCAGAACTGCCATTTCTTTGCACATGCCAGGATCTAGGTTCACTCCTTGATTTTGCTATTTTTCCTCTGCTCTTCCCTCACCATCCTTCCTCCAGCCATTCTTTAAGGCTCTTCTCATGTGTCATCTCGTCCCTGCCAGCCCCAGACTTGGTGGGGTGTGGGGCGGTAGGTCCCCCTTCACTGCTGGCACTGCATTTTCATGCTGCATCATTCCGTGTTCTTGTGTGCTGTTTTCTCCCACTGGGGTGGAACTTCTCAAGGAAGAAACTGTCCCTTATCTTCCATGGCATCCCCCACAATTAGCATAAGACCTGGCTCAGTGTTTAATTCACATGACTGAGTGACTGTAACTCTTATTAGTGCCTGAGTGCCCTGAAGTGCAAGTGCATGGGTTGGGGAGGGAGATGCTCCAAGGGGACGGGTCTATGAAGCTCCCTGCAGTTCACAGCAAGAACAGGAGACACAACAAGAAAGGGGCTAAAGAACAAAAGGGAGGATCCAGGAGTGGAGAAAAGCGCCTGGTGGCATCAAAGGAAGGAAAGGAACTAGTATTTATAAAGGATTTTCACATTTACCACCAAGCGTGTATCATCCCATTTAATCCTCTCGACAGTAGCACCCCCATTTTACAGATGAGAATATCAAGGATCAGGATACTTTGCTCAAGATCACACAGTGAGCAGCAGAGCTAAGGTCACACCCAGTTCTATGTGAGTTCAAATTCCAAGCTCTTCCTCACCGTACACACTGGTGGTCAGGTAGGGATGACATGGTCGGCACATACTATTTCCCTCGACCCTTCAGGAGTAGCTGGAAAAAGTTTGTGTCCAGCAGCTTCTGTACAGAGACACCTAAAGGCCTTCAGCCTGTGGGGACACGGTGACAGATACAACATCTGGATCTTCAGACACTGTGAGCCCTGAAAGGAGTGCTAAGGCTCAGGTTTATGCTGAAGGGAGTGAGTCTCCCAGGCTTCTGGTGGCGGCCATCAAGGGCTTTGGGAAGTCTCGCCCAGCCCAGCCTTCCCCAGATCCCCCTCAGGCCTCTGGGACTCTCCTTAGTCTCCTCCTGGCCCATCCCCAGCCCAGATCAGCCCTGGTTGCTGCGTCATTTCAGACCCTGCTGGCCTGAGCACAGCTATGGGGCAGAATCATCTCTGGAGGCCCAGCAGTCTGGGGCGCCAGCCCTTTGCTGAGCTTTGGGTACTTCTTGGCAGTTTTGATGACCTTGAAATGGGGGAGGGCACCATGGACCAGGGCTGGGGGCTCAGGGACTGTTAGAATAGGAGCTGTGTCCGGGGTGAGACCGACTCACAAGGGTTGCTAGTCCTTCAGCCCACAGATGCTCACTGATGCTATGTGGGTATTATTTGGTCTCTGATCCTGTGATCAGTTCAGGGTTGGGGGGATACTCAGAAACAATAAACCAAGGAGAATTTAGAGGTGTTAAGAGTTACCAGAAGAGTCACCTTTTCTATGACATTAAACGAGGAAGGGTGTAGGTATACATCCTGACGATGAGCAACCTAGAATTTTAGAGAGAGGCAATGACAGTGAAAACAGCTACTTTTTACCCAGATCATCTTTATGGCAGAGCCTGTACAAACACACTGTCACTTAATCCTCCAATAACTCTGAAAGAGCTATTAAATAGCTGCATTTTATAGATTAGACAGTAAGCAAACAAACAAACAAAAAAGCCATGAATTCAGAGAGGCTGCCCATAATCACTGAGGGACCTGGGATTTGAACCCAATCCCAGATCTGTTTATCTCAAGCCTGCTAAACTGCCTAGGCAACGTAAATTCCATGCCCACCATTAAAGAGCTCATGGCCCTGGTCCGCTCTCAGCCCAGCCATTCAACTTCGTCTCTTGTCACTGTCCATCCCACTCTGCTCCAGGTGTGCGAAACACCGGCAGCTCCTGTGCGTATCATGTTATCTCTTATCTCCAGAGCTTTACACGTGCTGTTTGCTCTGCCCAGAACGCCCTCTACCCCTCCTTTCCTCTGCTAACTCCTTTTGATTCATCTCCTCTCGGTTTGCATGTCACCTGGCCCTCCAAGGCTGGGGGCCTCACGCTTCCCTTCCAGGGGGCATTTGCTGGTTAGCTCTGCACTTCCATTTCCCCTCTTCTCTTGCAGGAAGTTCTTGGACTCCCCAGTTTGGGAAATTAACTCCCCCATAGTTAGCCTCCTAGCTGATGTGACTGACACTTCCCACCCCCCAGCTCCAAGCGTGGGTCTGGTTGGTTAAGCCAATCAGCATGTCTCATTCTGCTTGTGACTCTGATCAGTTCAGGGATGGGGGGATACTGAGAAACAATAAACCAAGAAGAATCTTGGTTTTTAAGAGTTACCAGAAGAGTCACCTCCTTTTCCATGGCATTGGACAAGGCGGGTACACAGCCTGGCCACGAGCAGCCCAGAATTTTAGAGAGGAGAGGGTCAGGGCTGGCGGCCTGGCAGGACTGTGGGCTAGGGCACTCAGCCTCTATCATGAAAAACAGGCTGTTTTTTCTCCCATATTTATTCTTTGTTTACTTTCAATTTTCAGAACCTTAGAGAAGAAGAGGGGTGCTATTCGTGGAGACCCCTTGGAGACCCAACATAAACTTTGCAGACACACACACACATGGTCTCGGGACATTTAATATAATATACCCTGGATCATACGCACCTACCTTTTGAATAGAAATTACCTCTTAAAGTCTTGATTACAAATGTTTTCCCAGCTATTTCATTTCCCTATAGCCTTTGTTTATAATACAAAGTTGTGAATATTTTTATATAGTCAAATATTTTATCTTTCATCTTTCTTAGAGCCTCCAAGTTTCCAGTCTTTGTTGGGAAGATCTCCCCTAGTCTCGGTTTGCACTGTAGCCTCCAAAGTTTTCCTGCAATATTTTTTCACTGTTTTACTCTTTATTTTTGTGCATTTTTATTCATCTGGAAGTTTATCCATTTGGAATTGTGTGTGCAGGGCGCTGTGTTGATAGGGGTCAGTCTCGCTGGGAGCAGCTGCCACAAAGACCAAAAAACCAGTGGGTTAAACAGAATGACATTTCTCTTTACATGAAGGAAGTCTGTTGCAGGCAATCCCGTTGCTATAGTCCTCAGGAACTCGGGCGTTTTTAGCTTTATGTTGTTACCCTTCAGATGTGGCCCTCATCACTATGGCCCAAGGTCAACTCCAGGCGTCACGTCCATGTTCCAAGCAGGAGGATGGAAGGAGGCGAAGGTGAGACGAAGAGGCCTGGTGTAGCTTACAGAAATTTCCCAGAATCTGCCACACAATAATACCCCCTCCCCTTTGCCCATGACTGAGTTTATGGCCATGTCTAGCTCCAGGAGATGCTGGGAAATATTTTTAGTCAAGATCAAAATTCTCAAGAGTATAAAGATTTTTATTCCAAATCAAGATTCTAAGACGGCGATAATGGACACGGTGGGATTAGCAATGAGCCGTCCGTCTCTGGTGCAGGCACACTTGTGGGCCGGTGGGGGTACGTGATTTTCTTCTGTAGCTCTCAGCTACCGGGGCTGAAGGGAGATGGAGAAGGTGAATGGCACCTGTATGGAAGTTGAGGGCGGTGGAAGACTAGGGCGCCAGGCTTATTGGAAAGGAGAGAAGGTTGTTTGGAGGATGAAGGACCAAGAGAAAGAGGAGGGATCAAGGGATTAGTGGGCTCAGAGAGACGGAGAAAACAGGTACAGAGCTAGAGGGCAGGGAGGCTGTGTTAAGGAATGGCGTACTAGGCAGTGAGGGCGTGGAGAGTGTGGCTGTGGCAGTGGCTGCTGGGTGTGGAAGGGAGGTCAGGGTCACTCCGTGTAAGGAAGGTAAGGCCAGCATGGGAGGGCCGCCTGCACACCGCACTGCTCTAGCGGAGCTGCGGTGGCAGGAGTAGGGGCAGAGGACGCAGGGAAGCCGGTGACCCCGCAGTGTGTGCGCCAAGGGAGTTACAGGGGTGGGAGCAAAGTAGTGACCTTGAGGCACGTGGGAGTGTGAGGACACTAATGCCGTCTTCTGGCTTCATCTGCTGACCCAAGTAGACATAGGAGTGAGAGGACAAACAGTCAGTCATCTTTGAGGATGGCTGTAGGAGTTGGCTGTGATCGGGGATGACCACGTGTCAGGGGGCCCAAGAAGAGGAAGCTTTCTGCGGGGAGGTGACAGATGAAGGGGATTGCTTTTCCATGGAATGAGGAAAAGCTTAGAAGGGAAGAGGAGCAGCTGAGATTTGGGAGGTGAGACACGGAACAGTCTCTATGGGACTGACAATGACAGAGAATGAATGAGAAGACTTACGTTTTGGACAGTGACTTAAGTCTACAATATGTAACGTCTGGCCATGGAGGGGCCACACGGGCACTGGGGTCAGGTCGTCTTGGGGGACCCAAGCTGTGGCCCCGGAGTGAGCGGGGCTGGTGCAGTCAGTGCTGCTGGCTGTGGGCCCACACCACGGACTTCCAAAGACTTAACTGTAGAACAGCACAGGCCGAAAACAGATCCTTTCCTCCCTTGGAAGCCTTGATGTCTGGCTCCTCTGGCTTCCAGGATAAAGTCTGAACCCGAATCAACGATCGCTCACCCTGTCAGCTGCTAGAGACAATCCCGGCTGCCCAGCAGTGGCAGGAATCATGCTCTTCTAATATCCATTTTGATTTCAAATCTTTTATGTTTGAGATGGACTTTTCTCTGTTGACAATGGACTGGGTTTGGCCTGTTCATTAGGTGTGGTGCTCCCAGCTTGTGGTAAATCCTGATTGGAAAATGGTATAAACACATCCTGGTAAATGTATAGATATATATGGTTGTTGGTTGTTCCCCTCCCCACCACCAACAAACACGGCAGAAGCAATTGGAAGCAATTTAGACGTGCTCAGCATCTGGCCCTCATAAAAGACCTTGGGTGAGTCATGATTTCGCACCGACAGAGAGGGCTTGTCCTGCTTGTGCAGAGAATTGTATTTACTTCCCATGGTGCCCGTGACCCTCTCTATTGCTTTATGATGATCAGTCTGATTTGTATGTAAAGAGACTGATGATGTCAGAATTTGGGGAAGGGGAGCAAGAAGAGGAGAAACACCCAGGCAGCTATGTATTCAAGGCAAGCCCACCAGTTTTAGAGAGAATGACCTATTTTTGCTTTTGAGAAGTCAGGGGAAAAAAAGGGAAGATCCTCATATTGTGACTCAGCAGAAGGCCTCTGCTACTCGCTGTTGGCCCTCAGTCTCCTGGCACCTCAGTTTGCCCATCTGAGCAGTGGGACCAGAGACAGCCGCCCCACACAGCTGAGAGGAAAGTGGAGCTCTTACTTGAGAGCACGGTTGTGTGTCGGCTGTGGGGTGAGCTTAAAATGCCATCTCATTTAATGCCCAAGACACCCCATGAGGGAAGTGCATCAAACCATTCTTCAGCCAAAGGAACTGAGACATGGAGAGGCTAAGTGGCTTGTTCAGGGTCACAAAACTTATCAGGACTCAAACCCACATTTCTCTGGTTCCAAATCCTGTGTGTGTTCCATTACTTCAGGCTGATATGAGGTCAATAGATACATTCCAGTCTCCCCCTGGGGAGGGGAAAAGCACAGGGTGGTCCCCATGCTCCAAGGCCTGAGTTATCTCTGTGTCCTTGGTCCCCACAGGAAGTCCAGCCAAGCCCACTTCTATTTCCTCAGAGCCCTGCTCTCTGCTGTGGGAGCAGGTGGGTTGTTAATCTGATAAACGGCTTCCTGCTGAGGTGGGAGGGCAAGCTGAAGAGCTGCTGAATTGCCCTTCAGAGTGGCAGGTGGGAGACTCCAGTGCCTTCACCCATGGGATTGCGGTAGGACTATACAATCTGGAAGATGAGGCCTTTGGGGTCTGTCAGCCCTGGGTGGGCATACTGGGTCTGCTTCTGGCTAGCACGTGACTTCCACTTACTTGTCTTCAGTAAAACATAGAGAAGATACTCACCTGAGTTGTAAATATTAAACGAGACAATGTGGGAAATGTCCCTAGCATCCTGTATCATGCATACATTACACAAGACCCAGGGAGAGGCAGCCGGTGTTTCCATGGAGGGACCTCCAGGGGAGCCTTTTAGACACTGAGTACTTTTGTGTCCCATCGCCTAAACCCACATCATAGTTGATCATAGTTATCCATTCTTTTAGAAAATGTGTTCAAAACGCTCAGTGTGTCAGCTTCTGGGAAAAATCAGCTATGAGGCTGGCGGCGTCCTTGCCCTTAAGGAGCTCACAGCTGAGCTGGAAGCAGGCAGCGAGGGAGTAGCTGGCACAGTCAAAGGGAGCAGGGGCTGGGGAGCTAAGCCTGACCACCCCAATGCCGTCTGTTAGTGTGGCATTTACAAATCCTGGCCTCCTCTTTAGGTGTTAACAGGGGTCTTCCTGTGCAGTTGTGGGGCACACCCCTTCCTTAGTGGTGGTGGGAAAGTCTGGGCTAACAGACTGCTGAGAAAAGGAGGAGGGAGAGCTCTGGGGGTGCGTGGTCTCCAGGGCAGTCTTGGGGGTGCTTCCCATCTGGTGCTGACATAAACCCACCACCTTTGCCAGAGACAGACGGATGCCTCTAGCTCAGAATTTATGAGATAATTTACTTGTTATCTGAGGTATTTATAAAGTAGTAGGTGTTGCCATATCTATCATGGGTGGTAAATATTTCAGGGAGCTGTTCTCGCTCCAGTCCACTGATTCGAAGGTCACCTTGATGTCGGACAGACAAGCGAGTCCTCCTAGGAGGCACTGGGATGGGTGCTTTCGTCCAGGCATGGACTCTGGAGAAAAGGCTCATTGCAGTCTTCTTGGTAGGAAGCCCAAGGCACAGGTGTCCTGGTGATTGGGTAGTGGGTAGGCACAGAGTTCACCCTTCTGGATTTTCCAGATCTCCCATGATCCAGCTCTTCCCACCCCACTCTACCCCTTTGTCTTCCTTGTTTCTCAACAACCAACACCTACACCAAGCCAGCAGGCAATTCTTCATCAGGCCCCAAACACGTGGAAGCTCACTCCCATCACTGATTTTGTTCGCAGTTGGTTGCAGTATGTTTCACTTTTTAGCCACAATAGCTCATCTCTCAAGCCCAGCCCTCATTCTGCCTCCTTCAGAAAGATTTTAACTTCCGTAGCACATGCTGAGCTTTCTCCTCTCACATCTCCCCATTTCAGTGATTATGCATTAATTATCTCATTCATTAATTCATTCAATGTGCTGGCAGGTCATACCTATTCTGTATGAAAACTAATTTGCAAATCCATCCATATCTCTCCGTTTCTACTGCTTCCACCCTAGTTACCTTTTGCTTGGATAACTAAGTATCCTTGTGACTGGTCTTGCTCTCACTCCAGCCCCTCCATTATCTGCGGAGCATCCAGTGATCTCTGATAGAGGTAAATTAGCTCCTGTCACTTCCCTGCTTACAATCTTCAGTAGTGTCCAAAGCTCAGTGTGGCTCACTGCGGCTCTGCTAATCGGGCGCTTGGGTGCCTTCTTAGTTTCTTTTCATCCCATCATTCCTCTTGCTCATTTTGCTTCAAGCACCTCAACCTTTCTATTCGTCCAAAAGGCCAAACCATTACCACTGTGTCAAGTCCTTTGCCCTTGTTGGGCCTTCTGCCTAGAATGGCCTCAGTGCTTACCTCCTCCTCATCACTCAGCGTGCTGTTCAACTGCAGCCTCCTCGGTGGGATCTTTCCTGAGCACCTGATCTAAAGTCGCATGTTATATCATTACACTGGTTCCCTTATATTATTAACGTTTTCTGGATGTTTTCTGTATATTATCTGCTGCTTTCTGTTAGAGAATTGCCTCCAGAGTAGAAACAGTAACTGTCTTGTTCACTGCTATTATCCTTAGAATTTAGAATAGTGCTTAACATATATGAAACCAAAAAATATTGCTTGATAATTTATTATGTGGGTATTAAATGTCCTCTATGTACGAAGCATTGAAAATCAGTAATTATGCCCATTGATTAGAGATACAAGTGCTTTTTCTTGGGATAGGTTTTTTCAGAGGTGGCCCCTGAAACTCTGGTGATCTAGCAAGGGGTTCGCAAGTGGTTTGTTTGATGGTTTCAGAAGAAAAACTGATGCAATGGTTTTTAACTAATTTAAAATATAAGATTAATGAAGATTTCCATAGAAATTCTATCACCTTCTTAATAATTATTTTATAAAATTCACTCAAGGACATATTGGTCAGTTCATCATAGCTAATTTCAGTGATCAATTATGGATTATTCTGGATAACGCAACTCACATCATGATAGTGCTAAAATTCTTAATTATAAAAATATACAATTTGTCATTACTGTTATGTTGCATTAAATCTCTCATGACTCAAAAGTGTTTACTGATGAGTAAAATTAATATTTTCAATCATGCAATACAGAGTAATTCTGTAAGTATAAATATTGAAGAGGGTTACAATATGAACATATACCATGAGTCTGTATGAGCTAGGACAAATAATCTATACAAGTGTTGACTTAACACAGTAGCTGAAAAAGAGCAGCTGCAGTTTAAGTGGGAAATCCAGTGCTGGATGTTTGAAAATTGGAGTTCATTGGTTGTAATGGTCCACAAGGACCTCGTTTCTTGTCCTTAGTGGACAAAGTCATCACATTTTGACCCAATGATCAAAGTATGGTTACCTCTCCGGTAAATCAAGTGATAATTTCCAGAGTAAGTGTAGGAAACTGGTTAATTTTGTCAGTAAAGGTAGAAAAGAGTCCAACACAACAGAGGTATTGTTCAAAGTTGTATCCCTCAGAGCAAAATCACATACAAGTCACATTACGGTGAAGATGCTCCAATTACCAGCTTAAGCAAAGTTAGTTATAAGTATGGGGCTTGGAGAGAAAGCAGAATAAGCTTTTGTCACAATTTTTAAAAATATATTTTATTGATTATGCTATCATAGTTGTCCAATGTTTTTCTCCCTTTTATTCCCCTTTGCCCCGTATCGCCACCTGCCCTCCCCCAGCATTCTTCAACCTTAGTTGATGTCCTTGGGTCATACATGTAAGTTCTTTGGCGTCTCCATTTCCCATACTATTCTTAACCTCCCCCTGTCCATTTTGTACCTACCATTTAGGCTTCTTATTCCCTGTACCTTTTCCCCCATTCTCCCTTGTCCCCCTCCCAGCTGATAACCCTCCATGTGATCTCCATTTCTCTGATTCTGTTCCTGTTCTAGTTGTTTGCTTAGTTCATTTTTATTTTCGTATTTTTAGGTTTGGTTGTTGACAGTTGTGTTTGTTGTCATCTTACTGTTTGTATTTTTGATCTTCTTTTTCTTAGATAAGTCTCTTTAACATTTCATATGTTGAGGGCTTGGTGATGATGAATTCCTTTAACTTGACCTTATCTGGGAAGCACTTTA
>CM052542.1:64203138-64246418 GCA_028533065.1 Trachops cirrhosus | reverse complement strand
CCCTTCCATTCTAAATGATAGCTTTGCTGGATAGAGCAATCTGGGATGTAGGTTCTTGCCTTCAATGACTGTGAATACTTCTTTCCAGCCCCTTCTTGCCTGCAAGGTTGCTTTTGAGAAATCAGCTGACAGTCTGATGGGAACTCCTTTGTAGGTAACTGTCTCCTTTTCTCTTGCTGCTTTTAAGATTCCTTCCTTATCTTTAATCTTGGGTAATATAATTATGATGTGCCTTGGTGTGTGCTTCCTTGGGTCCAACTTTTTTTGGACTCTCTGGGCTTCCTAGACTTCCTGGATGTTGATTTCCTTTGCCAGATTGGGGAAGTTTTCCTTCATTATTTGTTCAAATAAGTTTTCAGTCTCTTGCTTTTCCTCTTATCCTGGCATCCCTATGATTTGGATGCTGGAATATTTAAAGTTGTCCTGGAGGTTCCTAAGCCTCTCCTCATTTTTTTAAATTCTTGTTTCTTCATTCTGTTCTGGTTGAATGTTTATTTCTTCCTTCTCCTCCAAATTGTTGATTTGAGTCCTGGTTTCCTTCCCTTCACTGTTGGTTCCCTGTATATTTTCCTTTATTTCACTTTTCATAGCCTTCACTTTTCTGTCTATTTTGTGACCATACTCAACCATTTCTGTGAACATCCTGATTACCAGTGTTTTGAACTCTGCATCTGATAGGTTGGCTATCTTTTCATTGCTTAGTTGTATTTTTTTCTGGAGCTTTGATCTGTTCTTTCATTTGGATCATATTTTTTTTGTTTCTGCACACTTGTTACGTAGGAGGAGGCAGAGCCCTAGGTTTTGGCCAGGGCAGGGCCACCCGCTTTGTTACATTGTGGCGCTGTATGTGAGGGAGGGGTCCGAGAGGGAACAATAGCACTTAATCAGCTCTCAGCCAGCTTTCAGTCCCTTCCACCGCTTCCCACAAGCAAACTGGCCCTTCTGGTGCTGATTCCCAGGTAGGTGGGCTTGTGTACGTTCTAGAACCCTGTGGGTCTCTCCAACGAACTCTCCTGTGGGGCTGGGTGTTTCTCCCACTGCTGCAACCCCCATAGGTTTTTTCAGTCGAGGTTTTGAGGCTTTATTTCCCCATGCTGGAACCCTGGTTTGT
This sequence comes from Trachops cirrhosus, assembly GCA_028533065.1. Taxonomy (NCBI): domain Eukaryota; kingdom Metazoa; phylum Chordata; class Mammalia; order Chiroptera; family Phyllostomidae; genus Trachops; species Trachops cirrhosus. The sequence goes on along the minus strand of CM052542.1, from coordinate 64,245,307 downwards.
GCAGTATGTCTCGCTCCCCAGTTATTCCTCCTGGGTTATCCACATGCAAATCTGGGACTACCCACTCTGCCAGCTGCTGCCTTGCCCACCCTGGTCCTCCAGCTGCAGCTTTGCACAATTAGTGTCTTCTCCACCCAGCTGCCCATCTCCAGCCCTCTTACCAGTCTAGATGAATATTTATTTTTCAATTCCTTGGTTGTTGGACTTTCATAAAGTTCAATTTTCTGGCAGTTCTGGTTATTTTTTGTTTTTAAATTTGTTGTCCTTCTTTAAGTTGTGCGAGGATGCAAAGTGTATCTACTTACGCCTCCATCTTGGCCGGAAGTCATGTTATAAGTTTTTAATCAAAAGGTCCTGCTGAAAGGAAGTAAAGGAAGCAACTAGTTGTGGAATCTGACGTATAGCTCAAGCTAATCCTCAGTGAGCTGACTACAGTGTGACCTCAGGTAAGTCACAGCCTCTCTGTGCCTCAGTTACATCATTTGTTGAAAATCGGTGTAATAATTTACTTTCCTCAGAGGGCTGTTGCTAGAGCAAGCTAATTTTATCTATGTAAAATACTTGGAATAGTGCCTCATACAAAGCAATCAGTATGTGTTACGGTTATAATTATACACACTAGCATTACTTTGAAACATATTAAAATAAAAATAAAAATTGTGCTGAATCTTGAAAAAGTTTTAACCTACTATTGGTAGTCTCTATGTCTTTTATATCCCATTAAATAACCCAGTAAAGAGTATACTTTCTCATTCTCCATTTTCAAATAAAGAAGCTGAGGCTCAGAGCAGTTAGCCACCTGGCTTAGATCAAGCAGCTAGTTATTGTCAATTGCCCCAATGTTAGCATTTCAATGGGGTGAATCTGGTCACAAATCCCAGCCTTTTCCTATTTTGCCTCCTGTGCAATGGCTTACAGAATGTTTTATAAGCCTAAGCTAAACCATAAGCTCCTGTGGAGAGTGAGGGAGTGCGCAGCGTGTCTCTCCCTCTCCCTAGGTGCCTCGTAGAGAGACTGCATGGGGCACCATGGGAGGCCCTCAGTAAACATTTGTTGAATGAATGAGTGAATGTGGGTGCTTGGTTCTGAAGCTCTGGGCAGATGTTAGGAAGCTCCTCAGGAAGGCAGGTTGTGTACCGGGGTGGGGTGATGCTAAAACCTCCATGCGTGCTGCTTGGAGTCTATAAAAACCTCAGGCTGCCCTGTCAGGCCTGCCAGCCCCCAACCATCCCCAGCCCAGCCCTCATCCCAGAACTTGGAGGTGAACAAGATGAAGACTGTGACTGCATTTATTTCGCCAGTAAATTCCACATATTCCTGAAAAGTGATCTAGAAACCTTCGTAGACCCTCATATTAATGCTCATTTTATCACTCCCACTGCCTCAGAACCCTACTTCTGTAGACATATTACTCTCACAAGAAAGCCAGCTTTCTGGTGTGTGTGTCATGTTCTACCAGACTCAAGGCTTTCATCACAGACAGAACAAAGTTGTGATAGGTGTGTTTGCTGGTTTTGTGGAACCGAACCTCACAGAAGTGAGTGAGAAAGGTCTTCAGCAATAGCTTCCTCTCCCTTAGTAAATATTGCCAGAGGCTTTTCCTGAGAAACTCCTAATGAGACAGAGTTGTTTTCCCAAATGAAAAGGCAGGGCTGCTCAGAGGCTCCACAGTTTCTCCATCTCTAACCAAACCTGGAGGCTCCATACCAAAGTTTCTGTGCCTTAACACCAAATTTTACTCTGCCTGAAACCAGAGTCCCATCCACAAGTGCAGCTCTCCCTGTGGCAACCAGCCTGTCCTGCAACGGAAGTGGGGGTGGAGGTGGGGAATCTCAGTTTCGCTCACCCAGACAGGGTGGCTGCCCCAGTCCCAGGTGGGTTTTGATTGAAAGAGTCCCATGTCGAGGTCCTTCTCTCTCATCAAAGCTCATTGGGCTTTTTTGTTGCCATAGGTTGAAGAGTTTGATACTTGGTCTCGAGCAATGGCTCTGCTAACAGTGGTGGGCCTTGTGTCAGGTGAGCCTCTCTGGGTCTCAGTTAGTGCTGTTTCGAAGTGAGAGATTTAGAACAGCTCGGTGATCTTCCAACTCTTTGCCCCAAGGAGCAAGACACTGTACAAAGGGACTCTGTTGGGACGGCCAATAGGGAAAAGAGGTGGGGCCACTCTGCTCTGCTGGCCTTCACAGGGGGACTCCTCATGTGTGGCCAGACTGAATGTGGCTCTAAAATTCTGTGTTTAATCCCCCTCCCAAGGTGGATAATATGTTAATAGACAATGGGAAACGGCAAAAAAAAGGGTGTGGGAGGGAGCGAGTTAATGGATCATGAGTTACGCTTCTCCATCAAAAATGTGGACATGTAAGATATTAGGAGTAAATTTTCTCTGAACTGCCTTAGAAGCTATGACATGAAATTACATTAAGTTGTATGTGCACTAACTTCAAAAGAATAACATTTTAGTACCTTAAACGGACACCGTCTTGGCCATATGGCCCTCGCAGGTAAGGGGTCAGCTGGGCACTGAGGGCTCTGGCTTTTCCTACTCATCTGAATAATAAAAGCTTTCACTGCTGCAACTTCATCTTATCACTTTTATTTCTGTCACAGGCCCCGTGAGCTTGGCTGGGTCAAGGGTTACCCAGAAAATAACCAGCTTCCACTTTCTTTAATTATGCAAACTACAGCTAGGTGACTGAGATCTTGCCTTTAGTCTGCAAGACATAGGGAGTTTTGTAAGCCCCAGGGGAGTGCAGAATTTCCTGAAGATGTTGCAAGGTGGCTGGTCTTCTTCTGAAGTCATAGAATATTCTCCTTCAGTTTGGTTATGACTGCAGAGGTGCGAGGAAGCAAACTGAAAACTAGCACCTTGGAGTGGGCTTCTCCATCAGCCCCAGAGGGGAGAGGCCAGCGCATGCAGAGGAGGGAAGGGGACTGAGGCACGTGCACCTAAAAGGATTTTGATCCAAGGCCACCTCCAGCTTGTTCACTGGTAACCCATTTGCAAAAATGGTGCTTTTGCTGAGGGAAGGACACGTGAAAGGCTTGGAAATTGATAGAGCAGATCGCTGGATGGACCGAGTTTTACAGAAGTTCCTATTTCGCTAGTTTAATTTGGAAAAGGACACAGGAATTCCCATAGAAAAGGAGTTTTATTGAGAAAGAAAAACTTTCATCAGGGTATTTCATCAGCAACCACAGAGGGCATCTGTGTGCCATCACTGCCCCATACCTCTTAGCCTCCAGGCTGGGCTGCTGGGTGGAGGGTCTGGACCGCCAGCGCCAGCCCCGCTCAGGAACTCCCTCGGCACAGCTCAGCCAGGCAGAGGCGGGCTTCTAAACCTCTTCCCTCTTCTTTTTCTACCAGGGCTTACGATGTGAGGCTATTAGACATTTTCAAATTTCAGAATGGCATCACTTTCCTTGGGTTGAGGTAAATCTTTAGAGAACTGATCCTGTTCTGTAGTGAGTAGGATCACCTGGTTTTTGGATATGACTATATTTGCAGAAGGTGCTAAATAACACCCTAGAGAGACTCCACTAAGTATGAGTGTATTAAGTCAGGTTGGGTTTTTAAGTGTTTGAAAATCTTGTGTAGAATTATTCAAAGGACAAGTTTTTTTTTTAAAAGTCATTCTCTGAATAGAACAGCATATAAACTAATTGTTTCTGAAGTATTTAAATAGAAAGTGAAACTGAATCACACTGTTTACTTTTCATAGTAAAAGCTACTTAGAATTCAAGTCTTCTTCCCTGAAAGAGCAACAGGGTTTTTGTTCAACATTGCCTTCCATTCTTTGAAATTTGGAGTTCACAAGAAAACCTGGGGGCTATGCCTTATTGAAGGTGACATTTATTCAATAATGAAGAATGCCACACAGAGGTCAGGGAGTGGTGTTCTGGAGAGGAGACAGTGTAGGCTGAGTCAGCAGAGCACATGACTGAACCACAGATTGGATCAGATACCCAAGACCTAGGGAAGCAAGGATCTTTCTCAAGAAAATTGAATTCAGCTCTGGCTGGGTAGCTCCATTGGTTAGAGTGTTGTCCTGATATGCCAAGGCTCCAGGTTCGATCCCCAGTCAGAGCACATACAAAAAGCAACCAATGAATGCATAAATAAGTGGAACAACAGATTGATGTTTTTCTCTCTGTCCCTCTCTCTCTCTAAAATCAATATAAAAAATTAACAAAAAATTGAATTCATAGGTTTTTCATTTGTATGGTAATGTAGTCACTTTCCCTATTTTCTGCTTGAAAATACATTACTGCTCCAGTAGATTTCTAGTCCTTTCAGCCTGTTGAAACCCTAAGTTGACTCCATCTTCTTACTCATGTTTGTCACTTTTCCCCGAGTTTTCTCCAACTTCAGACTTGTCCTAAAAGAAGACACCCTGGGTCTTACCGGCCTCTGGGCCTTTCCCCATGGGGTGGCTCCGGCCTGGGCCAAACCTCTCCCTCCTATGCCCCCGACTTTCTCCACGTCAGCACCTCCCATCTCTGACCACACAGCTCATTCCCTATGCCTTTTAGGTGATGTGACCATATAATTTAATGTCCAAATCAGAATATTTTTGAAAGTAAACGCTTGTAATTAATAACAATACTTTGCTAACAGGTGTAAACTAGGGACTGTCCTGGGCAAACCAGGATGGATGTGACTTTTCAGGGTGTCTGTCCTTAGCTGTGCCTCCTTCCCATGGGCAGGCTGAAGAGTGAGACCAGTGACTGTCTTGTCTTTGCACCCCTGCCTGTGTCCGCCAGTAATTTTTTTAAACAAACTTTTTATTTTGAAAAAAGAAACCTTTAGATTTATAGGAAGTTGCGAAGGTCGTCCATAGTTCCTGTACACCCAGTTTCCCTCATTATTCACATTTTGTATTTGCACAGTACATTTGTTAAAACTAAGAAACTGCATTAGCTTATTACGACTGACTAAACTCCAGACTTTATTGGATTTCTTGAGCTTCTCCATTAATGTCCTTTTTCTTTTATGATCCAGACCAGGACACCACACTGCATTAGTTACATGTCTCCCCTGGTCTGTGACAATTTTTCAGCCTGTCTGTTTTTCATGACTTTGAGTCTTGAGGGGTGCTGGCCGGGTTTCCTGCAGAAATATCCCCCCAACTGGATTCGTCTGTTTTCTCATGATTAGACTGAGGTTATGGTTCGGGGAAGAACACCACAGAGGTGAAGTGCCCTTCTCATCACACATCAGGGGCCACATGACATGCACATGACACCACTGGGCCTGTGAACCTTTGTCACTTGAAGGTGGGGTTTTCCCCTTCCCCATTCTTTGGGAGCAAGTCACCAAATAACCCTCCTGGACTAAGCTCCACTTCCTAGAAGGGATGGCATCTATATATAGTGTTTATTGATTTACTTATGTCAAAATTGATGTTTATTTCCACTTTCTGTTTAAGAGACTATGGAAAAGCAACTGAAGACCGCCCTGCAGTTTTTCCTACCCAGTGAGCGGTCTGAGCGGTGGGAGCCGCAGATGCGTCTTCAGCAGCAAGCACTCACTTCCTTTCTGGTACTACAAGATGTCCAGGCTCATCTTGTATTTTTGCTGTCCCAGCCTTTAAACTAGCTGCTTTTCCAAGAAGCCTTGGTTCCTTTTATTGGAAAATGGCATTGAGAAACCAAGATCTAGCACAGTGTTTTGAGCTGAACTGAATTCTGCTCTAGGCCTCACAAGCTAACAGAAACCTGACAGGAGTGTGTGGGAGGCAGATGCAGCACCCAAATAAAAGCTGCTGGCCCAGCAGTGACCTGGTGGCAGCAGTGGTAGTGGTCTGTTTGGCTTCCTAATGTTTCTATAGTGAGCTACCGGCCCCCCACCTGAGGGCCCTAGACCTGCAGGGGTGTGGGAAATTCCTAGAGGTGTCTCTGGGCACAGAGAGGAGAATGGGTACAACAGCTTCTTCTGTTCTTTACCTGGGGGAACTGTTACTCATAGGTCAGAGGGAGGGGCCCTGTCATTGTTTATGATTTAATTTTTTAATTCTTTGAGGTGTAATTGACATGTAACATGTCTCAGGTATACAACATAATGGTTCAGTATTTGTATATATTGTGAAATGATTATCACACTAAGTCTAGTTAACATGTCACTATACATGGCCTCAAAATGTTTTCATGATGGGAATGTTTAAGATTTACTCTCTTAGCAACTTTCAAATATGCAATATGGTATTAACTATAGTCACCATGTTATACATTACATCTCCACGATGTATTCGTTTTATAACTGGAATTTTGTGCCTTTTGACCGTCTTCACCCATTCTGCCCACTCCCCACCTCTGGCAACTACCAGTCTGTTCTGTGTATCTATGAACTTGGGATTTTTTGTTAATTAATTTTTAGAGTCCACATGTAAGCATGAGCATATGGTATTTGTCCTTCAATGTTTGACTTGTTTCACTTAGCATAATGCCCCCAAGGACCATCAATATTTTTGAAAATGACAAGATTTCATCCCCATTTATGGCTAAATAGTATTTCACTGTATTCTTTATCCATTCGTCCACTGACGGACACTCAGATTGCCTCCATGTCTTGACTATTGTAAATAATGCTACAAGGAACATGGGAGTACATATCTCTTCAAGTTAGTGTTTTTGTTTCCTTTGGGTAACTACCCAGAAGTGGAATTGCGGGATCATATGGTTGTTCTATTTTTAATTTAAAGAAGATTTATTTATTTTTAGAGAAAGGGAAGGGAAGGAGAGAGGGACACACTGATGTGAGGTGAGGCGGACTCTGGCCAGCAGTGTCTGCAGTGTTGTGGATGAGACAAATTCACACGGACTGCAGAAGTCCTGTGGAGGAAAAGGGATGGCACAGTCCCTCTCTGAGAGAGAGAGAGTGTGCCTTGACCCTTGCCTCGACAGGCTTTTATTGGCTTTCTAATAGCATACATTGAAGAAGCTTCTCATTCCTTATACTCAGGTTTGCTTTAGGTTATTACTTTTTACAGATAACAAAGGAAAGGATGTTACTGATTACTTCTTACAGATGAACATGAAAAAAAATGTTGCAAATGCAAGGGAACTATTAAGAGTGATTGGTCTGGTTACACTCCGTCCTTGAGTCGATTAGCACAGACTTTAGAAGTTACTTTAAAGATATGCAGGAAGCATTTGCAGCGTCAATTCAGGGTGAGGGAGTTTTAGCAAAAAGTAAGCCTCAAAGCGGCCTAGGTACAATGCAGGCCTGGTTTCCCACGGGAAAGCCAATCTGTGGGTTTGGCTTCCTGTGTGCCAACTTGTGCCCATCGGTTTTCCGATAGGGCTGGGCTACATTTGCCATTCCAGTCGGGTGGGTTCCCTATAGTGAAGGAAATACTGATTGGTTGTCTGTTGTACATGCCTTGACCAGTGATTGAACCTGCAACCAAGGCATATGCCCTGACCAGGATTGAACTGGAGATCTTTCCCTTTGTGGGACGATGCCCAATGAGCCACACCACCCAGGGCTATTTTTAATTTTTTGAGGAACTTCCATACTGTTTCCTATAATTGCTGTACCAAGTTACAATCCCACCAACAGCACACAAGGGTTCCCTTTTTTCCACTTCCTTTCCAACACTTCTTGTCTTTTTGGTAATAGCCATTCTAACAGTTGTGAGGTAATATCTCATTGTGGTTTTGACTAGCATTTCCCTAATAATGATGTTGAGCATCTTTTTGTGTACCTGTTGGCCATTTGTATGTCTTTGAAAAAATGTCTATTCAGATTATCTGCCTTTTTTTTTTAATTGGATTTTTCTTCTTTTAGCTATTGAGTTGTATACTTTCTTTATATATTTTGGATATTAACCACTTGTCAGATATATGATTTGCAAATACCTTTCCCCACTCCATAGTTGCCTTTTTATTTTGTTGATTTCCTTTGATGTGCTGAAGCTCTTACGTTCAAGACTTTAGTACACTTTAATTTGTGTGTATGGTTGAAGAGGTCCAGTTTCATCTTTTTTGCATGTGGTTGCCCAGTTTCCCCAATGTCATTTATTCAAGAACCTATCCTTTTCCCCTTGTATATTCTGGTTCTGATGTTATAAACTGACCATATATGTGTGAGTTTACTTCTGGGCTCTGTATTCCGTTCCATTGATATATGTGTCTTTTTTTATGCCTATAACGTACTGTTTTGATTACTATAGCCCTAATATAGTTTGAAATCAGGGAGCATGATGCCTCTGTCTCTGTTCTCTCTCAAGATTGCTTTGGTTATTTGGGGTCTTTTGTGGTTCCTTACAAATTTTAGGATTGTTCTATTTCTGTGAAGAATGCCATTGGAATTTTGATAGAAATTATATTGAAGCTGTAGATTATTTAGGGTAGTATGGACATCACTTATAATTTTTAGCAACTTTATTAATATACACAATCTATATACACAAAATTCACCTGTTTTAAGCACATCAATCATTTAAAAAGTTTATTAAGTTGTACCAAAATCACAATTTAGTTTTAGAACATTTCACCACCCCAGAGATCCCTTGTGCCCATTAGCAGACAATCCCTGTTCCCACCCCAGCCCATGCAACCACCAATCTAGTACGTTGTAGAGATTTTCCTTCTCTGATATTTTATAATATGCAATCATACCTCATATGGTTTATTGTGTCAGACTTATTTCACTTAGCATAATGTTTCTGAGGTTTGTCTGTTACAGCATGTATCAGTGCTCCACTGTATGGATTTTTGTTTGTCCATGTGCCAGTGGATGGTCATTTGGGTTGTTTCCCTAATATGGACAATGCTGCTATGAACATTTGCCTGTATTTGTGAACATGTTTTCATTTCTTCTGGGATGGAACACCAAGTGGAATTTTTTCTTATTGTTTATTCTATTACAGTTATCCCATTTTTTCCTTTTGCCCCCTCTCTACTCAGCCCACTCCTCTCACCCACAGTAAATAGCCTCTCCCTTGTCCACAAGTCATTCATACACGTTCTTTGCCTAGTCCCTTCCCCTTCTTTCCACCCTATTCCCACCTACAGCTATCAGTCTGTTCCATGTTTCTATGTCTCTGGTTCTATTTTTCTTGTTTATTTTGTTCCTTAGTTTTCAGTTGTAAGTCAGGTCATATGGTATTTGTCTTTCACTGCCTGGCTTATTTCACTTAGGATAATAGTCTCCAGTTCCACCCATGGTGTCACAAAAGGTAGGACTTCCTTTTTTCTGCTTCGTAGTATTCCATTGTATAAATGTACCAGTTTTTTTAATCCACTCAGTAAATGATTTACTGATGGGCATCTGGGCTGTTTACAACTCTTAGCTATTGTAAATAGCACTGCTATGAACATAAGGGTCCACAGGTGTTTTGAATTGGTGTTTCAGGATTCTTAGGGTATGATCCTAGCAGTGGAATTGCTGGATCAAAAGGCAGTTCCATTTTTAGTTTTTTTTTAGGAAATCCCATACTGTTTTTCACAGTGGCTTCATCAGTCTGCATTCCAACCAATAGTGCACTAGGGTTCCCTTTTCTCCACATCCTTCCTAGTGCTGGTTGTTTGTTGATTTATCGATGATAGCCATTCTGACAGGTGAGGTGATATCTCATTGTGGTTTTAATTTGCATCTCTCTGATGGCTAGTGATGTTGAGCATCCTTTCATATGCCTATGGGCCCTCTGTCCTCGTTGGAGAAATATGTATCCAGGTCCTTTGCCCATTTTTAAATTGGGTTGTCTTCCCGGTGTTGAGTCATGTGAGTTATTTGTATACTTTGGAGATTAAACCCTTGTCCCATGTATTACTGGCAAATGTTCTTCCGTACAGTTGGCTCACTTTTCATTCTGATGATGGTTTCTTTAGCCATGCAGAAATGTCTTAATTTGATGTAGTTCCATCTGTTTATTTTTTTCCTTTACTTCCCTTGCCCTAGGGGTGTCCAACCTGTGGCCCACAGGCCACATGTGGCTCAGGATGGGTATGAATGCAGCCCAACACAAAATTGTAAATTTACTTAAAACACTGAGATTTTTTTGTGATTACATGTCGCAATATATTTAATGGGTGGTCCAAGACAACTCATCTTCCAGTGTGGCCAAGACACCAAAAGGTTGCACATCCTTGCTAGGATATATATTGGCAAAAACATTGCTACATTGGATGCCTGAAATTTTACTGCCTATGTTTTCTGCTAGGACTTTTATGGTATCACGACTTATATTTACATCTTTTATCTATTTTGTGTTTATTCTGGTGTATGGTGAAAGTTGGTGGTCCAGTTTCATTTATGTACAGTTCAGATCTCCCAGTACCATTTATCGAAGAGATTGTTTTTACTCCATTGTATGCTCATGCCCCCTTTGTTGAATATTAATTGATCATAGAGACATAACTATTTCTGGGCTCTCTATTCTGTTCCATTGATCTATGTGTCTGTTCCTATGCCTCTACCAGACTGTCTCGATTACTGTGGCCTTGTAGTATATTTTAATATCAGGTATTGTGATCCCTCCAACTTCATTCTTCTTTCTCAGGATTGCCAAAGCTATTTGGGGTCTTTTTTGGCTGCATATAAATTTTTGGAGTATTTGTTCTAGATCTGTGAAATCTGTCATTGGTCTTTTAATAGGTATTGCATTAAATCTATAGGTTGCTTTGGGTAGAATGGGCATTTTAATAATGTTCATTCTTCCAATCCATGAACATGGTATACGCTCCCATTTATTTGTATCTTCCTCAATTTCTCTCTTCAGTATTCTATAGTTTTCCAAGTACAAGTCTTTTACCTCCTTAGTTAATTTTATTCCTAGGTACTTCATTTTCTTGTTGCTATAGTAAATGGGATTTTTTTTTAAGTTTCTGATAATTCATTGTTGATGTACAAGAATGCCATCAATCTCTCTGAACGTTGACATTGTATCCCATTAATTTGCTGAATTCACTTATAAGGTTGAGTCAAGTGGAAATTCTAGATCATGTGGTAAACTTATATTTAACTTAGGAAACCTCCACTGTTTTCCAAAGTGGCTGCACCATTTTATATTCCCACCAGCAATGCATTAGGGCTCCAGTTTCTCCACATCTCACCAACATTATCTGTCCTTTTTATTACATTCACCGTAGTGGGTGTGAAGGGGTTATCTAATTTTGGTTTTAACTTGCATTCATTAGGATGACTAGTGATGGTGAGGATCTTTACATATGCTAAGCCATTTGTGTATCTTCTTTGCTGAAATGTCTATTCAAATTTTGGCATTTAAGAAATTGTCTCTTAAGAATTCTTAATAGCCCTGGCTGGTGTAGCTTAGTGGATTAAGCGCGGGCCTGTGAACCAAGAGATCACGGTTCGATTCCCAGTCAGGGCACATGCCTGGGTTGCAGGCCAGTTCCCAGTAGGGAATGCACAGGAAGTAACCATACATTGATATTTTTCTCCCTCTCTCCTTCCCTTTCCCTCTAAAGATAAATAAACAAAATCTTTAAAAAAAAAAAAAAGAATTCTTAATATATGCATATTCTGAATTTGTCCTTCATAATGATTTGAAAATATTTTCTTGGTCTGTGGTTTATCATTTTCTGAATGATTTTTTAAGTGTACAAGTTTTAAATTTTGATAAAGTCTAACTTATTAATATTTTCTTTTATGGATTGTGCTTTTGGGATCTTACCTAAAACTTTTTTCCTAAACCAAGGCCATGTAGGTTTTTTCCTGTTCTGAAAGTTTTAGTTTCAGCTCTTATATTTAGGTCTCATCCACTTTGAATTTATTTTTACACACGGTAGGTGGTAAGGGTCTACATTCATCTTTTTTGCATCTGATATCCAAAGTCCCAGCACCTTAGTACAAAAAATCAATTGACTATAAATATGAAGGCTTACTTCTAGACTCTCAGATTTAGTTCCACTGATCTTTTATGTCTGTATTTATATCAATATCACAGTGTCTTGATTACTGTAGCTGTGTAGTAAGTTTTTGAAATCAGGAACTGTTCCTCGTTTTTAGAACTGTTTTAGCTATTCTGGATCCTCTGCAAATCCCTAGAAATTTTAGAATCAGCTTGCCAATTTTTCAAAAAAGTTTGCTGGGGTTTTGACAGGGTTTGCATCAATCTATAGATCAATTTGGGGACATCTGCTATCTTAACAATATTGATGTTCTAATTCATGAACATGGAATATCTCTACTTTTATCTTTAATTTCTCTAAATGTTTTATAGTTTTCATTGTACAAATCTTGTACTTCCTTTGTTAAATTTATTCTTAAGTATTTAATTCTTTTGGTGGTACTGTGGATGAAATTGTTCATTTCATTTTTGGGTTTTTCCTTGCTAGTATACAAAAACCACAATTGATTTTTGTATAGCGATGTTGTAGCCTGTGACCTTACAGAGCTTTTGGATTCCTGTTTGTTGAGCTGCTCACTGTACCAGGCTGCTTTCCGGTCTTCTTCTGTGGCTGGGCTTTTAGTAGCTGTCCTTTCTTCCAGTGTCCAAGAGTACAGATCTGATTGTTTTGTTTTTGTACCTGCAATAAAGCTGCCCAAATTGTCTGAGGTCCCCTTAACCATCTGGGAGGCCCTGCTAACTTGCATGCTTCAATATACATGTTGAAAAAGCAGTGTAAATTCTAGAGATTCTTTAAAAAAAAAAAAAAATTTCCTTGAGTCCAGAAAGTTCTGGGAAACTCCTGTTTTGGACTTGTGAGGTTAAACACAATACACCACAGTCAGCTTCTTTAAAAGAATGACTAGACTTCCAAAGGGCTTCATCTTTGATTGTATTTATTGACCTCTTTACTATTCTTTAGAATCTAGAGTTTCGTCTATGAGGCTAAAATAGGACTTTTGAAAATTTTTTGTCAAGTGATGTGATAGCTGAAAAAAACGTAGAAAAAAATAAAAGGTCATCATATTTTCTTGAATATTCATTTAAGATTTCAATTTTTATTTTCAAATAAAAATACTATGTCTTACAGCCAGGGATACAAGGACTTGGTTATCCTTGTTGGAATAATGACTCTCCTCTATCTGGGAACTCACTCTGTACAGTTAGGGACTAGGAGGCAGGGAGTTGACATCTAAGAAGGTACAGGTTTTGCTCAGAATAAAGCTAGTTGTCAGTCACCAACAGACCATTATTGTGGCTAGAGTTCCAGAAATGGTGTATAGAAATTCATTTTCTATTCATTCTTCATGGATTATACCTGTGAAGTGAAAAAGGACAGTCTGAATAAGCACCTAAAGTATTTTACCAGCTTTTGGAAATACTGATTTTTCCCAATTTACAGTCCATTTTTTCTCACTATGTAGCAGTAATGGTTTGGATGGAATAGACCCACATTCACAGCTTGAGGGGTAGGTTTTGATGGGTCAGCTCACAGCATTCCTGTAGCTGTGTGGATTGGTTCAGGGGTGCCCTGATTAGTGTGAAGTTCAAGACTCTCACTTGGACAGTGTCACATTCTATATTATACAGAGTGAGGCAAAAGTAGGTTTACAGTTGTGATTATGCAAAAGTTTGTTCTTGTATTACTTATTAATTACTGCATTATTTTCCATATGAACAACTGTAAACCTGCTTTTGCCCCATCCTGTATAAAGCTTGGACCTACTGAGCAATTTGCCACCTACAGTAGACAGCTTCTAAAATAGCACCTAATGATCTTTGACTCTTGGTATTCATGTTCTTATACAATCCTCTCACCGTAAGTGTGGGCTAGACCTAGTGATTAATTTGTAACTAGTCATGGAATGCAATAAAAGTGATGGGATGTCACTTAAGAGATTAGTTACAAAACGAGTGTGTTGCCATCTTGGGTATTGTCTCACTTGCTCACTCTGAGGGAAGCCACATGCCAAGTTGTGAGGTGCACTGTGGGGAGACCCATAGCAAGGAGCTGTAACAGGTCTCTAGAAAATGGTCAGTGAGAAACTGAAGCCTGAGTTCAACAACCTGTAGGAACTAAAACCATCAACAACCACATGAGCTTGGAGAATGGGATCCTCTGCCAGTTGGGCCTTTAGATGACATCATAGCCCTGGCAGATAGCTTAACTGCAACCTCATGGGGGAGGGACTCTGAGCCAGAGGCCCCAAGCTAAACTGTGTCTAGATTCTTTACTCAGAAAAAAAGGAGATAAAAAAATGCCTGTTGTTTAAGCCACTGAGTTTTAGAGTAACTTGTTAAGTAACAAAAGATTAATATATCACCACAAGAAAAAAACAGTTTGAACTGGATTTTTCCCCTGCTATTAGCAACTGAAAACATATTCATACACTAGCTAGTAGTAATTTAATCTTGAAAAGGTTATTAAACATTAAAACCTTTATATTCAAATGAACTTACAGCTTAAAAAGGTCATGCAAACAGAAAAAATTCACCCACTTACTCACAACCATCTCCATTCCTTGTGTGAAAAATAAGGTAATAAGACCTCATTCACTCAGAATTCCCATCTCAGCAGAAATTTTACAGGCCAGAAGAGAGTGGCCTGATATATCTGAAATGTTGAAAGAAAGTGACCTAGAACACTATTCCCAGCAAGGTGCTCATTCAGAATTGAAGGATAATTTCTGAGACAACCAAAATGAATGGAATTCATCACTACTAACCCAGTTTTATAAGAAATGTTAAAGGATCTTCTTTAAGCAGAAAACAAAGGCCATAACAAGAAAAAAATTCATGAAAGAAAAAATTTCATGGGAAAAATAAAAATATAATAGACACTCCAAATCGGCCATTTAAAAAGCTAGTAGGAAGACAAAAATAGCAAAATTAACTATGTTAGGGAATACATAAAACAGAAAGATCTAAAATACAACATCAAAAACATAGAGCATGGAGGGGAGAATAAAAATGTTGTGCTTTCACATGACTCCATACCAGGAAGGCAAACAGTCCAATTAAGAAAACAGGCATAGGACTTGAACAGTCACTTCTCCAAGGAGGACATACAGCGGGCCCAGAGACATATGAAAGGAAGCTCAGCATCACTGGCCATCAGAGAGATGCAAATTAAAACCACAATGAGATACCACTTCATAGCGGTCAGAATGGCCATCATAACCAAATCAACAAACAAGTGCTGGTGAGGTTGTAGAGAGAAGGGAACCTTAGTGCACTGTGGGTGGGAATACAGACTGGAGCAGCCACTATGAAAAACGGTATGGAATTTCCTCAAAAACCTAAAGGTGGAACTGCTTTTTGATCTAGCAATTCCACTGTTGGGATTATACCCCAAGAATCCTGAAACACCAATTCAAAAGAACCTATGCACCTTTATGTTCATAGCAGTGTTATTTGCAATAGCTAAGTGCTGGAAGCAGGCTAACTGCCCATCAGTAAATGAGTGGATTAAAAAACTGTGGTACGGCCCTGGTGGTGTTGCTCAGTGGACTGAGCACTGGCCTGCGAACCAAAGGGTCCCTGGTTTGATTCCCAGTCAGGGCACATGCTGAGGTTGTGGGCTATGTCCCTAGTAGGGGGCGCATGAGAGGCAACCACACATTGATGTTTCTTTCCCTCTTTCTCCCTCCCTTCCCCTCTGTCTAAAAATAAATAAAATCTTAAAAACAAACAAACAAACTGTGGTACATTTACACAATGGAATACTATGCTGCAGAACGAAAGAAGGAGCCCCTACCCTTCACAGCAGCATGGATGAACTGGAAAGTATTATGCTAAGTGAAATAAGCCGGTGGTGAAAGACAAATACCATATGATCTCACCTATCATATGTTCCACTCACCTAAGTGGAACATAATCAACAAAACAAACAAGCAAGCAAAAAAGAACCAGAGGCATGGAACTAAAGAACAAACTGACGTGGACCAGAGGAGAGGTGGGAGGGGGATAACAGGGGGAAAAAGAGGAACATGTACAAAGGACCCAGGGACAAAGACAATGGCGTGGAGATTGTCTTCGGAAGCAGGGGTTGGACGGGGCATGAGAGAGCAATGGGGGAAAAATGGGGTGAGGGGGAACAACTGTAACTGAAAAACAACAAAAAAAATGTTTTTAGAATGCATTTGAACATAAATGCTTATCAGTTTAAAATAGACTGTTATAGATATAGGTGGATATATATGAACCTAATAGTAACCACAAAACAAAAAACTAGATAAAGTAGGTTTCTTACTCTATTTTTTGTGTATGTGTGTGTAAATAAAATGCTAAAATAACAGCAAGCTACAAGGGAAGAAATCAAGAAAAGAACTACAGAAACAATCACAAACAATAAAACAGCAACAACTACATACCAATCTATAATTACTTTAAACAGTGGACTAAATGCTCCAATCAAAAGACTGGATTAGTTTTGAGAAGAATGTTATTAGTATAACTGGGGTGGCTAAAAAGATAAAAAAATAAAACTTAACTATATGCTGCTATAAGAGACTCGCTTCAAATTGAAAGACACCTAGGGACTGAAAGTGAATGGATGGAAAAAGATATTCCATGCAAATAAAAATGGAAAGAAAGCTGGGGTAGCAATACTCTTATGAGACAAAATAGTTTAAAACAAAGACTGTAAAAAGAAACAAACAAGGGCATTATATGAAGGGCCATTCCAACAACAGGATAGTAAAAATTGTGGACATCTGTGCAGCCAACATAAGAGCACCTAAATACACAAAGCTAATATAACAGATATTAAGGGAGAAATGGACAGTGATACAACAGTAGGCGGGAACTTGAGCATCCCACTTATATCAATGGTATGTCACTCAGACAGAAATTCAATAAGGAAACGGTGGCCTTAAACATCCCATTAGACCAGATCTACATAATAGATATTTCTAGAACATTTCACGCCCAAAATGCAAAATATACCTGCTTTTCAAATGTACACAGAACATCTTCCAAGACTGATCACATATTAGGCCACAAAGCAAGTCTCAATAAATTCACGAAGACAGACCAACGCAAGCCTATTTTCCTACTACAACAGTGTGAAAGTAGAAATCAATTATAAAAGTAAAACTGGAAAAAACAGAAACAACATGCTACTAAACAACAGTGATCAAAATAAAAATCAAACAGGAAATCAAAAAATACCTTCAGCCAGATGAACATGAAAACACAACTTTCCAAAATCAATAGGATGGAGCAAAAGAAGTTCTAAGAGGGAAGCTCACAGCTACACAGACCTATCTCAAGAAATAATAAGAATCCCAAATAAACAACCTAACATTACACCTGAAGGAACCAGAAAAATAAGAATGAGTGGAAAAAACCAAAAAAGCTTAGTGCTTGTTATTTGAAAGGATAAACAAAACTGGCAAACCTTTGTCCAGACTCATGGAGAAAAGAAAAAGAGGGCCCAAATAAATAAAATCAGAAATGAAAATGGAGAAGTGACAACTGATACTACAGAAATACAAAGGCAGCCATTAAAGAATACTATGAACAATATATGCTAACAAATGAGAGAACCTAAGAGAAATGGATAAATTTTTAGAAACATATAGTCTTCTGAGACGGAACCAGAAAAACAGAAAATCTGATTAGACCAACTACTAACTTCTAACAAACCAAATCCAGGACCAGATGACATCACAGGAGAATTCTATAAAAAATTTCAAGAAGAATTAATACCTATCCTTCTTAAACTATTCTAAAAAAACTGAAGAGGAAGGAACACTTCTAAACTCATTGTACGAAGCCAACATTACCCTAGTCACAAAATCAGAAAAAGACACTTTCACAAAAAAAATTACAGGCCTAAATATACCTGATGAACACAGATGCAAAAAGTCTTAACAAAATGTTAGCAAACTGAACTCAAAATACATTAAAAAGATCATACATCATACAGCGGGATTTATTCTAGGGGTGCAAGGCAGGTTCAACATCTCCAAGTCAAGCAACACAGTATACCACATCAACAAAACCAGAGATAAAAATCATATGATCATTTCAAAGATGCAAAAAAAGCATTTGACAAAACTCAACATCCATTTATGATAAAAACTCTCAACCAAGTGGGTATAGAGGGAACATACCTCAACATAATAAAGGCTACATATGACAAACCCATAGCTAACATCATACTTAATGGAAAAAAGCTGAAAACTTTTTCTCTAAGATCAGGAACAAGACAAGGATTCCCACTCTCACCACTTTTATTCAATATAGTATTGGAAGTCCTAGCCACAGCAACCAGGCAAGAAAAAGAAAGAAAAGGCATCCATTTGGAAAGGAAGAAGTAAACTGTCATTATTTGCAGATGACATGATGCCCTAAAGATTCCACCAAAAATCTATTGGAATAAATTGAGTAAAGTAGCAGGATACAAAATTAGTATACATAAATCTATTACATTTCTATAGACTTAATAACAATCAGGAGAAATTAACAATCTCATTTACAACTGCATCAGAAATAGTAAGATACCAAAGAATAAATTAACCAAGGAGGTGAAAGACTGTACACTGAAAACTATGAAGTATTGAAGAAATTGAAGAAGACACACACAAAACATGGAAGGATATACCATGCTCTGGGATTGGAAGGATTAATATCACTAAAATGTCCATACTGCCCAAAGGAATCTACTGATTCAATGCAGTCTCTATCAAAATACCAATTATTTTCAGGACTAGAACAATAATCCTAAAATTTCAATAGAACCATAAAAGACCCCAAATAGCCAAAACAATCTTGACAAAGAAGAACAAAGTTGAAATATCCTACTCCCTGATTTCAAACTATATTATAAAGCTGTAGTTACAAAAACACTGTAACACTGGCACAAAAACAGACACAGATCAATGGAACAGAATAGAGAGCCCAGAAATAAACTCTCACTAATATGATTAATCAATCTATGACAAAGAAGGTAAAAATATAAAATGGAGAAATGACAGTCTCTTTAATAAATGCTGTTGTGAAAACTTGACAGATATATGCAAAAAAATAAAACTGGACCACTCTCCTTTACCATACTCAAAAATGAACTTAAAATATAGACTTAACTGTAAGATGCAAATCCAGAAAACTCCCAGAAGAAAACATAGGTAGTAAGCTGTTTGACAACAGTCTTAGTAGTATCTTTTTGGCTATGTCTCCTCAGTCAAGGGAAACAAAACAAAAATAAACAAATAGGACCTCATCAAACTAAGAACTTCTGAGCAGTGAAGGAAACCAACAAAATGAAAAGATAACTTCCTGAATGGGAGAAGATATTCACAAATCATATGTACAATATAATTAATATCCAAAATATAGAAGGAACTCATACAACTCAACATCAACAAACCCAAAAAAACAACCAATCTGATATAAAAAAAATGAACAAAATATCTGAATAGACATTTCTCCAAAGAGGACATACTGATTACCAGCAGAAATATAAAAGGTGCTCAACATCAATAATTATCAGGGAAATACAAATCAAAACCACAATGAGATTCCACCTCACACCCATCAGAATGATTGTCATAAAAAAAGTCAACAAATAACAAGTGTTGCTAAGGATGTGCAGAAAGGGAACCCTCGTGCACTACTGGTGGTACTGTAAACTGGTGTAGGCACTGTGAAACACAGCATGGAAATTTTCCTCAAAAAATTAGAAACAGAACTGCCATACAAGCCAACAATTTCACTTCTAGGTATTTATCTGAAAAAAATAAAAAACTAATTTGAAAAGATACAATCACCCTTATGTTCATTACAGTATTATTTACAATAGCCAAGGAAGCAACCTAGGTGTCAACTGATAGATGAATGGATATGGATAAAGGCGGTGTGGCATAGATACACAATGTAATATTATTTGGCCATTACAAAAAATGAAATCTTGACATCTGCAACAACATGGATAAACTTGGAGAATATTACACTAAGTGAAATAAGTCAGATAGAAAAAGACAAATACTATATGATTTCCCTTACATGTGAAATCTAAAAAGCAAAATAAAGAAACAAACAAAACAAAAACCAGACTCATAGATATGGAGAATAAACTGATGGTGCCAGAGGGGAGAAGGTAGGGGAATTTGTAAAAACTGTGAAGGGAAATAAGAGATACAAACTTCCAGTCATAAAATAAATAAGCTACGGCCCTGACTGGTGTTCTGCGGGTTGAGCATTGCCCTGCAAACCGAAAGGCTGCCAGTTTGACTCCCTGTTGGGGCACGTGTCTAAGCTGCCGGCTGGGGGCATGCGAGAGGCAACTGATGGATGTTTCTCTCCATTTCTCCCTCTCTTCCCCTCTATCTAAAAATAAATAAATAAAATCTTTAAAAAAGTATTAAAATAATCAAGTTACGGAGATGTAGCATGCAGCACAGGGAATACAGTCATGATGTTGTAATAACCTGGCATGGTGACAGATGGCCGATGGCTACTAGACACAGTGTGGTGATTACATCTGAAGGGATACAAATGTCCAGTCATTACATCGTATACCTGAAACTAATACATTATTGTATGCCAACTCAACTTTGATAAAACATTAAAAAAAATTATCTGACCACTAGAGAGTATGTGAAATAAGCAGCAAGGAGAGGAAGAGATGAAGAGTTACAATTAAAACAGGATGGGGGGTACATTCTGAGGGGCAGTTCTGAAAGAGTTAAGAACTTGGGGTAGGAGGGCAAGGCTATGCATCTGGGACCCTGGCAGGGTCAGGATCCAACAGGGCCAGACTTGTAAATTCAACCTGCTTATCTGTACGGAGATTAACAGGGTATTGGCTGGGTTGGGGGTGATTTCCTTGAGGAGGGAAGTAGGATGAGGATGTTCTCATGGATCATTGCAGTAGTCGGTGGAAGTTAGTTGCTACTTCCTGGGAAGAAGCTTACCAGATGAGACATGGGGGATCGTCTAAGTTTGAGTATGAAGGTAATAGTGGTAGTTTCCTGGATTGCAAGAAACAGAATTAATGAACTGCGGCAACCCTACACAGGAGGACTAGTAGCAAGTATGGGGCACAGAGCAACAAGAGTGGACAGGAGGCGAGTGGGGCAGCTGAGAACTAAGGGATGCCATGTTCTCCCGTAGCAAGTTGAGGGCATTTTGAGGTCTGTACTTGGTTTTTTAAATTTCCAAAATAAAGAAAGAATTAAAACAGGCAGCAAGTGAGAAAAAACAAAGAAAAACACAATCCAACTCACCTCTCTGGTTAACAGCTGGTTTAAATATGATGGTTAAATTTTCAAGGTCTTCATTCTTTAAATGCAATTCTTCAAGCAGGGTGGCTATAAACTGTGTAAACACCATATTTTTCTGAGAATGTTTCTGAATGCCAAGAATTGGGGTCAGTCTGAAACAACCAAAAATATTAAATACATATCCATGAAATGGGAAGGACTAAGGGGCTTCTGTCTTCAACAGGCACAGGGGTTTTTGTGATAGCAGAGAGATGAGGTCTCTCTGATTTAACAGCATTCCCAGAGAAAGGCTTTACTAATAAAAGCAGAAGAAAAAAAACTGGAAAGATCAAACATACTGTTAAGTGTAGAAAGAAGTTAAAAACCTGAATCTGTAACATGTTCTTCATCATGCCAGCAAAAACTACCAAAATTCCGCTCATAAAATTAATGAAGTCTTTCCACTTGGGGAAAGGAGGTTGTGGAGAGAAGCTTAGAGCTGAGAATTGCTTTAGAAACACAATGTATATTGAATGTTTGGATTATATCACCTGAAAAAAAACAAGATTACTTTTTAGATGAAACTTTAACATTTTTATTTTTAAAACACTAAAGAGGTAAATTATATCTTATAAGGCACTTAATATAAATAAACCTTACTAGGAACACTGCTTTTTTCTCTAACCATTTCCAGTATATATTTAAAGACTGACTGCATACAATAGATTCTTAAAAGTAATTTACACTGAGATGTGATTAGTAAGCATGATTTTTTTAAAGAAGTGATTAATCTAATCACAAAGATTAAAGACCATTACTTTTCATAAATATTTTTATCTCTAGAGATTATGCTTTATAGAACCTCTGCATGTTATATTCCTGGAAATCTTTTTGGGGAGGAAATTCCTTTTTCCCCCAAATAGTTTTACATCTTGCACAAAGCTCTTCCAGATGCTTATTTAATCTTGGTCACTGCCACTGGATACATCAAATATAAACAAAATAACTCTGATTTAAATCAATAAAGGTCAAGAAATCAGAGCAGAGCAATTCTGCAGTAGTGTGTGTGGAATGGGAAATGTTTTCTGAGAGACAGGTTTCATCCTGGCTTAGCCATTTCATACAGAAAGCAAAATTAAAAATTTGTCAGAATTGTCCAGAAATGGCCAGGACTCTGAGGAAGTGGTAAATTCTCCACATACAGTATAGTGAAATCCAGAGAGTTCTAAATAAAAAACCACTGTGATGTATTCTTTTCCCATCTCTCCTGCATTTCTTTAGAGCTAAAGGATGGAATACCAGGTTCTCACACTTCATAAGCTTTGTCTGTGGTTACTTCTCAAAGGTAGTTCATACTGGGAAACAGGGCTACCCAAGCCTTCCAAAGCCAAGCCCAGCCAGGGCACTTGGCTGAATGTAGGCAGTTGTGGCCAGCTTTTTCCTGAGACATCTTCCTGCAGAGAAGGTGGAATCCAGAAGCCAACCCTGGCTTTTCCCACACTTAGGTAACGTTGACATTTAAAACACCAAGTTGCTGCTTCCCCACAATAAGACCAAAGATACTGGGGATGGAATAACATGGGCTAAAATAAAACCAAAAAGTCAGAAGAGGCAGATCAGATGTATCAACACCACAGAAACCTAGCCTCTGTGTATACTTAAAATGAATTTATGGAACACATCTTAGATGATCTCGGTTTCAGGGAGATTAATATTTGGTTCATATATGAACACAAAGTTTTCTCAATTATTTCTCAAAGTGCCATTAGGATGTTCTAAAACAACCCTCAAATTAGAAATGGTGACTACTACACTTTTCTACCCGTGTGCTCATGAGAGCAGAAAACTGAGAAGAGTTATAGAGAACAGCTTATAAGAGAATTGTTCCATCAATTGCCCTAGTGGGAAACTGTTTCAGAAATAGTAATACTTCTCTCGCAAACTGAGGATATATTTACTCTATAAATTATTAAGTTCATTATAAGATGTGTTCAAATTTACCCAACACTTTTGTTTATAAAGAAAAACTAAGGTTAATAGGAAACCTTAGCTAGGAGTTAAAAAAAAAGTCAACAAGGCAATCCTTCTCCATGCTCCTGAGCCCATGGCAAATAACGCTCCTCAGGCATTCTTTTCTTGATGAGCTCAGACCTGCTTTGAGAATCCTGTAAGCAACCACTTCGACTATTTTAGAGCTGACTCCTGAGATGAAACCTATTCACTTCTCAGTCTAACTGCAAGCACCAGGAGAACTGTCTCTACACAGTTCTAATGCATGATTTGCCCGGATGGTTGTTATGATTTTGGGTAAGTTGAACACCCAAATCTTAGGAACTATATATAACATGGGACTATAAAAGTTTTTATTGTAGCCCTGGCCAATGGCTCAGTTAGTTGGAGTGTCATCCCGTAAACCAAAAGGTCACAGGTTCGATTCCAGTCAGGCACATCCCTAAGTTGTGGGTTCAGTTCCCGGTTGGGAGTGTCTAGGAGGCAAACCTATTATCGTTTCTCCCTCACGTTGTTGTTTCTCTCCCTCTCTCTCTCTCCCTTCCTTCCCCCCTCTCTAGAATTGGTGAGCATGTCCTTGGGTGAGAATAAGGAAGTTACTGCAAAATCCACATAGGATACTGTAGATGAACAGGTTTTCAAAAAAATTAGTATGATAGCCTTTCTGGTGCTGATAACCTACCCATGACAACATGCCTCTTGCTAAGGATCTCCTTCATCCCTCTCCAGAAGAGAAGAGGAAACACAAGAAGAAATGCCTGGTGCAGAGACCCAATTCCTACTCCATGGGTGTGAAATGCCCAGGATGCTATAAAATCACCACCGTCTTTAGCCATGCACAGACGGTAGTTTTGCTGTTGGCTGCTCCGCTGTCCTCTGTCAGCCTACAGGAGGAAAAGCAAAGCTGACAGAGGGCTGCTCCTTCAGACAGAAGCAGCACTAAAAGCACCCTGAATGAAGATGAGTGGGGAAACATCCCAATAAACACATTTTGGAGTAAAAAAAATCAGTTATGGTAACAAACATCAACTAACATTTACCATCTGCTACCTATAATTACTATGTACATGTTCTGAGCATGAAGTATTGCCTTTAACTGCGCAGTGATACTGAGGGAGCATAGTTTTTGCTCCCATTATTTGGATGAGGAAATGAAGGCACAAAAAGTTTTGAAGTACCTTCCTCCAGGTCACAAAGATAATAAGTAAGTGGAATGTCAGCTTTGCACCTAAGGCAGTTTTCCTCAAAAAGCCCATGCTCCTGGCTAATATGCCAGCTTTCATTCTTTGTAGGCTGCAGAGCACTCTCTTTGTTTAATCTTTACCTGGCTGAGCTGTCAATGAATATGCAGAAGGAACAGAATGTTTTAAATCTGCTTTAGAGAACGAAGGATAACAAATATGACAATGACAAGTAACTGGTAGGCAGTGCTAAGAGAGAAACCCCACAGGTTTGGTGTGTGTTGGCGGAGGGGAATATCCGCCTGGGGGGTGGAGACTTCTGCAGCAAGTTGGCAAGTGGATAAACAGCAATACCGAGGCATCTGGAGCCAGGATTTCAAGGATGCACAAAGCTCTTCCAGATTGGTGGGCCAAATTGAGCTTGCCACTTATTTTTGTAAATAAAGTGTTGTTGAAAAACAGCCACACCCACTTATGTATATATTCTATGGTTGTTTTTGCACTACTATAATACAACTGAGTAGTTGGAACTATAGGGCCAGCAAAGCTGAAATACTGACAATCTGGTCCTTTATAAGAAGTTTGCCAATCCTTATACTAGAAGACTATTATGCACCAATTTTAATTTAAAACACTACTATAATGCTTTACATATTATTGTTCTGATGATGAGAGCAATAAAGCAGGAGATGAGAAATCCAAAGGAACCATCTGGCTCTAGAATATTCTGGGTCTGGTCTGAGAAAGTGTGAAAGATGCTTAAAGAAACCAAAAATATTTCATAAAATCTTCCACCTGGAGAGAGAACTTTCCCTGGCTTACTCCACTCTAATTAAATTGACCAGCCTTGCTTCAGTTATGCCAAAGTTTAGTCTGTTCCCACTTCAGGAACTGGCTGTTTTCTTTCTTGAGGATGCTCTTTCCCCCAGATCTCTGCATGGTGGGTTCCTTCATGTGACTCAGTTTTGCTTAAATGTCACCACATGAAATCGATCCTCACTCTTACCCCCTACTTATTTTGCTTTATTTGTCTCCATAGTCCTTACACTTGTCTAATTCTATTACTAGTTTGCTGGTTTTACTGTCTATCACTGATCTAAAAGAAGGTGAATTTTCATGAGGGCCATGACTTGTTCACTGTATCACTCACGCCTGGCACACTGCAGATGATCAATATTTACTCGTTCAACAAAGAAACAGCTTAAGCCCTGGCCAGGTGGCTCAGGTGGTTGGAGTGTCATTCTGTACACCAAGAGGTTGTGGGTTCGATCCTTGTTGGGGGTGCATATGGAAGAAAACTGATCGATGTTTCTTACAGTGATGTCTCTCTCTTAAATCAATAAATATATCCTTGAGTGAGGATTTAAAAAAAAAAAAACAACTTAAGAGGCCACTTATTTATTGTACTTGCTGAAATGTTTTTTCACAGAATTTTCCTCCTTTCCTTTTTAGAGATCGCAAGGGAAGACATTTTCTTGACTCCTCCTCCTGCTTGCACATAGTGGCACCTTCCTGCCAGAATGTTTCAGAACATCTGTCAGTGAAGTGAAATGAGCCTCAAATTCATCAGGTAGACCAAGCATTAAATCAAAACCTACCACTTGTTCCTGCATTTCCCCTCCTCACTTCCGCTTGTCCTGGAACTCAGTGTTGTCAGGGAAGTGCTAAGATTGGTCAAGAGTGAGTAGTGCTGTGCTAAGAGCCTCTGAACTGGCTCAGTTTACAGCTTTAATTCACTTCCAGTCCCGCAGAGGAAACTGTGGAGCAAGGGGATGGCCCTGGAGTGGGTGCTTGGTATGTTCCTCATGAGCAAAAATACTGTAGCCTCACAGGTGAAACATAAAAGGAGAGGAAATTCTTTTCTCTCTAAATGAGATATTTACTTGGCTAAAAGAAAGAGCAATCTAGGATATCTATAACACAACTAATATAGGTCTTTATTTCTGTGTATTTCCGGTTGTTTCTACGGTTCCTGAATGGGGTGTATTCTTATTCTTTTTTAGGTCAATGAAAGTAGCAGAATGTAGCCACAAAACAAGAACTCAGCTGTTTTTGGAATCTATACTTCCTTTCAGTTTCCTCCCATTAACAGCTAAATGATCTAAGAAAAGAGATTCTAGATCCTTTCTTAATGTAGTGATTTGGTTCTTTTACAGACTGCAAATAAACTACTTCCCCTGATGTGTAGCATGTTGCAATGATTAATAAACTTTAAATTCTAGACACTGTTCCTTATATATAATCTGAATATCTCTTGCAGAATTTTATTTTCTCCTTCATATAATTTTCAGGGGCAAGCTCGTGACAGTTACTCCTTCATAGTCTTGAAAATGGTTCGGAATTAATTCAAGGTCCGTTTAATCTTTCCTCATAGATGCCATCTGACTACTCCTTATTCTGATTGGTATTCTTCCCTATAACCCCTTCTACAATTTCTTAAATTGTAGGAAATTGTAGAATTTTCCTAAAATGTAGTGCTCCAGAATATAAATATTGTCCACAATCATTATCTGAAAACATAAAATGTATCTCCCACTCCACAGAAAAATAAATGAAATAAAACCTGGCACGTCTAAGTAATTTTTGAAGTCAAATCTCAGGACCTTATCCAACATGTCCCCGTCTTTTGTTAAATTGACTCTCCAGGCTCCTCCTTTCCCTGTAAATGTTTATCTGTACACTATCAGTTATGATATATTAATCACTTAACTGTTTAACCTTTTCATTAAACAACTTCCACCCTATTATACACTGAAAAAGACTCTAGCTTCTATTCCAGTCCTGCATCTTCTAATAGTGTGTATCAAAGAAACCACTATAAACTGGGCCCAAGAAATTACTTCTATTTAAAAATAATATACCACAGTTGGCATTTAACAATGTGTTTTATGTAGCAAATACCTTTAAAACAGTAGAAAATGTGATTGGCCATGAGTAAAAACAAAAGATTTTTATGTTTCAATTTATTTCCTTCAAGTTCTTTTAAGGATGAATAAAATCTCTAAGGGTGACACTGAAAAGATGGCTCACCACAAACAGTCTGTGTGCTGGAGAAGAGAATTTGGAAAACAAAATGACATCACTTGCAATGTATAAATCACGAACGAGAGAGGCAACTTCTCACAAAAACACCACTGATTCACATCTCCAATCTGACAAGACAGGCGGCCTTCTAAAACTAGTTCTTTACCATATGGTAAATGGCATGACAACAAAAGCAAAAAGCCAAGTGTCAAACTGTATCTCAATGATAAGACCTTTATTTAGCTGACTGCTCCACATATGCTGCACATCAAAAAGAGAGAATGCAAGTCAGGTTAGGACAAGCACCCTCCATTTGTTCTTACTGAGCTATCAAACAACATCTGGTTAACAGGAATTATACACAGTAAGAGGAGTTTCAAAGTTTGACAACTGAAACAAGAGAGGTTTTTAATTTACAAGTGGCATTTAAAAAAAAGATCCTTACATCCAAGGATTTAGAGCTGTTCAAACTCTTGATTAAGTCTCAGAGTAAGTTACCTGTAATTTTGTGAGTCACTGGTTTGAATCTTATCAACAGAGAAGGCAATATAAAGAGTTGAAGTTGCGGTGTACTGAGCAAGCAGAGTTGAACAACTGATGGAATTCTGTTATCCATCTCCCAAATGAAAGTCAGTAATGAACCTGGATTTTTAAGTGGCCTTCCCAATAACTGTCCTTATTGTTTTGCGCGCTGCCCTCATTCCCACTGGGGAATACACAGGTGGCTCCAGAAACACTGGAAATCACAGCACAATATGAATTATCCTTTCTGATTAATCTGTGTGAAACGTGTGGAGATCACACTTCCCTGAAATGATAGAGTACATACATCCTCTACTCTGACTCTCAAAACTTCCTCTACTCTGACTCTCAAAACTAAGAGAAGAAAAAACTGAGTTTCCAGAGAGTCATTACTAATTTTCAAGCTTGCAGAATCAAACTGGCAGGCTGTTGTAAAATGACAATAAACGACACTTCTCATACTCAGTCTTAAGGGAAGAAAAAGCTGTGAGAATGTTTAGGGGAATAAATGTCACCAGAAAGCATGCTTCTCTATGGTTTGGGGTTGGAGGAAGGGACAGGAAGTGAAAAGCCACACACTTTCTGTACCTATCAGATTTGAGAAATTACTGGGTTCACACAGAGTTCTGTTGCAGGAGGAAAACCTGTTCTGCTGATTACCATGCATAAAGGTGATGAACACATGCAGAGACTGCTAAAAGATAATGTTGGGCTTAAAAGAATTGTTAACACTTGTTCTCATCCCTCAGAAGTTAGGAAGAAGGTAAGAGGAGTATTTCTGTTAAACAAAAATACTTTCAATGTTTACATGCACAAGCACCATGCTTGTCACTTATCAATTAAAAGAGAACAGATAATACAATACTTGACCCTCTGGGGGCTTAGATTCAGACATGTCTTCTGGGATAGATGCGGTACCTTTATTAATAATAGCCTGGGTAAATGAAGAATCTAAAAGATGAGGTTTAACTGCATAACCTTATTTATGAGGCTATACTACCACTTAATTTCCTCAAGGGTGACTCAGTTTCAACCTAGCTGGTTTCCTTTCGACAGCTGAAGTAAATGAGGCTTTGGACAGTGTACGGGATTTATCCAGGGTCACAACGGTTAAGAACAGTGCTAAAATGGACATGTGTATCACAAAGTCATCTTGCTTACCCATCAAGTCTCACTATTCACTTTTTCCTGCATGACAGTAACAATTGTCACTTTAGCCACATTTTGTCTTCTAGTAAAAAATGAGTTGGGATTTTCCTTCCTTCTCTACAGGGACAAGTGCTAAATGCTAAAGGATCAAACCAGAATACCTCTGCACAAACATACACTCAAAACTGAAACAAAGAGCTGTGACCAGTAAGTAACACAATGGGTGGCAGGTCAAAATGTCATCTATTTTCAGAAATGTGAGGGCCCACACAAATCTAAGACATTTTGCAAAATGCCTCTCTCAGATATTAAACAAATTCTAGTACAAACTTTCAAAAGAAATTTTATCTGTATATTAAGGGCTTTTCATCACATAAGTAGTTTGGATTTCATATTTAACATAACCTTCTTTTCTATCTTTTTGTTCTTACTAGGAAAAAGGCAGAAGAAGATTCAACTCTGTCAGCGACCCTGTAAAAACATTTCTCTAATCTGTGGCCCCTGGCTTCCTCTCTGAAGTAACAGAGAGGCACAGGGAAAGAAACAAAAAAGTCACTTTCCACTGTGGAAGAGCTTTTCTTGTTCCATAAAATAGCATGGACTGGGCCATGTGCAGCGGTAACTACTTCATGACACTTTCCTAAGCTGCCGTGAACATCATTTTTAAGTAAACAGTAAACATGGCTTTACGACTGACAAGGAAAACAAATGCCAAGTGGTCAGAGCTGAGTTTAAAAGTCAGATACTTCAAAATGCATGGTGGGTGGATCTCTAAATTAAAGGAAATGACTTTGTTTCCTTTGAAGAATGCCATTCTTTTTCCTAAGTCCCTTTGTGGCAAGATCTCAATCACTAAGTCAAATGTAAGAAGCATCAGTGATTTCCAAGTTTGCACAAAGATTTTTTTCTTTATGAAACTAACTTGTTGGTTTCCAACCATTATGTGAAGTTGCAGCAAGTGTTAACTCCAAAGTGAGGTTCAAGTGACGTTCTTAAGGTCACGTAGTCAGCAAGAGATGAGCAAATAAGCCCAGAAGTACTCCCCACCAGTCTACACTTCTAACCACTATACCACACCAGCTCATGTCTGATTCATTTCAAGAAATGAGTATACTTTATGATTTCAAATGCTAACTTGTATATGCTCTTCAAATAATTTTTGAAATCTAGCACTACAAAATAAACTGTGCTGATGAAAACTGACAATTCTATTGTTTCTAATTCATCCTTTCTCCTGACATCCAAGAAGCACCTTCCAACACCAGTAACTAAATGAAGACTTAGGGGTGTCCAATCTTTTGGCATCTCAGGGCCACACTGGAAGAAGAGTTGTCTTGGGTCACATATTAAATACACAAACACTAATGAAAACAAACAAAAAAATCTCCTAATGTTTTAAGTAAATTTACAATTTTGTGTTGGGCTGTATGCATAGCCATCCTAAGCCACATGAAGCCCACAGGCTGCAGGTTAAACACCTCTGCAAGTGCCTCTAAGCAAGGAAGTTCTGGCAGACATAGCTACATGAACTGATTTAGCATACCTCTACCTGGCACACTAATACTTGCACTACAATTAAGGATGGTAGTTCTCAACTGTGTCTGCGCAAATTACAATCACCTGGGGAACTTAAACAATACCTATGTCCAGGCTCTACCTCAGAACAATGCATCAAAATCTTTGGATCAGGTATCGGTCTTTTTTAAAAGCTCCCTATGGGGACCTAGCTGGTGTGGCTCAGTGGATTGAGTGCTGGCCTGTGAACCAAAGGGTCACCAGTTCGATTCCCGGTCAGGGCACATGCCTGGGTTGTGGGACAGGTCCCCAGTAGGGGGCATATGAGAGGCAACCACACATTCTCTCCCTCTTTCTCTAAAATATTTAGAGAAATATTCTTCCCCTCTCTAAAATAAATCAATCTAAAATATAAAAGCTCCCTATGTGATTCTAATGTACAACCACTATCAAATTTTTGAAGTGGATTTCCAGTCAAGATGGAAGAGTAGGTAAACACAGCTTGCCTCCTCACACAACCACAGCAAAAATTACAACTAGACTACAAAACAAATTATCACCCAGAATCATCAGAATATCGATCGAGCTGTATGGAAGTCTGACAACCAAGGGATTAAAGAAGTCACAGTTTTCCAGATGGGTAGGGGTAGCAGGGGTGGAAATGTGGAGATGTGGCATGGACAGGCCCATACCCATGTGTGGTGGATAAAAATCGGGAGGGAAACCTCAGGAGCGAGGGATTCCAGCCCCACACCAGACCACCCAGCCCAGGGCTCCACTGCCAGGTAGATAAGTCGCCATAACTTCTGGCTATAAAAACCTATGGGAGTTAGGATGGCAGAAGAAACTGGGAGGTTCTGAGGAGTCTCCTCTTAAAGGGTCCATAACAGACTTAGGACTTATGCAGACTCACTCCCTTTGGGCTTCAACACCAGGGCAGCAGCTGGAAGGGCACAACTGGTATACAAGTGCCAGGGGACAGCCTCCTCCCACACAAAACTTCAGAGGTCAGGCAGTAGCACTGTCCCCTTTCTGAGCCCTCCCCCATGCAAAGCTACAGAATGGTAACACCATATTGGAGACTCTATCAACCTGGTTCACACAGGTTGCACCGCTCTGGCAATTACCTAAAGCTCGGCCCTATCCAACTTATGGGTGCAGTTCTCTTCTATAGGCCACGCTGCTAAGACAGAGTCAAAACAGCTCTACCTAATATGTAGAAACAAACACAGGAAGGCTGACAAAATGAGGAGACAAAGCAATATGGTCCAAATGAAAAAACAGAACAAAACTCCAGAAAAAGAACTCAACAAAATTGAGAAAAGCATTTTATTAGATGCAGAGTTCAAAACATGGCTATTAGTGGAGTGGGTGAAACTGAGAATCAGATCAATGATTCGGAACATAAGGAAGAAAAAAAAATTCAATCAGAACAGCAAAAGAATCCAAAAAACAAGGATAGGTTAAGGAGCATCTGAGAGAAAATGAAACGTACTAAATTTTGAATCACGGGGTGCCAGAAGGAGAAGAGAAAGAGAAAAAGATTGAAAACTTACTTGAAAAAGTAATGAAAGAAAACTCCCTAAATTTGGCGAAGGAAATAGACATACATGTCCAAGAAGCAAAGATAGTCCCAAACAAGATGGACACAAAGAGGACCACACCAAGACACATCATAATTAGCATGCCAATGGTTACAGATAAAGAGAGAATCTTAAAAACAGCAATAGAGAAGCAGATATTTACCTTCAAAGGAGTTTCCATAAGACTGTCAGCTGATTTCTCAAAAGAAACTTTGCAGGCTACAAGGGACTGGCAAGAAGTACTCAAAGTGATGAAAAGCAAGGACCTACAACCTAGATTACTCCATCCGGCAAAGCTGTCATTTAGAATGGAAGGGCAGATAAAGTGCTTCCTATCACTATAGGAGTTCATTATCACCAAGCCATTATTACATGAAATGTTAAATTTACTTATTTAAGAAAAAGAAGATTAAAACTATGAACATTAAAATGAGAATAAATTCACAATAATCAACAGATGAATATAAAAAAACAGTCTAAGCAAACAGGCAGAACATAAACAGAATCACAGATATGGAGATCACTTGCAGGGTTATCAGTTGGAAGGGGGAGAATGGGGAAAAAGGTGCAGGGATTAAGAAGTACAAATTGGTAGGTACAGAACAGATGGGGGGATATTATGAGCAGTAGAAGAAATGGAGAAGCCAAAGAACTTATATGCATAACCCATGGATGTGAACTAGGAGGGGGACTACTGGAGGGAATGGAGGGTACTGGGTAGAGGAGGGAAAGGGGGGAAAAATTGGGACAACTCTTACAGCATAATCAATAAAATATATTAAAATTGTTTGAAGTGGATAAGTATGTGCAGTTCTGATCATTTATTATACTTATTACACTGCTGAAAGAAAATGAATAGCAAAGGAAATGAGATCTTTACATAAATACCTATGTAACAAAGCAGAAGGTAATACAGTCCAAAAGAAAGGTCTCCTCTATAGGAATTTATACAAGGAACATAATATTTCAGCTGCTAGGGAGTTAAGAAAGGCTTCTAAGGAGACGGTAACATTTGAACATTTGATATTTGAAGATTAGGAGAGGCAGATATGAAAAAGAAAGGAATTTTAAGTACGGTGCACAATGCTAACCAAGATGCTTGTAGGGGAAACAGTGGACACAATGTAAGGACACAAAAGCGAGAAATACTTTGGATAGGCAGGATCGGGCCACTTTAGGAGGGTCTTGAATTTCAAGCAAATATAGGAACTGGGCTATCACTAGGTATCTGAACAAAGGCTGACCCTGATTAGAATTAAGCTTCAGTGAGCTTATTCTTATGGCTGGAGGAAGGATGGACTAATTGAGGGCCTAGTGATGGACCTGGTTGCCTTATCTTTCAAAATATTTTTGCAGTGCAGCTGATTTGTCAGTCATGGTACTTAAAAACCTCTATGTGATGAACAACATCATAATGTGGGGGCTGAAAAAGTTATCAGAAAAAAAAATCAGTAAGTAACAAAACCATGAAATACACAGACAATCCGGTTATCGTAACGTGACTTTCCTCCGCAGAAGCTGCAGGTATTCAACAAGCAGTCTGTAGCAGTTTCCCGAGCACTTCTGTTCCACCGGAATATTGACGTTAGTCTTGTGTGTGGAGACATGTCCTGTCTTTGAAGGCAGAGTATACCTGAGCTGCACTAAAATAAGCAGCCAACTCTCAAACTCCTCATTCAAAGTAAAGAGTGGGACAACCAAACACCAGTGAGAACTAGATAATATAAAGCCTCATTTTACCCTTTGGCCTTCATCATTTGTTCTAAACATCTGTAAAAATATTTAAACACTGAGTAAAATGGAAGCATTTGAATTTTGCTTATAAGAATCATATGACTTTATTGTTAACTAGAACTACCAGAAAGAGAAGAGTCAGATGCAGGAAGAATATTTAAAAAGGTGTTAAGTCTCTATAATACACAATTTAAATGGAAGTATTTAAAGACAACAGAGAAAAGACCCACTAGGAGCTTGAATTTAATAAGTACTCAATATATCTGAAAATAATCACTTTTTTCTCTTTATAACTTTCAACTTTGCAAGACTAGTTAATATAATACAATCAGTAAAACTACTTAAAAGAAGAGCTGGCCTCTAGAGTGAAATTTTCCATTAGGACCCATTAATATTTGATAAATGCTTCCAATTCAATGGACAAATACCAACAAGTAAAACATTTAAAGAATTCTCCAGAACTGTATCTGTGATGCATCAGATAAAAGATTTAGTGCCTATCTATATACTTGGTGATTAACTGTTTATCAGTCTACAAAAGATGTAAGAGTAAGTCCATGGAAGACAAAAGAAAAGTAGTATTTGGAATAGAGTTTTTAAATCAAAGAAATGTTTAAAAAATTAATTGTTCACTAAGTTTATGAGTTAAAAGATAATTTCACATTGACATCTAGTTTTGTTTGTTTTTTGTTAATTTTATTAAAGATTTTACAAAATATATTTGCAAAAAAGCAATACTACATTTGGTTAAAAGTGGCAATTCTTTTTAGCCCAGTGATATTCCTTAGACTATACCCACCCTGGAAAACATGAACCATTAAAGAGACACAGGGTCATTGTCCCTCCTTTCATTCATAATAGTAAGCAAATAGTTTTGTTTCTTCCCTGCATAATGAAATTTTTTAGAAGAGATTTTATTTATTTTTTAGAGAGAAGGAAAGGGAGGGAGAAGAAGAGAGGGAGAAACATCAATTGTTTGGCTCTCATAGGTGCCCCGATCGGGGACTGAACCCATAACCTAGGTATGTGCCCTGAATGGGAACTGAACCAGCAACCTTTTGGTCTGTGGACATTGCCCAACCAACTGAGCCACACCAGTCAGGGCTGCCATACAATGAAATTTTACCAGTGCTACTGATTCTGTATTTAGGTCCATAACATCAACAAAAATTTATCCACATTTTCCTGTCAGTTCATTCATTTGATTTATTCTACAAGTATTAACCGAGTACTTATGAAACATCAGATTGAGTGCTGGGCACTAGGGAGGCAGAAGCAATCTAGACAATGCCTTTGGCTGTGTGGAGATCATGTTTTGGTAAGAAATCAGTTTCAAATTCACTTCACTTACTGTAGACATCTTTCCTGGTTTAGTACTGTTCACATGTTGTCCAAACACAATTTTTTGACAAATGGAAAGTCTCTTATTCTCCCATAAAAATGTGTGTATTTTAGGCCCTGGCTGGCGTAGCTCAGTGGATTGAGCGCGGGCTGCGAACCAAAGGATCGCAGGTTCGATTCCCAGTCAGGGCACATGCCTGGGTTGCAGGCCAGGTCCCCAGTGGGGACCACATGAGAGGCAACCACACATTAATGTTTATCTCTCTCTCCTTCTCCCTCCCTTCCCCTCTCTAAAAATAAATAAATAAAATCTTTAAAAAAAAATGTGTGTATTTTGTGAAGTACATGTAGTTGTCCGTAACATTGATTTGTAGGTTATAAAAGATGAGAGGGCAGAGAAGGTAAGAACCATACATACCAAAAAAAAGTCAGTCACCAGAATTAAACATAGTGGCTAGGTAAGTCAAATGCTGCCCTAACGTAATTCTCCTAGGGTAGATCACTGACCTGTGGTGGAGGGAGTTAAGAAACAATCAGAGCAAGTAATGAAACTGTAATACTAATATGGATTTTCAGAAGGAGAAACATAAAAGATTTGGTTCATTCACTTCTGAAATTAACAGGAGGCAAAATGTTACAAAATAACACCTACTTTCTAGGAAGAAACAGTGGGAAAGGGGGTGGGTGATGGGGATTAGGGAAGAAAAAGGAAACCCAAATGTGCCTGTGACAAAGCTTCTTCATGGGCCACAGTCCGTCAGTCACCCTATGTCTTGTTAGCAATCCCAGCCCTACCAAATGTTGCCTTTCCTTCTGCTTCCAAGATGCTCAAGCCTCCACTGTCCTGAGAAGTCTTCTGAAGATCTGCCATGTTAAATCTTTCTCCTTTTCTTTTCTGCCAACTCTATGAACATAAAGAGTGGTCAACATTTGCTACATGTAGTATCTTTACAACTGTTTACTACAGGAGACCAGATGGTCTCTACTCCTGTCCTTCTATAGGAACTGCTTTCATAAAGGTCACCTATAACTACCTAATTGCCAAAACCACAGCCTGTGTTCAGTCCTTGTTCAGCAGAGAATAACTACTGCTTCTCAGAAAGGTAGTTGCCGCCTTTCTTGAACTTCAGATTCCTTGATAGTGTTCTGGTTGCATACATACCTTCCTGAGGTACACTATGCAGTAGAAAGTGCAAGCATTTTCACCTTGGACAAAGTGCTTATCTTCCCAGAGTCTACTTCCTTCCTCTGCGAATGGGACATGACTACTGAACTCACTGATGTGAGGGTCAAATGAAACAGCATATACAAAGAGTCTAACACAGTATTTGCACATAATTGATGTTCAGAAAATGACCATTTTCCCCCTTTCTCTGTATCCTCAGGCATCCTTGGCATGGGTGTGGATGACTCTGCATTTAACACCCTTTACCTAGGCCATCTCACCTATCACAATGCTGACCCCAAAATCTAGGCCTCTGATTTTCCTTACCATCCTTCAGCTCTAATTCCACATTTTTAACTACCTACTAGGGAACCACCCAACTGGATCATCTGTCTTAATATTGTGAAATCATGTTTGACTCTCCTCCACCCCACTGCTAAACTGTGTAGATTCGGAGGTACAGTCTCTCTCAACAGGGCCTCTAACATTTCACTTCCATTGCAATCATTTTAATTCACTGCCTCAGTGCTCTTTGGTTAACTAGGCTGTTACCTGCAGAAGCTTTGAGAAAATTCATTCCATAAATTGTGTGGACAAGAGCCAGAATGTAAGGGATTAATGAAAAGCACTACAATCATGGACAATAGACTGGCTCTTCAAGAAGTTTGGTTAAATGAATGGGTGGTAGTTTGAGAGTCAGTGAGGTTAAGAATAAAGGGTAGGTGTTTTTTTTCTTGTTGTTCGTTTTTGTTTTTACTTTAAAGATGAATAAGCACTTGCAGGCATCAGAAAAGGTGTCAACAAAGAGCAAGAAATGATTGCTTTCTAATTAATTTCATTCATTTATTCATTCTCTGCCAGATATGTATTGTAAATCTATGATATTCTAGGCACAATGCTAAGTGCTGAGTATATAATGTTGAATAAAATCAGATATAGAACCCCTAAAATCTGCAAGTTCAATGAGGGAGATAGATATTAGTTAAGTAATCATACAAGTAAATATAAAACTGAAAACAGGACAAGTGCTAGAAAAGGTAAGTGTCTGGTGTTATGAAGCTCTATTTATAAGGATATTTAATCTAGTCAGGGAAGTTGGGAAAGTTTCTTGAGGAAGAAACACTTCCTCAAGTTCTGAAAGATGAAGGTAAATTAACTAAAGAAAATGAGGAGGGAAGAACATTCAGACCAGAGGGAACAACCTGTGTGTTACGGTTAGAGAGAGTGTGATGAGAAGGGGTGCAAGAAGGTGACCGTGGCAGGAACAGGGAGAACAAGATAGGGCGATGTGACATGAGGGGGCTGGAGAAGTGGCTGCACCACGCAGGGCCATCTATGCAGGCCACCGTAGAGTTGTTTCTTAAAGAGCCAAGAAGCCTTTGACGGAACTGGTAGAAGGCGGAAGGCCGGATCAGATCTGACTTTGTAAAAGACTGACCTTCCTAAAGCGTGGGCTT
Source organism: Trachops cirrhosus (assembly GCA_028533065.1). Classification (NCBI taxonomy): domain Eukaryota; kingdom Metazoa; phylum Chordata; class Mammalia; order Chiroptera; family Phyllostomidae; genus Trachops; species Trachops cirrhosus. Next base: position 64,207,565 of record CM052542.1, on the reverse strand, counting down.
CATGATGGTACTGTGTGTTCAAAACTTAAATGACTTTCACTGTCCACTGAACTAAGTACTTGCCATTAGATGATCAATCTCTACAACAAACCCAACCTCCCAAGCACTCTTTTCAGTTACCTTGTACTTTTAACTACAGCTCTTCTTTTTTCTTTTTTCATACTATAATTCCCAGAATTGTCCCATCCTTTCATTTCTATTTTTTAAAACCCCTCCCTTCTCTCTTTTGGGCCCATCACAAATCCTACTTCTCTGCAACCTTTTTTTTTTTAAATATTCCTAGCAGAGAGAGATCTTTGCTTCGTTGAATCCCCACGACAGTTTGTACTTTTTTTTGCCATTTAATACATTCAACTTTTCACTGTAGTTACATGTGCACATGTGGGTCTCGCTCTCTTCTCAAGCTCCAGCAGGCTGTGAAGTGTTTGAGGGCAGGGGCTTTGTTTAACTTTTGTATTCCCTGCTGCAGGGCCTAAGACACAGTCTTACCCACAGCAGTTGCTCAATAAATATTTGTGGGTGTATTCTGAGTCAGATTTCTAAGTATTTGAAAACTTGGCCATTACTGTGTAGACACCACCTTCTACACTGATTTCTAGTTATGATGCTACAGTAAAGTAGGAGTCTCAGCTTTTCTGGTATACGTGGGCGAAACTTATGATGGTTTTCATGGCATGATATTAAAGACAAAGAAAAATCCAAACAAACTCTTCAGAAAAAAAAAATCAGGGATGCAAGTAAGGTACTTATTAATCTGTTAATTAACAACTAGACAGTACTATCCCAAAGAAACTCAAGTTACCCTTCCATACTTAGTTCAAAGAAGATGTACTAATGAATATTTGGGATCTTTTCATCACTGAGAAAAAAATTGGAGGAAGCAACAAAGGGGAAATGTTATTCTAGAACTACTTTTAAAATTTCCTTAAACGTGATCTGAACACAGAATCAGAAACTCTCACATAAAGTAACAACTTTTTAGACATCCCTATTCATTGATAAGACTTATTCCCAGAATAAAATGTAAAAAATAATGTGGAAGGGAGGAAAAAAAGGTTCATAATTCTGGTGAGAATTCTGTAAGCAAAATATTTTATTTTAAAGTATATTTTTACATTAAAAAAATGAACTTACATACTTCATTTTGCTCTTCACCACCTTTACTATAATGCTGGGGTACTAACCCACATCACTGCTTCCTTCTGCAGCCAGGGAAGATTCCTCATCTTTGATGTGTAAAGCAATAAAATGTCAGCTAACTCTGCAGTAGAAAGAGAGTAAAGGAGTCCCTGGGTGTTCCTCCCATTCACCTGCACGAGTACTCTGTACCCTTCCACAGAAAGTGACTAACCATATCATTCCATGCGTGTCTCTGTTAAGCTTAATGACTAAGATGTCTAACAAAGTAGTACTTGGGCAGTGTCACCATGGCTGTCTTAGCACAATTCAACTGTTTCCTATGCTAAATATACTCATCTTCATTGTCTCTTTCAACAGTCCCAAATTTGAAAACCAGGAGGCATGTGAGGATATTACTGTTAAGAAAGTCTAAGAAAAATAAAGAAAGCAGACAAGAGAACATACCACGAAGGAATATGTCATGGGCTTTCTATTTCAGAACTACTATCTAGAAACTTGAGATAAAAACTTTGATTATAAAAGACTATGACAGCCAAGTAAAATAAAAAGTTTTTCTTATAACAGATGGTTTATACCCTGATAATATTTGCATTTAATGCTTTAGGATTACCTATTAATAAGGAAGCAGGGATGCTTTCCATTGATATTTCCAATTCAAAAGAAACAAGTTCTTTGTAATTCACTTTGTAGTGATATATTACACATAGGTTTGTTTAAAGGGCTGGGCTGTAGTGACTTTAAAACTTTATATCTAAATCCTGTTTGTGACAGATCTACAGAGGAGCTTTGTAGATGAGTGTTGGAAAGCTTTTTGTCATAACTGTTGCTATGTAACAATTCTCTCAGAATAGTGGCTCCAACTTTTTTTCAATGCTTTTAAGACTGAAAAATGCTCATACTCTTACAGTGCAGAACCCCGAGGCTGGAGAGAATAATGCCCTTAAGCCTCATGCTTCCAAGCCTCCCGTACCCTGTCCCTTCAGTGAGCTCAGTCAGGATGTGATGATGTCATAGGTAGATTTGGAAACTGACTCCTTAAGTCAAGACTGTGACTTGCAAGAGCAAGTGCTACTTGCTATTGTACTTAGTGTCATCATTGCCACTGCCGCCACTTGGGATGCGCTTCTTCTTCTTCTTTTTTTTTTGCTGAGAAGCCTTGGTAACTTTAATATTTATTGTGGCCAGGGGTTGAGGACTCTCAGCCACTTATAGATTAAAAAAAACAAAAAAAACCTAACATTATATAAGTGTCAAAAATATGGGGATTTCTGAGGGAAATTTTTTTAAAAAGATTTTACTTGTATATTTTTAGAGAGAGGGGTGGGAGGGAGAAAGAAAGGGAGAGAAACATCAATTCGTTGTCTCTCGTACACCCCTCACCTGGGACCGAACCTGCACGTGTGCCCTGACCTAGTATTGAACCAGCAACTTTTAACTTTGCGGGACAAGGCCACCAACTGAGCCATACCAATCAGGGCACACTGAGGGAAACATTTTAAATAATTACTATTTTTTCTTTAGAAAATATCTTGATTCCCACATAGTCCTGGTGGCTGAGGGTAAAGTTACTTCAATTAAAAAATATTTTACTTTTTAAAATATAAACTCTCAGCAATGAGTGCAGGGAGGTTGAAAATGATTTCAGTAGTGTTTAATCCTCAGTAAATAGGTAAATACGTAACCTTCACAATGACAAGGTGCTGTAATAGTAAACACTGTAAGATAAATCTAACATTTACACAAGCAAGAAAAACAAACAAAAGGAGTGTTATAGATGTGGAAGAATCTAAAATAAATACCACCAGTTGTGGTTCAGACATTTAATTTATATGGTTTCATATTCAACACTATTATCTTTTTTTTCAGTGTGTGTGGGTTGCCCATAGGTACTCATTTGGCATATGTAGTAGAAATTCCCAGAACATAAGAATTTGATATTACAGGTCCATGAAAGTCTAAAATTAATTAGAATAAGCATATTTAAGTTTTAAAAAGTTGCAAATATAAGCCTCTAAAATGACTACTGGGTATGAGGCCTTTAAAATTCAATCTATGGAGCCCTATACATTGCCAGTGGAAATTACAAACAGTGTATCCACTGTAGAAAACAGTGTAGCACTTCCTCAAAAGGTTAAACATAGCTACCATATGACCCAGTAATTCCTCTCCTAGGTACATACCCCAGAGAACTGAAAACATATGTTCATATAAAAACTTATACATAAATATTTATAATAGCCAAAGTAGAAAAAACTGAGCAATCAATAAATCAAAAGCTGTATTACCCATAAAATGGAATATTACTCAGCCATAAAAAGGAATAAAGTACTGTTGCATGCAACAATACGAATGAACCTTGAAAATATGTCAACTGATGCCTGGGTTTTGACCAAGCTCACATAAGCTGCATTTGCATCCTTTGGAGCGAAACAGCCAATTCAGCCCAATGCCTCCCAGATGATGCCAGCCTGGCGCTCCCAGGATGGGAATTGCTCAACTCCGAAGGCCTTCGGAGGATGTTATAAAGGATACAAATGAACAGCCAGATGAAGAGATCTGGAAGGGACTTCTGGCCAAGATGGAGGCATAGGTAGACACACTGTGCCTCCTCGCACAACCAAGATAGGGACAACAACGATATAGAAACAAAATAACAACCAGAAGTGACAGAAAATTGAAGTGTATGGAAGTCGGACAACCAAGGATTTAAAAATAGTCACTTTCATCCAGACCGGTAGGAGGGGCGGAGTCGGGCCGGGTGAGGGATGAGGAGCAGAGAGCTGAGCACCTGGGGCGGCGCGTAAGTCCACAGCAGGCAGACCCTGGGCACACAAGCAGCAGTGGCTGGTGGGCCCCGGCCAGGGGGAGGCGACTGGCAGACCCAGCAAGGCGGCCATTGTGAAGCTAGGCACTGCACATAACTCAGGGACCCAGCACCGGGAAATAGAGCTTTGGGTCACTGACTGAAAAGGAAGGTCCCACGGGGTGCACAGGCCCACCCACACCAGAATTGGTGCCAGAGGGGCCTGGTCGGCTTGTGGAAAGTGGCGGAAGGGTCTGGGGTCCTACAGAAAGCAGAGCAAGCGCCATTGTTCCTTCTCGGACCCCGCCCCCACATATAGCGTCACAACCCTGTGACTGGAGTGCCCCGCCCCTCACTACAGGAGCTCGACAAGACCAAAAAACAAAACAAAACAAAACAAAAAACAGCAAAAAGATGGTTCAAACAGAAGAAGAATTGAAAGCCCCAGAAGTCATCCTTTTAAGCGACCAAGAGATAGCCAACC
>CM052542.1:64175267-64202638 GCA_028533065.1 Trachops cirrhosus | reverse complement strand
ATCTCTTGCTGCTTCTAGGATTCTCTCCTTCATTTTTACCTTGGCTAATGTAATGATGATGTGCCTTGGTGTGTTCCTCCTTGGGTCCAACTTCTTTGGGACTCTCTGAGCTTCCTGGACTTCCTAGAAGTCTATTTCCTTTGCCAGATTGGGGAAGTTCTCCTTTATTATTTGTTCAAATAAGTTTTCCACTTGTTGCTCTTCCTGTTCCCCTTCTGGTACCTCTGTAATTCGGATGTTGGAACATTTAAAGATGTCCTGGAGGTTCCTAAGCCTCTCGTTTTTTTGAATTCTTATTTCTTCATTCTTTTCTGTTTGGTTGTTTCTTTCTTTCTTCTGGTCCATTCCATTGATGTGAGACCCAGCTTTTTTTTCCATCACTACTGGTTCCCTGTGTATTTTTCTTCATTCCACTTATTGTAGCCTTCATTTTTTTATCTAATTTGCGACCAAAATCAACCAAATCTGTGAGCATCCCGATAACCAGTGCTCTGAACTGTGCATCTGATAGGTTGGCTATCTCTTGGTCGCTTGCAAGGATGGGTTCTGGGGCTTTCAATTGATCTTCTGTTTGAGCCATCTCTTTGGTTTATTTTTTTTTTTTTTGGTCTGGTCGCGCCTGTTACATGAGGGGCGGGGCCTTAGGTGTTCACCAGGGTGGGGCAACCCAGTGGCTGGGTTGTGACTCTGTATGTGGGGGTGGGGTCCAAGACGGAACAATGGTGCTTGCTCCTCTCTCCATCAGACTTCAGTCCCTTCCGATGCTTCCCCCAAGCAAACTGGACCTTCCTGGTGCTGACTGCCATGTGGGTGGGCTTGTGCACCCTGTGGGTCTTTCCAATGACCTCTCTTGTGAGGCCGGGAGTCTCTCCCTGCGCCTCAACCCCCACAGGTGTTTTCAATCAGTGCCCCAAGGCTCTATTTCCCAGCACTGGGATCCTGGGTTGCACGCAGTGCCTTGCTTCACAATCGCCACGTCACTGGGTCTGCTGGTTGCCACCCCTTGGCCGGGGTCTGCCAGCCACTGCTTGCGCGCCCACAGTCCGCCCACTGTGGTCTTACACGCCCGGTCCCAATGCTCTTTGTGCCATGTGACCCCTCTCTGCCCAGCTGCCCGACTCTGCCCCTCCTACCAGTCTGGATGAACGTGTCTATTTTAACTCCTTGGGTGTCCGACTTCCATACAGTTCAATTTTCTGTCAGTTCTGGTTGTTATTCTGTTTCTAAATTGTTGTCCCTATCTTGGTTGTGCGAGGAGGCACAGTGTGCCTACTTATGCCTCCATCTTGGCCGGAAGTCAGGATACACTAATTGAATAAAGAACAATTTACAGAGAAACAACAGTACAGTGGATGAAGCCAAGAATCAAATCAATGATTTGAAACATAAGAGAGTAAAAACAACCAATCAGAACAACAAGAAAAAAAATCTCCAAAAAAGAAAAAGAAAAAACAAAAGCCCAACCTGAGGATAGCATAAGGAACCTCTGGGACAACTTCAAGCATTTCAACATTTGCATCACAGCGGGGCCAGAAGGAGAAGAGAAAGAGGAAGAAACTGGATATCTATTGAAAAATAATGAAAGAACAATTCTCTAATTTAGTGAAGGAAACAGACATGGAAGTCCAGGAAGCACAGATTCCCGAACAAGATAGATGTAAAGAGGCCCATTCTAAGACACATCATAGTTAAAATGCCAAAGATTAAAGATAAAAGAGAATCTTAAAAGCAGCAAGAGAAAAGAAGTTACCTACAACTGAGTTCCCATAAGACTGTCGGCTGATTTCTCAAGAGAAACTTTGCAGGCTAGAAGGGATTGCCAAGAAATATTCAAAGTCATCAAAAGCAGGGACCTATAGCCAACACTGTTCTACCCAGCAAAGCTATCATTTAGAATTGAAGGGGAAATAAAGAGCTTCCCAGAGAAGAAAAAAATTAAAGGAGTTTATCACCACTAAGCCATTAAATGAAATGTTAAAGGAACTTATATAAGAAAAAGATCAAAACTATATACAATAAAATGGCAATACATATGAACAATTAAATCTAAAAACAATATAAGCAAACAAGAAGAACAGAGACAGCATCATGGATGCAGGCAGCGTTTTAATGGTTGCCAGATGGGAGGTGGTTTGGGGGAATGGATAAAGAGGTGAGGGGATTAAGGAGTACACATTGGTAGTCACAGAATAGCTATTCGGATGTAAAGTACAGCATAGGAAATGGAGTAGCCAAAGAACTTGACCCATGGACATGAATAATGGTGTGGGAATTGCTGGAAGGAGTGGGGGGGTGCCATGTGAAAGGAGCAAAGGAGGAAAAATTGGGACAACTATAACAGCATAATCAATAAAATATAATTTAAAAAAATCAGTAGTAAATTGTACCACTTATTCTGAGAAAATATGTTGTCATCACCTTAGTTTCCCAGAAAGCATTTAGAAAGATTGCTCTAAATAAAAAATAGTATCAATCAATAAGAAAACCCCAGCCAATTATATATGATAAAGGGCTGTTATCCAAAATATACAAAACCCTTAAAAATTTAACAATAGGAAAACAAATAGCATAACTAAAAAGTGGGCCAAACGTCTTAATAGACACCTCACTAAAGAAAAACAAGTGACATATAAGCAAATGAAAAGATGTTCAAGTCATCTGAAAAGTGCAATTTAAAACAAGATACCAAACAAAATTTTTAGGACAGGGAAAATACTCTATGATATTATCAAATGATGAATATATGTCATTATACATTTGTCCAAACCCATAGAATATACAAAACCAAGAGTGAACTCTAATGTAAACTACAGACTCTAGTTGATAATGATATTGTCAATGTATAGTCATCAACTGTAGTGAATGTACACTCTGGTGGGGAATGTTGATGATGAGGCAGGTGATGTATATGTGAGGGCAGAAGGAATATGGGAAATCTCTGTACCTTTATCTTAATGTTGCTATGAACTACAACTGTTCTAAAAAATAAAGTCCTTAATAAAAACAGCCAATAAATAAATGGGCAAAGGATTTGAGCAGGCAATTTACAGAGGATGAAAACTGAATTGAGTAAACATTTGAAGAGGAACTAAATCACACTAGTAATCTGGGAAATTTAATATAAAAACAATAACTCATTCCATCTTCTTGGCAAACATAAAATATTGACAATACCAAGGGTTGGTGAGGACAAGAGGAAGGAACACTTCTAACATACTATTGATGTGAGCCATCAAACAATTTGGCGATATGTAATAAAGCTAAAAAGGCACATAAATAGCTCAGCTATTCATAGATATAAACTCAACAAATTCTCTCACTTCTGCATAAGGAAATGTATATGAAGAGAGCATGACACTGCTTGTTATAAGAAAAAAAGTAAACTGTGGCACTTTTAAGGACTGCTAAATAGCTGTCAAAATGAATAAACTAGACTTACATATTTTGTTCATAATTTTAATGAAATGCATCAAGTACAGTAGCACATTATTTATATAAATCAAGAACAGACAATACTCAATAATATTTATGTACACATATATGTAGTAATAGTATAAAAACAAAGACTGAAAGATACACATCAAATTCACATATCAGTTGCTTCTGGGGATGAAAGGATAATGGATAGGGAAAGGGGAGAAAGGGGACTTTTGCACTGGCTATTTCATCTGCCAGAAACCTTTCCTCAGACAAGTTTCCTTTGCATTAAGGCCCACCTGGACCACCCTATTAAAAAAAACTTCTCTCCACCTCCCAGCCCCAAATTTCTGACTTCCTTTCCTTGCTATATATTTTTCTTTTTCCCCTGAACCACTGATCACCTTCTAACATATGATTATTATTATTTGTTTTCCCTGAGGGCAGGAATCTGTGCTCTTCACCTATTTATTCCAAATGCACAGAACAAGTGCCTCACAGTCAGTAGGCATTCAATTAATTTTTTCCTAAGCAAATGAATTAACCTAAAATATTTTATTTTTATTTAAAAGTATTTCTAAATATAAAGTATTAAAATCTATTAATTCTGAGTAGAGAGTATGTGTATCTTTGTTAATCTGAATTTTTTCCACAGCTAAATGTTTTACAAAATTTTAAAAATTCTAGATGATATCAAAAGGAAGTATGTATAGTGGTTAAAAGTTTGACAGACCTGGATTCAGTACTCAGATCTGTTATTTAGTAGTATTTCATCTTGGGCACATTCAACAGGTATAAAACTTTGTTTGAATTAATAAAACAGGAACAACAGTACTACCTACCTCACAGGGTTCTTGTGAGGATTAAATGTACAAAAGACATCCACATTGCCCAATTTAATTTACACCTCTCAGTTCTCATCTTAATCTGATTATCAGTAACATCTGACACAGTTGATCACTCCCTTTTCCATGGAATGCATTCTTCACCTGGGTTCCACTTGCCTCATTTCCCTCCCTCTCACCAGCATTCCTTCCCAGATCTTTTAATTTTGGATTGCCCCAGGATCTTTGCCCTTGGGTCTCTCATCTCCTCTATATATGATCACTGCTTTGACGATGTCATACAACCTCACATTTATTATCTCTAGCCTCGACCTCTTCCTTGAATTCCAGAGTTCTATAATGGTCTACTTGACATTTCCACTTGAATGTAAAATAGGTTTCTCAAAACATAGTACACCAAAAGCTGAGCTCCTCGTCTTTCCCCCACAAACCAGTCCTCCTGCAGATACCTACATCTCAGTAAATGGCTACCTAATCCTTCCAGAATCCAGTTGCTCCAGCCAAAAGTCCTGAGGTTAAAATGGCTCTCTTCATGTCCCATGTCTAACAAGTCAAGTCCTGATGGTTCTTTCTTCAAAAAAGAATCTGATTACTTATTACCTCCACTGCTTTCATCTTGGTCCACATCATTTCTTGCCTAGATTACCAAACAGCATCCTAAAAGGTCTTCCTCTCTCTACCCATCTATAATTCACAAATCACCAGCCAGAGCAATGCTGTTAAAAATCTATGTCAGCTCCTATCATTCCTCTGTTCAAAATCCACCAACTGCTCTCCATCTCAGAGTAAAAGTCAAAGAATGAGCATGGCTGCAAGGCCTACATAGTCCATACCACACTCACTCCCTACCCTATACCTGTCTGACCATATCTCTTTGTACCTTTACCTCTGCTCAGTTTTCTACCCTCACCAACATCCTTAAAGTTCTGTGAATACACCAGACCTGCTCCTGCTCCACAGCCTTTGCACCTGCTGTTTCTGGTCTGATACATTTTCACAGATAACATGGCTTTCTCTCTCACCAACTTTAAAATCTTTATACAAATGGCATCTTCTCAATGTGGTATTCCCTGGCTAGTCTATTTAAAAAGACAACTTCTTTCCTCCTCAGTACCATCCCCGTTCCCCGCTTCTGGGGAGAAAACAAGGAGAATGAACTGGGAAAGGGCATAGCATCACATAATAATACATGCATTGTTTTATTAGACTAGTTCCATGATAGAAGAAATTTTTGTGTTTTGTTCACTGCTCTGTCTGTAGCAAAACAGAATCTAGCACATAAACCAAAAAAGGTCAAAGAATAAGCACATACAAGGAAAAATGACAAGTAGAAATTTCCTTTTTTACTGTATTCAAATCCTCCAAAGTTAAGACAAACTTAAGATTTAATTAATTTCTTATTTAGTAAAAATGCACTGCGTGACTGTTCTATCTATACCACTGTTCCAGGCACTGAGGAAAACGTGGCAGGGCCTTTGCTTTCACTTCAAGTACTTCCAGTGACAGACTTGCAAAATTTTACTCACTTTCACATTTTATTTCTGTTGAGTCAAAATAATTTCAAGCATAGATGCTAAATGAATTACACTGTCTGAGTGATAATACATAAATGAAAATAGAGATATTTGATAGAAAGCGTTTAAAAAGCACAGTTTCAAAATATAAAATTCAATACAGATATAGGAAAAAAGTTTATCACTGAGGAAATTTAAAAGGAACTTTTGTGTCAAAACATAATTTCAATTCAAATCAGATTTAGAGAAGTATCTTGAGTCAACACTGAGGGCAGTGAATTATTACTCAGAAACTTCTGATGGAACCACTATGCTGGGTAACTCAATGTACCATTCTGGATAAATGACTGTGATACAATTCAGCGGGAAGGACAGCTCTGGTCACAGGGGAAAGATTCTTCAAAGAGCTGAAAAAGCTGCTTGATGTTTTAAGTTCTCACAGGCTTTCCACTTTGGCTGCACGTAAGAATCACCTTGGGGGCTGTTTAAAAATACTAATGTCTGAGCCTAACCATAATCAAATGAAACTCAATCTGCAGGGTTGAAGCCAGGCACCTGTAGTTGCTAAAAGATCCCCGGGTAACTGTGATGCACAACTGGCTTGAGAATCACTGTCCTACAAGTTCTTATTATTGATTATCATTTCAAAGAGAAGGATATGGTTATTTTTGTCAGCTCTTTTCCACTGCCAGTATTGACTGAAAAGATCTCTCAACCCTAGTCACCATAATCAATATGACATTTTTTCAGACTTCACTTATAAGGCCTAGTCAACAAATAGTCACATACTGGCTGAAGCTGTCCTGCCAGATATCTTTAGACCCCAAATGAGTTATCTTACCAAAGGTCATCCTATACTTTTAACTAATCAACATTTTTCTAAAAAGCAGCAAAGTCAATTTAAGCAATTTTTATTCAACCTACAGATTTTGACCTTCAGGTACTAAAAAGTAAAGATTTGAACAATAAATTAACATCAAGGGTTTTATAACACTTCCTATACCAAAATAATGCTTTGGTGGCTTATTTCCCCCCACATTTTTATTAAATATAAACACATATAAAAGTAGAGAGAATATAAAATAAACTCCCATGTGGGGGAGCTTTGTTCGCAGACCCCCCATCTGCTGTGGAAGAGAGTAAGTCTAACAAGACATGATCTGCTTGGGGAGGAAAGGTGGCCGATCTCTCAAAGGAGAAGGGCCAGGAGCCTTTTACTCAATGGGCTTTACTGGGTTCAATTTACACAGGAATATAGGTAAAGCTCATCAATCATTATCAGGCAGAAAGGATCACACAATAGATAACATGCAAAGTACTAAGAGGGCATATTCTGAGTCAGGGTCAGTTAGCTAAAGGGGCATAAAACTTTGGGAAACAAGCCATTTCATGCTTGAACCCTTATCAGAAAATTCAGGGCATTCTTAGCAAAGCACGTTTCACAGGATTTTATGTATTCTTTCTCAGGCCTGATCTCCCCAGGGAACCGCCCATTCCTGCCCAGGGTTGTACCACTCTGCAGCATTGTTTCAGACTTAAGTCAGGCAGGGGAAGTAAGGCAGCCAAGAGATTAGGAGACTCCTTGCAGACAGAATGAGGACTCAGGCTTTGTCAAAGCTGAGGGGTGAGGGTCCATCACCTCCTTTCTCCATAGCCCCCCAAGTTCTTCTCTGAGGGCCCCTTCATGACCATGCCTGTCTTATGTCATCCCTCCCTTGAGGAATCTTACCTGTCATTGGGTAACCAGTCATCACCTGGGGCCAAGCAGGGTGAAGTAAAAGGGGCAGAGGCAGCGCCCCTGCCAGGGAGATAAGCTTTGCCTCCTTAATGGCTTATTGTCCCAAGGACTCTCACTCAGCCTTAGCCATGGGGGTTTACAGCTTCTGAAACCAGGCAGGGCTGTTCCCAACACTCCCACAAATGCATCACTACTTCACTACTTCGGGAATTATTAACTCCTGGCCAATCATGTTTTGTTTTTTTAAAAAAATCTTCACTGAAGGATATGTTTTATGGATTTTAGAGAGGAATGAATGCAGAAGGGAGAGAGAGAGGGAAACAAACATCATCGTGAGAAACATTGATCAGTTGCCTCCTGTATACACCCCGACAGGGAATTGAACCCACAACCTTTTGATGTACCAGATGATGCTCCAACCAACTGAGCCACCCAGCCAGGGCAGGCCAATCACGTTTTATCTATACAACCCCATATTCAACATCCCTTAATCTGCATAATTTTAAAGCAAGTCTCAGACATCATATCGTTTCAGCAAGGCTTTATTTTAATGCAAATAATGCAGAAAGTAATTGAAAAGAACTTATACAACAGAAATGACAGGAAAAGTGATAAAATAATAGTTTATGACTATAAAAAGAAAATTACATTTGAAAGTCTCTTCATATCTCTAGCCTATTAGCTACCTCTTAAGGACTGACAAACACTGTGCCTCTGGTCAGGGCTAGCTAAGGTGTCACAGAAGGCTTGTTTTATCGGCAATAAAACCTTTTTAAGTAGAGTTCTTATTGGGGGTGTAGAGGGATGATAAATGAAATCACTTAAAAAAAAAATCTTTGATTCTAATGGATACCGAGACAACAAATGGCAGATTTCTTTTTAAATTTTTTTCCAGTTTCACTGAGGTATAATAATTGATGCATAGTAATTATATATATTTAAGGTATATAAATTGATGTTGATATATGTATGTATGTATGTGTGTGTGTGTATATATATATGTGTATAGTGAGATTATTTTTACAGTCCAGCTAATTAACATGTCTATCACCTCACGACCTCACAGATAGTTCCTTTTTTTTTTTTTTTTTTTTTTTTGGTGAGAATACTCAGTATCAATAAGTCAATACTCTTGACTTAGACTTAGGGTTTAAACTCAACTACCAGTTGTGTGACTTGAGAGAGATTCCTGAAATTTCTCATGCATCATCTGTAAAATGGGATAATACCACTATTTTTTGGATATTAAATTAGATAAAATATGTAATGTGCCAGAATAACCTGGTACATACCAAGTATGGTAATGACTACATGTATTGACATGATCAAACATTATTTTTTAAAAAGATTTTATTTATTTTTAGACAGAGGGGAGGGGAGGGAGAAAGAGAGAGAGAAACATCAATGTGTGGTTGCCTCCCACACGCCCCCTACTGGGGACCTGGCCTGCAAACCAGGCATGTGCCCTGACTGGGAATTGAACCAGTGACTCTTTGGTTCATAGGCCAGTGCTCAATCCACTAAGCCATATCAGCTAGGGTGACATGACCAAACATTAACAAAAGACCAAAAATAACATCCTGGATAGTAGTTTCTAATCTGAAATACCTAAATTCCTATAGCATATAAAAGTAATAATGGGGCAGTCTTGCAGTTGTAGCCTAACATGCTTTTCCAAAGGGTATCTACTAAGTTCTGAGAATTTCAAAGTAATTTAAAAATACAAGCTAGCCTTGCCCTGGCTGGTGTGGCTCAGTGGACTGAGTGCTGGACTGCAAAGCAAAGGGTCATCAGTTCCTTGGGTTATGGGCCAGGTCCCCAGTAGGGGGCACAAGAGAGGCAATCATACACTAATGTTTCTCTCCCTTTCTCCCTCCCTTCTCCTCTCTCTAAAAATAAATAAACAAAATCTTTAAAGAAAAAAACAGCTATCCAGTAGATCTATATAAAGGTAGATCTGGAAAACAGTCAAAGTAAATTAAATTGCTTGTTAATCTATTCTAAGTGGGCGAAATAAAAATGAAATATAAAATTTGCATTTGTAGTCCAAGATCAAAGGTCCTATTTTAATATTTCTTCTGAGATGTCTTCAGTGCCTTTACCAATTTGCTCAAAATGATGATTAAACAAACAATGTCTACAAGAAACTGTATGGGAGGTCCTTTAAAAATCAGTGAAACAGGGCACCTAGTCTTCATCTTCCCTCAATAACCTTTCTGTTAATATGATACTCACTTCCTGAAAAATCCTGAACAAATCCCAAACTTCAGTGCCTCCACATTGTATATATCTATTCAAACTTTATAATCAGTGTAGATAGTTGAAAAGCTCATTTTCCCCCCTTTTGATGCATGGTTTTGTGATAGGCATGAGAATGGATCTAAAAACCAGACACCTCTCTCTTCATCACTAACAGGGATACAGGAAGTTCTACTTTGGTCTTGGTATTTGGCCCAAATCCTCTTTTTGATAAAGCTTTTAGTTAAGTCTTCAAAAGTCCTAGGTCAATTTGAGCATCACTTGTGGCATTCCTAAACTTGTATGTGATCAATGATCTTGTGATTGCATAGCTTCCATGATATCTAATGAGTGTAACAATCTCAGTAATTAGATCATGTCATTCAGATTTACTGTTATGAATTGAACATTTACTTTCAGATATAAACATTATCTGAAGTGAAGTGAAAATAGCCTTATGTGTTTATCAGTCAATAGCAGAATAAAATGCTACAGTAATCAATGTTTGTGAAAATTGTTAATTTTATGTATAAAATAGTAAAAATAGTCAATTATTTATCAAAATATATTGACAACACTACTAATATATTTAATAAGTTACTTTCTCAAAAACACTGTATCTTAGAAAAAGTTTGTAAAAGTTCAAATAATGTAAGAGAACAATAATGATTAGATTTTATCATAATTCAATCTTCGCAGAACTGTATTATGTACTAGCATTTATATTACAGAAAACAGCATTTAAGAGCTATATTTAAATTTTAGTTAGTTATTTCCATTTAAGTCATAAGTCTTTCAAGAAAATATCCTATTGGGGAATCCTTCACATCTTGGGATGATGAATTAAAAACAAGTCCCCTCAAAATATCAAGAGTTAGAAAAACATATAGATTATGTAAACAACAGATATGCAATGATGAAAATATAATCTCTAATAAAAAAAATAAAAAAAAATTCAGACAAAACTGTTGGAGAAAATTGAGGTACCCCAAACATATTTTCTTTAGTCAAACCTCACAATAACGACTCTACAAGAACCTGTTAAGACAACTCCTATAGTCCTGAGTCTATGATGGCTAAACATTTAAAATGTAAAATGTTATACATGATCCTTTTCTGTACCTGACAGAAAAAATTTCAAGATTTGCCTAAATTATGAATCCTAGTACCTTCTAGTAAATACCTTATTGAAAAATACCTTAGTGATATTATTAAGTGTGCTTGTTGAAAGCTAATGTATATTTGGTATTTCTGGTAACAGCAAGAGAAATCTAACAACTCAAGTGTGAAGAAATTGTTCATGTACTATAATCATAAACTTTTAAAATCTTTCTACCACTGTTGATAACAATAAACTGTAATAATAATTTTTGGGGTGAAATGATTCATCTACCCTAGAAGTTCATTCTATGTTAGTGCTATCTTGCTTTAGCCATAGGCAAATATTGATTTTAATACCTGGCCACTGGCATTTGGCCAAAATATATACCAGGTACACTTTACTAATAGAGACTTAGAAGCCTGTCCCTATGTTTCTTGGTAGAGAATCTAGTCTTAGCCTGGTTGAATATTTTTACCTTGATAGTTTTAGGAAAATCCCAACTGCTCTACTTCACAATTAATATTCTTTTTTTTCTTCGTTCAACAATTAATATGCTCTATTCTTCCTTTCTTTGTACTTATCACTTCAAATCTGTTCCACACAATTCAATATTAAATTATCCACCGCTGTGTACTGTACACTGTGCTCACCTTACCTTCTCACAGGAAAGTCCTTCCTTGAGGGTACGTAATTTAATACCGCACAATGCTTCTTTTGTATTGTCCATGGTGCCTAGCACAGTGCTGGTCATTTGATATGTATTTACTAGTCCATTAAGATCCAGGATGTTGCTGGCTAACCATCTTTGTGTCTAAATATAATTTTCCTTCATAGTTTTATGTTATTCTATAAATAAACTACCCTAAGCTAAATATGTCAAGGTTTGAACAAATAAGGGATTACATTTAATAAAAGACAAGTAATATTGTTTAGTGGTGGAGAAAACAGACACTGTATTTAGACCTCAGGTACTGCAGCTAAGTCACTTTCTTCATGCCTTAGTCTCCCTATTGATTCTGCAAGGCAACTGCATTAAAGTTAAAATAACCGAGAAGAAAAATTGTAATATTAACACCAACCTGAAAGTTCGGACAAGATTTTTAAGTTGTGTGTAAATATCTCCTAATGTAATCTGAAGAGGCCCCAAAAGTCCAGGCAATCTGAAAATAAAAAATTACATTAAAAAATATATACTTTAATTGCATAGATTATTTTGGTGGGGGCGAGGGAGAGGGTCTTGCCTAAGTCTGGATCTTCCACAGGTAATAACGGCACTTAGGTGGGGGCAGTGAAGCGAGGTTATGACTGGCGAGAAGTCATGAGAAAACAGTTCATAACAACCCCACACTCCACTTTGTGGTCTCTGCTACAGTGTGAGGCACTGAAATTTAAAAATATTATTTTGGCTGCTATCTATATTGTCTGTAGTTTTCTTACATCTTTACTTTCAAATATTAGACCAAACAGAAAGTATGTAAGGCCAGAAGAATTGCCCTCCAAATGGTCAAATTTGGGAGTGTGGTATATTTCTCATGATTAAATCCTTATAGTGGGAGTAAAAATGGGTACATTTCCAGAGAGTAAGTTGACAATATACAGTAACATTTTAAATGTGTATATCCTTTGACCCACTAGCTCTTTAAAAAAAAATTTTCCTACAGAAGTTATCACATAAACATTAAAAAGGTGCTTGTTGCAGAAGTATTTTTAGTAGTGAAAAAACTGAAACAAGTGTTCATCAATATGTGACCAGTGAAATAAATTATGATACCCATGTAATGGAATATAATAAAATCTTTAAAACTATAATGTGAATCTATTTTTTAACGTGGAAAGATACTCATGGTAAATGTTAAGTGAAAAATGCACAGAGTATTGTCCCATTTTTATAAAAACGTAAGTATTATACAATGCTATTGTAAATAATACATAGTATATGTCAAATGTTTCATTTCTTCCAGGTTTATACTACAATAGAAGGAACAAGAAGGAATGAACACACATATATTCACATATACACACACATCACATGTATGTCAAGTATAAAATCAAAATATTAACTGTGGTTATTGTTGAGTTGTGGGATAACAGGCGATTGTAAGTTCCTTCTTTATATCATTTTGAAATGCTTAAATCTTCTGCAATAAGTATGTATTGTTCTTCTTTTTAAAACTTATTATGAAAGTTTTAAACATGTTCCAAAATACAGAGAATAGCAATAATAACCCCATAGATCTGTTCTCAGATTCAACTTCCTGGTACTTTGTTACTATACTTACTTCATTTTTGATTCCTTCCTCGTTTTTGCTGTAATATTTTAAAGTGAATCCCTGACCTCATGTCACAAGACCCCTAAGTATTTCCTTCGGTATCTCTAAATATGGAGACATTTTCTTATACAACCACAATAAAATTATAATTAATAATAATTCATTATTCCAAATTAATAATTCCTTAATATCATCTAATACCCAGTTCCTATTTCATTTTCTTTGATTATCTAAAAAAATGCCCTTTTGCAACTGTCCCAATCAGAAACCAAAAAAGTCTTAATTTTATGAGAAAAACTCAACTGCTTTTATAAACAACCAACTGACCAACCAAAAAGCCCCTATGTCACCATAATTACTTTATTTTCAGTGTTCTTTGTGCTTGTAAGTTATTCCACGTCTTCTCGAATTTAGTTCTCGTGTTAACATCAATGACTTGGTCTTCTAACAGGGTCCCTTTTGGTATCTTCTGTTGTAGCCAAAATCCAGAAGGAACAAAACTCCTTCAATGACATGTCTATGTGGTCTTAAATTTAAATTTGGGTACTTTTGTTAACTATAAATTCTAGAAAACTATTTTCAGATAAATCTCTATCTACTCATTATATACTGGTATAGATAATCCACCCCAACTTTTGAAAACAATGTAAAGTCAAGTCTTCTCCTAGAAATCAGAGAGATGATGACTTTTACTGTTTTCTAACCTAATATTTAACAGAAACAAATGTATAAGTATTAGGAATACATAAAAGGCAAAATAACAGATTTATCATATATGAAGAACCTAACATATACAAGACACTCAATAAGTATTACTTTAAAGATTTATTTAAAATGTAAATCTTAGAGGAGTAAGCTGCTCAAAATTTTATGGCTTCCAAAAAATGAGTTTTTGTTATTTTTGAACTACAAAATTAAGACTTTTGCACATGCACAACACCTTAAGCAATGGCTAAAAGAAAATGCAGGTTGAAAAGTTCAAAACAGCTCTCACACCTCTGGAAAAAAGATTTTTAAGCTTCTTTTAAAAGAGAAACCAAGACTGTAATTTTTAAATGTCATTTATAACTGGGTTAATTACAAGAACAGTAATTTCCACCACGGGAAGCTTAAAACTAAAGTGCAAAGTTGAGTTGAACAAAAACTCAAGTTGCTGAGTGTGAAATTATTTTATGAATATGTATGCAGAGTGAGTTAACAGACCGTTAAAACTTTTATGTCTTATTCACATGTGAAACTGATGTGACACATTTACCACAAATCAGTATTTAAATGGGTCTAGCTTTGATATTTTTTCCCTGACTTCACTAGATTATTAAATTGAAGTGAGGTAGTTCGGTTTTCCACTCCCATAATCTCAAACTTCCTCTTTACTATGTGCCTCCTGTACACAAAACTTAAATTCAGTATTTCCTTGGTAGGATATCTTAAAAATCTAAATTCCTCAGGGGAAGAAATCCATGTAAACTTTTCACATTATACTTCACAGTTCAAAATTCAATAATAGCATCTATAAATTATAAACCCACAATAAAAAAGCTAATTTAAAAACATTGTAAAAGTGGAATGACAATTACATACTTACACTTTACTCAATTTTTCAAGTACGATGCGTTTTCTAATCTGGTTCTGAGAACTCGAATCTATCAGTGGAAAGGTGGGATCATGCTGAATCAACATTTTTAAACAAAACAAAATGAAATCATGAATTTACGTTCTTTATTTGATGAGAACAATTAACACTTAAACACAGAAGTTAATACTTGTGGTATGGTAGAATAAAAACTAAACCTGAAAATTATAAGATTTAAATTTAAGTATCAGTTCACTCATTAGGCTGATGTGAACTTGCCCGAGTCATTTGCCCTCCTTTAAGACTGTTTTCACATCTGTATAAAAGAAATACTAAGTGTATACAGAAAGACTTTGTAAACTGCTAAATGCTACATAAATGTAGGAAAGTAAAAGATTGAAATTAGCAAATACTATAAATATATTGTGGGGAATTCCGCTTCTAGAAATGGTAGACAAGATAATTCAAACCACCCCTCCTGCTGAGAACTGAAAAAGCTGGGAAAAAAAACACCACATTTGTTTGAAAGAGTCAGATTGCTAACAAGGCAGTAAAAAATTATGGCCTGAGATTCAGGAGAAGGTAATTCCAGAGAGGCCACTGACTAATTTCAGAAGAGGCAATTTAGATACTGAGAACCCAAGCACTGCTTTTTCAATAAACACCAGAGTTTGGGGCATGCCAAGAAGGAAGAGGCAACGGCAACTCTCCCTATGTTTGAGACCAGAACTTAGAAGGATCATGCTCTAAGAGTAAGAATGAATGGGAAAGAGACTGGATCTTATAGAGACTGAAGCCCAGCTTCAAATCATCTTAATTTCTGACTGGATTAAGGTGATTTGGGACTGCCACAAATTATGGGCCAGAAGCAAACATAAATCCATTCTAGAGAACGGTAACATCAGCCTGGGTCTCAAGTCATCTCAGGAATGTTTAATATACAATGTTTACCGCATCATGAAAAAATAAGACAATACAATCAAAAGCTGAAACATTAGCCCATAGAAATCAACCCTCAGGAAATTCAGAAAATGAAGTTATCAGCTTCTTTAAAATAACTGCGTTAAATATATTTTTAAAAAATGACAAGAAAATTTCAGCAGAGAACACAAAACTATATAAAAGAACCAAATGAAAATCCTAAAATGGAAAAATATAGTATTTAAAAGAACTCAATGGACAGATTTAACTGAAGAGAGAATGCTGACTTGGGAAATCTCTAGAATGAAGCACAGTCACACCCATCATCCCTTTTCCCCTTCCATATAATGCAAAGCACAGAAAATATGAGACAAAGAAGATAACAGTGAAAAAGTCTAACATATCTATAATTGGAATACCTGATAATATTTGAGAATATTCCATTAAGTCACAGATTCAAGTATTACTACAGCCAAAAGAACAAATATAATCACTATGCAAAGCATTTTAAAACTGAGGGTAACTAAAGAAAAAAAAGTCTTAAAAGTAGCTAAAGGAAGAAAACACAGTATTTGTTTAAAAAAAAAAGCAGCAATAAGAATAATATATGGAAGCCAAAGACAAGGAAATATTTTCAATGGGCTGGAAGAAAATAATTGCTAATCTAGAATTCAATATCCAGGAAAATACCTTTCAAAAGTAAAAGTAAAATAAAAATTTTTGCTACAGATAAAAACTAAGTCCTGACTGGTGTGGGTCAGTGGATTGAATGCCAGCCTGCAAACCAAGGGGTCACCAGTTCAATTTCTGGTCAGGGCACGTGCCTGGGTTTCAGGCAGGGTCCCCGGCTGGGGACATGCGAGAGGCAACCACACACTGATGTTTCTCTCCCTCTCTTTTTCTCCCTCCCTTCCTCTCTCTCTCTAAAAAGAAATAAATAAAACCTTAAAAGAATCTGAGAAAATTTATCACTAGTGAACTGGCACTAACAGAAATAAAGGATATTCTTTTTTTTTCTTTTAATTGTTGTTTAAGTACAGTTGTCTCCATTGCCCCCCAACCCCAGCCATCCTCACCTCCCACCCTTGATCCCAACCCCCTTTGGCTTTGTCCATGTGTCCAGAAACAAAGGATATTCTTTAGGCCCAAGGTGAATGATCCCAGATGGAAGAATGGAGATGTAGTAAGAAATGAAAAACAATGAAAGAGTAATTAACTAGACAAATCCAACTGAATATTGACTATAAATAATCTTGTAGGAATTAAAATGTAGAGAGAACAAAAGCACACACAAGAGCACATAAGACAGGGTAAATGAAGGTAAAGTTCTAACTGTCCAGGAAGCAATAAAAGTATTAAGTTACATTAAACATTAATAAGACAAAGATTCATGTTTTAATCTTTAGGGTAACCACGTGACAATTAGCAAAAAATGTGTAAGAAGCTAATAGAGGGTACAAAATGGAATAATTGTATTTAATACAAAGCAAAAAAGGAAAGAAAGGGGAACACAGAACAGGTAGAATGCAGAAAGCAACAACCAACGAGTGAGATGGTAAATCTAAACCCAGTTATATCAATTAGACATTAAATGTAAATAGACTAAATCCTCCACATAAAGGATCGAGATTATCACCCTAGATTTAAAAAGAAGATAGTCCTTGAAAATACTAATAAAGAATGGTAGTATCAGCGAAGTAGACTCTTAAGAGAGAAAAATCAATGTAGAGAAAGGTTACTTCATAATGCTAAAGATTCAATTTTCAAGGAAGACTTACAATCTTAGACTTGTACCAAATAGCATGGTCTCAAAGTGTTAGAAGTAAAATTCATAAAACTAAAAGGAGAAATAACAAATCCATAATTATGGTAAGAGATTTTGACCTGCCTCTTCCACCTCTAATGGAGTGAGTAAACAAACAAATACCAACAATGCGTCTCACACTGATGTATACCCATTTCTCAAAAGGAAAACAATGAAATCTGACCTATACTCCTCACAATAAACAAAAATCAATCACAACTGAACTGCAGATTATCAATGTGAAAGGAAAACAACAAAGCTTCTAGAAAATTAAATAACCTGGGCTACACAAATATTCTTCAAGTCACTAGACTGAAAACCCAGTAATGAGAGTGAAAGGGCAGTGAAAGGGCAAGTCTCAGAGTGAAAGATGGTATTCACAATACACATAACTAAAAATGAACTTGAATCCTAAATAGATAAAAAGTTCCTACAGATCAATAAGAAAAAAAATACCTAGATATATTCAACAGGTAAATGGAAAAAAGATTTAGGCACTTCACAAAAGAGACTATCCAAATGGTCAGTAAGCAAAGAAACAGTGCTCAACTCATTAATCATCAGAGAAATGTAACCAAAAAGCAATACCACCAGAATGTTGAAAACTAACACTAACGAGTATTGTTTAAGAGTGTGGAGTAATGGGAATTCTCAGACTGTGGTAGTAGAATATAAACTGCCACAACCATTTTGGAAAACCATCTGTCATTATGTATTATAGGTGCATATACCCACACATTATGACCCAGAAATTCCAGTCCTAGATACATATCCAACAGAAATGCATGTACATTAGGAAAAAAATACAGGGTCTGGCACAAATAATGCCCCTATTTTATTACAAAATCACAAGCACATAATTCTGTAACATAACAAAATCACAATTAAGCATACCATGCGACAATTTAGGTAAAATGTTCAAATTAAGACTATAAATTATTACACCCATAATCGTCATTCTACCAACCACATTCATGAAGGTGTTACTTCTGCCAGACCCTGTATACAAGAAAGTTCTTAACAGTAGTTCATAATAGCCCCACAGTGAAACAGCCTAAAGGCTCATTAATATACATAAATTGTGGTACATTTCTATAATGGAATACTATGCAGCAATAAAGGAATAAAACTAGAGTTATAGGCAACAACACAAATGGTTCATGAACATAATGTTGCACGAACTAAACTGGACACCAAAGAATATATACTGTGTGAATCCATTTACATATAGTTCAAAATTGGCAAAACTTATTTGTGTTATTATAATAGTCATTCATTTTGGAAAGAGGTAATGACTAGTTGGAGACATAGTGGGGCTCTGGTTCACTCAAATTTCTCAGTCTGATAGTGTTCATTTGTGATAATTCAATGAGCTGTACACTTACTATTCGCACTATACTTCAGTGAAAAAGTTATATAACGTGCTGCCTTGGCTGGTGTGGCTCAGTGGATTGAATGTAGGCCTGTGAACTAAAGGGTTGCTGGTTCGATTCCCAGTCAGGGCACATGCCTGGGTTGTGGGCCAGGTCCCCAGCGGGGGGCACATGAGATGCAACCACACACTGATGTTTCTCTCCCTCCCTTCACCTCTCTAAAAATAAATAAAATCTTAAAAAAAAAAAACACACACACACAAAGAAAGGTATCATTTTTTTAAAAAGTTATATAATGCTGTGCAACAGAGGAGCAGTCAAATTTCAGGGGTTAATTTTTCCTTCTTAAGGCTTATAAGCAAAAAAATGATAATTTATGTACTAAGGTAGGCTTATGCAGCTGACAGAAATCAATGTTTCTCCAAGCTTAATATAAAAGTTATGGATGCTATCTAATAATACAATTGAAGTGATTTCAAATACAGTACTGATTTAGGCAATATACTGTAGAAATATAAGAAATTCCTAAATTTTTGCTATTTCCACTTTTACCTTCTTTGTAAATCTCCAAATGTGTTATTAAATTTACAGCCACATTGACTCAGAAATCTTTAGTAACAAAGTTTTGTGGTAAAAACCAGGATACTGCCTACTCCTCTTCATGTCAAATGACTTAATTTCCCAAACTATACATCAACCAAAACTGGGTATTAGAAATACTGAAAAATCTCCCTAAATCTCAGTGGCATTAACTCAGTCTCTACATATAACTACTATTTACTGAGTACCAATTATATGTAAAGCACTGAGATAAATTATTTATATGTTATCTTTAAAATTCATAACAATTGAGCAAGGAAAGCTACTTATAGTCCCATTATGGATATGCACTCAAAATCAAGAAACTATCTTTTCATAGAACTAGTAAATGACAGCAAATATTCAAATCAAGGTCTTTCCTGAATATGCTCTTTCCATTTCCTCTCTATTATTTCCCAAAAGTCTCCTCTAATATATTATTTTCTTTTATAACATTTTTAATATATTAAATATTTAATATATTAAAAATGTATCTAAATATATTGTTAATCTATTTACATTTATTTAAATATATTATATAAGTATATAAATACATACCACATAAATGTTTAAGTATTCACATACTTTTAAAGATATATATTTAAAAATATATAAGATATATTAAATATATTTAATATATTTTTATATTAAAATATATTTTACTATATTGCCCATCCAGTGGGCATGTTTGTCACACATTATACAAACGAGTATTTCAACATTCAACTAGCAAATCTACTCCACTGTATACAGTCCCACTGGAAATAAAACACAAAGATACACACCCCACGAAGAAATCTGAAAGAATACATACCAATGAAGAGAATACAAGCCTCTTCAGAGGTTCTACTTATTATATAAAGAGCTAGGTTTAGAGAAAACACTGTCCCACAATTCTAGGCTATTTCTACATTATAGAAAATTGTTCTACTTGGATGAAAATTTTCAGGGGCAAACTTCAACTTATTTGTAAAATAGTAATGCCTATACTGGAGATGGCATTTTAAACCAAAAGACTGACTAAAGAAGCCTTCTGAAAATTTAACAATTATTTCTTCAGTATTTTTTTCCTGCTCCAAGATTTCCTTATGTTAGCAACATGGAAAACTAATTACTAAGACATACCTCTTCTGAGTCTTGTGATTTGGTGGTTTCTTCATTTAAAATGTATCGCCCTCTATAAAACTCTCTGATCCTTAGGTTTAATGTTTCAGTTTCTTTTTTCAAGCTCTCATAACTTGGCAGTGGTTTAATGGCTGTATCGGAGGCCCTAAAAGGCAAAGACTCATCCAAGCTGTCCTGAGATTCCTGTAAGGCAAGAGACTGACTATCTGGGTGAGAGTTTACGTCATCTTCATCAAGTTCTTCTTTAATCAGATGGGCAGAAGCATAATTCTGGCCATTCAAAAACCTCAAAGTTTCTTCGGTCCTCCACTCAATCAAAGTCTCCTTCAGAACTCTAAGTAAGTTTGCCTTTGCAACTTCAGGACACACATGGAATGAACTAGAAGCTGACCTAGAAACTTGGTTTGATTTGGCAAATTTCCGCTTAAAATGCTCAGCACTTTTCTTACTTATGCCTACTAGAGTTATTTCTGAACTCTTGTATTTATTTTCAGAAATTTCTGAAGCTTCTAATTTTTGTCGCAAAGGACTATTTGAAGAAATCTGACTATTTACTTTCTGTAAAGGAAGTTCACAAGCAGCAACTTTTTCTTCATTATCTAATCTGCAATTGCCGAACTGCTCAGCAACATCTATTACTGTCTGTTCTTTGTGTTCTTGCTTGAAGTTAGCTTTTTGACCAGCTTTCTTTTTCATGATGCTTTTTTTGTGCAGCTGTGGCCTTATACCCGTTGCATTTGGTCTGTTTCCTGGTAGAATGGAGGAAACAAAGTCTTGTTCATTATCACTGCTACTATCACTATGAGTGCTAGAAGAACTAGATTCATACTGCTTCTCAAAATGGCCGGGACTGTCAATATCTGATGTTTTAATGGCCTTATTGCATAACTGTACTTCTTCTCCAGAATGGCCACTGTAGAAGAAAAGAAACAAAATAACTGTAACAGAAAAGCAGAATGACCTGCAGAATTCATACTTTGTACCATTCAAGGCAGAAATTTGTATTCCCTATGCAAAGCCTTATCCATAGGCTTATATTTATACAAGCCTGTACACATACACACACACTTCAGAAGGAACTCTAATTCTGTAATTTCTATACATCTTATTTATTTGATATAATTCTCTTCTTATCTTGTCCTTTTCCCCCATTTACTTTATTTTTTTTTATCCTCACCCAAGGACATATTTCCATTGCTTTTTTAGAAAGAGAGGAAAGGGGTGGGAGGGTGGGAGAGAGAGACAGAGAGAAACATCAACAACAGAGAGAAACATCCACTGGTTGCCTCTCATAGAATCCCTGACTGGGGATCAAACTCACAACCTAGGTATGTGCCCTGACCAGGAATTGAACCCTCGACCTTGTGGTACACGGGACAATGCTATAACCAACAGAGCCACACCAGCCGGGCCTCCCCATTTATTTTAAAAGTGTTAAAACAGAACAAGAAAAAGAAAAAAAGAAACATTTGATAATGTTAATCTACTGAATTATTTTTGATTTTGGCCTGCTTCATTTCTGTGACTGTCATATATCCCTTTTTTAAAAAAGGGTTTTTTTTTCTTTTGAAAACTTCATTAATGATTTCTCAAACACACATATATATATATACACATGTATGCATACATACATACACACATACTATATAAACTATGTTTAGGCTTTGAAAGATAAAAAGAGATGTTTAAACATTTACCAATTCTGGTTGATAGTTACACAGAAAATTCCAAAGAATTAAAAATATAAGGAAATCAGTCACAGCAGAAAATAAAGTTGGCAAATCAACATTTATCAATGAAAGATATTTATATTTGAAACTCCAGAATTACAATATAATGCTAAAATAAAAGACAACAGTTTTCCCTTTGACTATATTCCTTCAATTTTCAGGTTTGAAAAAGATTAAGAATTCTGAAAGAGTGAAGGTAAAGAGTAACTCTGTCTATACAAACTTGAGGTAAAGAAGGATGGGTAAGCAGTTACTCTTAAGCAAATGCATGTATCAGAACTATGAAGGATCCAGATGAAGAGGATTCTGGGTGAAGAAGTACATAGTGGGCAGTGAGAGAGAGTATGGGAACTCTCTACTTTTCATGCAATTTTTCTGTAAACCAAAAATTGCTCCCCCCAAAAAGGCTATTACATTTTTAGAAATGATTTTTAAAAATAAAATGAAATAAAAAATGAAGCAATTAAAAAAATGCTGGGTGGGGAGGTTGGGAGGGTGTGTAAAAGAAAAAAACTAAGAGTTTGAAAGTAAAATTGTGGATGGGAATGGAGAAAGTTTATTTAGTATTAGATACCATTTTTTAGTTGAATCTAGCCTGTATCATCATGGGACTTGCCTTTTGTTAAGTATAATTTCAAAAAAAGGGAAAGAACAATTAAACTTTCATGTATTTCATACTTTCCCTTGGAATTTTATGGTATTATATTTTTCTAAATTTTTAAAAATCCTCACCTGAGGATATGTTCATTGATTTTTAGACAGAGAGGAGGGGTGGGGAATAGAGTAGGGGAGTAGGGGGGGAAGAGGGGAGAGGGGGAGAGAGAGACAGACAGACACACACACACACGCATCAGTGTTTGAGAGAAACTCTGATCAGTTGCCTCCCATAAGCACCCCGACTAGAGACTGAACCCACAACCTAGGTATATGCCCTGACCAGGAATTGAACCCACAACCTTTTGATGTATGGAATGATGCTCCAACCAACTAAGTCACCTAGTCAGGGCTGAAGGTATTATATTTTTGTATACCACTTTCAGCTATAAATTAGATATACATAAACAAATAAATATCTCTCACTTGTGCTCAAGTCCATGTAACTAAGGTAATGACTAATAACCAGGACAATTTAATCTGGGAGATAAAAGGACATATTGTGAAAGATGATTATGGTTAGGCAAGCAACACCACAAGGGGAGTTTAGAAAAAAAATCACAACTTAGAATTTTTATTAATGCTTTAGATACTCTTTCAAATAATTAAATAACTGATACATTAATGTTTTGAAATTCTATGAAAATAGAACTATAAAAACTTTTCAACAAGTGTAATTGGCACAATGTAGTTGACAAAGCAGCATAGTATCTCAGATGGAAGCTGTGTTTGTGTCATATTTCAACAGGTTCAATTAGACTTTCTTGGTAGAAACAGCTGCACAATAAATCACACAGAGCAAACACATCATCTTACCATCACAAAGGAAAAAGCTGTACATGGCAAATATTTCTTTGTGTGGGCTAGAATGGGCACTTACATAATGCATCAGCACAGGAAGTCCAAGAGCTCATACCATCTGGTTTACTCTTAATGTTTCTATTAACATAAATATAAAGAAGGTAAGTGACACTGATTCAACCATACCTCTGTCCTTCCTGTAGCAGTTGAAAATCAGGATGCCTGTGACAAAAACACAGAAATAAAAAACTGAAGGTAACTGATATGTCAAATACTTTGAAGTGTTTACAGATCAAGTACATAGAAAATATAAAAACCAATGGTATATTTCACTACTCTAGAACAAATACTCCGAAAATTTACATGGAACCAAAAAAGACCCCAAATAGTCTCAGCAATCTTGAGAAAGAAGAACAAAGTTGGAGTGATCACAACACCTGATATAAAACTAAACTATAAGGCCACTGTAATCAAAACAGCCTGGTACTGGCATAAGAACAGACACATAGATCAATGGAACAAAATAGAGAGCCCAGAAATAAACCCATGTCTCTATGGTCAATTAATATTTGACAAAGGGAGCATGAGCATACAATAGAGTAAAAATAGTCTCTTCAATAAATGGTGTTGGGAGAACTGGACTGGTACATGCAAAAGAAAGAAAGATAGAAACTAGACCACCAACTTACATCATACACCAGAATAAACTCGAAATGGATAAAACACTTAAATATAAGTCATGATACCATAAAAGTCCTAGCAGAAAATATAGGCAGTAAAATTTCAGATATCCCACCTAGCAATATTTTTGCCAATATATCTTCTAGGGCAATGGAAATAAAGAAAAAAAAATAAACAAATGGGATTACATCAAATTAAAAAGCTTCTGCACAGCTTAAGAAACCATCATTAAAATGAAAAGGGAGCCAACCCTACGGGAAAACATATTTGCCAATGATACCATGGACAAGAGTTTAATCTCCAAAATATATAAAGAACTCATACAATTCAACACCAGGAAGACGAATAATCCAATTAAAAAATGGGCAAAGGACCTGAATAGACACTTCTCCAAGGAGGACATACAGAGGGCCCATAGACATATAAAGAGATGCTCAACATCACTAGCAATCAGAGAGATGCAAATTAAAACCACAATGAAATATCACTTCACACCTGTTAAAATTGTTATCATTAACAAATCAACAAACAAGTGCTGATGATGTGGAGAAAAGGGAACCCTAGTACATTGCTGGTGGGAATGTAGACTGGTGTAGCCACTGTGGAAAACAGTATGGAACTTCCTCATAAAATAAAAAATGGAACTGCCTTTTGACCCAGCAATTCCACTGCTGAGATTATACCCTAAAAATCCCAAAACACCAATACAGAAGAACTAATGCACCCCTTTGTTCATAGCAGCACTATTTATAATAACCAAGTGCTGCAAACAGCCTAAGTACCAATTAGTAAAGAAGCAGGTCAAAAAACTGGTACATTTACACAATGGAATACTACACAGCAGAAAGAAAGAAGGAGCTCCTACCCTTCATGACAGCATGGATGGAACTGGAGAATATTATGCTAAGTGAAATAAGCTGACTGTCGGTGATAGACAAATATACCATGTGATCTCACTTATAACAGGAATCTAATGAACAAAATAAACTAATGAGCAAAATAGAACCAGAGGCATGCTAAAATGGAAGAGACTGACAGCAGCCAGAGGGAAGGGGGGAGAGGGGTGAGGATGGAAAGACGGGGAAGAGACTAGTTAAAGAACATGTGTGAATGACCCAGGGACATGGACAATGGTGTGGGGATGGACTGTGGGAGGGGGGGTGGGTTGGGTGGAGGAGGGCAAAAGGAAAAAAAATGGGACAACTATAACAGAATAACAATAAAAAAAGAAGATATATTTCTATCCAAAATTTACTCATATTTCAGAACTAAGTTCATATTCCATGAGGCAAATAAAGTTTTCCCTGTCTAACCTGTTAACGTAAATCACTCCCTTCTCTAAATTCCAAAGTATGTACAATTAGTATATATTAATCATGTACTCTAATTTATTATTAGATAATAAATCTAGATAATACTAAATTATCTAATGTCTTACTTTTCATGTTTAATTCTAATTTCTTAAATAGAACACAAGCACTCTGAGAGCAGAGATTATACAAACTTTGTATTTCCTTTATATGGTTAGTAAGGCTTTTTGCTCTAATTTCTGAGAAAGAAGTTATATTGTAGTATGGACGTGAACTATGTAGAGAGGTGGTTTAATTTAATCCTAGGGATAATTCTGCTATGCAATATCAGAAATCACATTTAGCTGGGCATTATGATATTAAAAATGCGGTAGGAAAAGCTCTTAGAAAGACAGATACAAAAAGGAGAAAATATAATAGCAAGTGAATCCAAGTATTTTACAAGAAAACTCTGTAGGCCTTCCGGCCAGGACGGAGGCACAGGTAGACGTACTGTGCCTCCTCGCACAACCAAGATAGGGACAACAACAATATAGAAACAAAATAACAACCAGAACTGACAGAAAATTGAAGTGCATGGAAGTTGGACACTCAAGGATTTAAAAATAGACACGTTCATCCAGACCTGTAGGAGGGGCAGAGTCAGGCTGGGTGAGAGATGCAGAACAGATAGCTGAGCAACCCGGGCGGTGCGCAAGTCCGCAGCAGGCAGACCCTGGGCACACAGGTGGCAGTGGCTGGTGGGCCCAGGCCAGGGGGTGGCGACCAGCAGACCCAGCAAGGCGGCCATTGTGAAGCGAGGCACTGCGCCCAACTCAGGGTCCCAGCGCCGGGAAATAGAGCTTTGGGTCACTGACTGAAAAGGAAGGTCCCGTGGGGTGCACAGGCCCACCCACATTGGAATTGGTGCCAGAGGGGCCCAGTTAGCTTGTGGAAAGCAGCGGAAGGGTCTGAGGTCCTGTGGAGAGCGGAGCAGGCGCCCTTGTTCCTTCTCGGACCCCGCCCCCACATATAGCGTCACAACCCAGCAACTGGGGTGCCCCACCCTGGTGAACACCTAAGGCCCCACCCCTCACTACAGGAGCTCGACAAAACCAAAAAAAAAAAAAAACAAAAACAAAACCCCAGCAAAAAGATGGCTCAAACAGAAGAATTGAAAGCCCCAGAACCCATCCTTTTAAGTTACCAAGAGATAGCCAACCTATCAGATGCACAGTTCAAAGCACTGGTGATCAGGAAGTTTGCAGAATTGGTTGATTTTGGTAGTAAATTAGATAAAAAAAATGAAGGCTACAATAAGTGGAATGAAGAAAAATACACAGGGAACCAATAGTGATGGAAAAAAAGCTGGGTCTCACATCAATGGAGTGGACCAGAAGAAAGAAAGAAACAACCAAACAGAAAAGAATGAAGAAATAAGAATTCAAAAAAACGAGGAGAGGCTTTAGGAACCTCCAGGACATCTTTAAATGTTCCAACATCCGAATTACAGAGGTACCAGAAGGGGAACAGGAAGAGCAACAAGTGGAAAACTTATTTGAACAAATAATAAAGGAGAACTTCCCCAATCTGGCAAAGGAAATAGACTTCCAGGAAGTCCAGGAAGCTCAGAGAGTCCCAAAGAAGTTGGATACAAGGAGGAACACACCAAGGCACATCATAATTACATTAGCCAAGGTAAAAATGAAGGAGAGAA